>CAUYUJ010008779.1:337500-432500 GCA_963575745.1 Prorocentrum cordatum | reverse complement strand
AGTAGTAGTAGTCGTAGTAGTAATAGTAGTAGTAGTAGTAGTAGTAGTCGTCGTCGTAATCGTAGTAGTAGTAGTAGTAGTAGTAGTAGTAGTAGTAGTAGTAGTAGTAGTAGTATCAGTATCAGTAGCAGTAGCAGTAGCAGTAGCAGGAGCAGTAGCAGTAGCAGTAGTAGTAGTAGTAGTAGCAGTAGTAGTAGTAGTAGTAGTAGTAGTAGTAGTATGAGTAGTGTCGCCATCGCCATCATCATCGCCATTGTAGCCGTCATCGCCACCACCATCAGCATCGTCATCGCCGTTATCATCATAATCATCTGCACCCTCATCATCACCAGCAGCATCGTCGGCATTATCATCATCATCATCATCATCATCATCATCATCATCAGCGTCTGTATCATCGGCATCAGGCTCATCATCAGCATCTTCACCATCATCGCAACCTCTTCAGTCCTCCTCTACCTCCGACGATGCTGACGATGCTGATGATGATGATGAGGAGGAGAATAATGCAGATAATGATGATGATGGTGATGATTATGATGGTGATGATGCTGATGGTGATGATGATGGTGCCGATGACGATGATGACGATGATGACGTTGTCAATGCTGATGATGACGATGACGGCGACGATGATCTAACTACTACTTCGCGGTGGCTAAAGTGACTTTAGAACCCTGCTGAGGCCACCCCAGATGACAGGGGGCGCTAAAGGAGGATCGACAAAATGGCCATTCTGTCCACGGTCAACCTCGGACATGAACAGAAACGGCCCGGAAATCAGAGCCTCTGCTGAGCCCAACATGGTCTTTATTTCAGCGCCATGTTTGTAGGATAGGCCGGAGAGTACGAATGCAAAGGTACCCTTGGAAAGCTTGCTCATCCTCATGATGCGGTTTGGCTGTATCCGCGTCGTGGACGACGCGGGCATCAGCCGCGCGAGGCCCTCACGCGCCCTCGCGGCCCAGCTCGGGGTGCACCAGCAATTCGTCGGCGCTGGTGTCGCCATCCGTGTCGCTGCCAGCGGAGTCGGCGTAGCTATCGTCGGCACTGGTGTCGCCGTCGGGGTGGGCGGTCGTCGTCGCCAAGTTCGCGCGAGGCTGGAGAGCATTTTCTATGTTTCGCGATAACACCCGTTACCGGGCCCAACCCCCGACCCCCACCTCTATGGTAACGCCATGATTTCCGGAGCACTGGCCAGCAAGAAAACCAACAGAGCACCCAACAGCCATGAATGCCAAAACGATGATACCTGCCTCAATTCCGAAGGGCACTTATTTACCCGGGGTCGCCAAAACGCTCACGAACGCAAGAATTGTGAAAAGCATGACAGTACCGAATGGCATTGAAAATACTGCATGTGTGACGCTTCTTGCGAACACCTCGTTGGTTATGAACACAATGTTGTTCCTGATGCTATCACCTACAATATAACGCCACCGACCCTGCTAACACCGTTTGTCACCGCCGTGGAATGCATGAACACAAGCGCAATTCAACACCGGAACCGCTGTGAGCAGATCGGCTGTTCCGTCGTCCATGCATGGGTTCCTCCGTTTTTTCCTCCGTCACTCCTGCTCCCCACCCCTCGGTGTTCTTGCTTCTCCCACGGTGCAAATCATCAAGCAAATTACTACGATCCTCTCCCCCCAGATTCCGTCGGAACGGCTCGCCGACTCTCCCAGTTTGCTTGTACGCATAGGGCCCGAGCGGTATATGTCATGTGATCGTCGTCGAACAGCTCGTTTGTATATTTGGCGCGTGTTCTGAAGTATGCTGCCAATGCAGTGCTGGCCTCATTTCAGGATCGGGCGCGTTGCTACCGTCGTTCAAAACGGCGCATTCGCCCCAACGCGGGTCACACTCCTGGATATGACTCATTCCTCGTTGTTGTCGCCGTTATCGCCGTTCACCTTTCCCCACCTCCGCGCCCCACTGGCGAAGGACGCACCCCCCAACCCCCAGGGGGGAGGCGCTTCAAGCCGAAACGGAGGCACGGAGAGAGAGGTCCTCCACCCTTAGCCACAAGGGCCTGGGAGGAGAGGGGACGGAAGTAAGGAACAGAAAATGGGGAAGGGAGAAGGAAAAACAATAAGGAAGACGGAGGCTGGAAAAAGGAAGGAGGCGGATGAGGGATCGCGAGAAAACGCGGAACACCCCAGCGCGACCCAACGAAAACCCCAAGACGGCACAATGCAACCCCAAAGTGGCTGGGATACGGCCCGCTTGGTGGCGCAATGCGAAAAATTACCGCGACGACGCGCCCAGCCTTTGCGCAGCGCATGGTCATGATAGCTGGGTGTATTTTTAGGGCGTGATAACGTGGCGAGGAGGTATACGTTGCTGCGAAGGACACTTGGAAGGCTCGCGAACTGCGCGGTCCGCAGGACACCGATCAAGAGACAAGGGCTCGATACAGGTCATTCGTTGGGCTATGGCGCCGCAGCATCCATCCTCTGGATGTGGCGACACTTCGCAGGTCGCACCCCCCTCCCCGGATGGCGGGGTCGAACCAAACGTTGCAACGCGCGGCGATGCCGCCCCCCCCCCCAGCAGCCCTCGGAACCGGCAGCAATAGGACGCCACGGCGACAGGGGAAGAGGAATGATGAATTTGAGGAAACGCATCGGCGCGAAAGCCTCTGGATCGCGCGTTGGCAGCAGCGGGAGGACATGACAGCTGGAGAAATGGCAGCTGGGAGGGAAGGGGTCGACGACCAGAGGAGAGCAGAGGAAGAAAAGAGTCTATGTTTCGAGGCACGCCAGCAAACTGGCGCAGTCCGCGCAAGCACTGCGCAAGGCCGAGATCCTCTGCCAGCTGCTGCGCCTCTGCCGGACTCTCATCAGCGAGAGAACTGAAAGCGCGCAGGCGCGCAGCGAATTCCGCCAGCAGCCGGCGAGAAAGGAACTGCAGCCCTGGGCCCCGAATCGCCATAAGATTGTCGACCGTGGTGGCCCTGGAGAGTATCGCGTAGCGATGCAGCCGCCGGCCGTCCTCCTCGTCATCGTTCTTGCGCCCGGCGTCGACGATGGCTCCGCGCCGCATGGCCAGGCCCTGACTGGCCGTGGAGGTCAGGACCTGGGCGCAGGAGTTGGGGGAGCCTGCGCGCGTGAACTTGCGCTTGCGTGACAGGAAGGGACTCGAGGTCTGCGGCCCGATGAACACAAGTCGTGCCGCGTCGGAGGCGTCGACGTCGCCGCTGTACTCCGCGAGTTTCTTGCCGAAGGCAGGGGCCTTACACTTGTCCACGCGGACCCAAACGCCGAGAGGCAAGTGCTGCAGGTGCGCCGGGCGATTCGTTTTTTTCGCCGACCTCGACCCCGCCTCGTCCACGGGGCCGACAGCTGCGCCCACGACCTCGCCCGACGGGCGACCGCGAAGGGCGGCGGCAATATCGCCATCCGAAAAGAAAGCACGAGTCCTGCTCGTGGTCCAGAAGCGGGGGTGACCAGAGGGCCGGATGAGCAATCTCACAGGGCGGCAGCGATATCACAAGCCGAAAAGGCCAAAACCATTGATTTCCCAATGAGTTTTTGAAGGGTTGTGGCCTTTGCGTTTTTTCGGCCTGCCGACGGCCCGAGGCGACCCAAGCGCCCCCAAAGATCGCCCAAGCGGCCCACGACGGCCCCAAGAGGCCCCCAAGACGGCCCAAGAGGCCTCCAAGACGCTCAAGATGGCCTCCAAGACGGCCCAAGAGCCCTCCAAGACGTCCTCCAAGAAGGCCCGAAAGGGTCAATATTGCCTCCAGACGGCCAAGATGACTTTCAAGATGCCCACGTGTTCCCGAAGGCTTTCCAAACCGATTCGGGGAACACATGGTCCGATAGCTTGGCAGGTCTGGCCTCAACGTCCAGCCACATAGGCGCTTCTAAAAAGGCAGGGGGCGGCGGTGATTCGCCGTAGGCGTCTTAGATAGATACTCTCGTTCCAAATGGGCTAGGCTGCTTAAGACTACGCAGTCGCACTAATTATCCAGCGCAGACCGCAGACGTGGACACCACTGGCACTGAAATGAGGAGCCAATCGTTTGGTGGTGTCAGCGGCTCTTGCTGCGTTCTGTTCTGGCCAATGCGCTCCTTGACTGCGGTGGGAACTGTCACACAGAGCGCTTCAGAAAAAAACACTACTGAAGTTGAGCTGAATACTGTGCATTGGGTCGTATCAGAAGGCATGATCGAGAGGCGTCGCGCCAAGCCTTTCAACAAAAATCAACTCTGCGAACCAAACTCCTTTTGCAAATCTGGTCGGATCAACAAAGACCACCATGTCATGCTTCAATGCCCATGATTGCCAGCCGCCGCACCAAGCCGCGCCGCAAAGCCACAATCATGCGGGTCAAATCATGTCACGAGCGCAACTCGGAGCACAGATCGGCTTCTTCAAACTTCAATGGTCAAAATTGCTGGCCGCCAGGCAAAATCGCGCCGCAACCACCAACCCTGCGACTCAAATCCTTTCATGCACCCGGCTCGCCTCGCCTGCTCGCAGGATGCCTACATGGTGGCAAACGCCACACGGCCTGAAAGAGAGGCCGCTCGAAGACAGCAAGACCGGCAAAGACAAATGATCACGTCAGCTGTGGTGCCAACCCAGCCTCCGAGCCCCAACACCCCTCTGGCGCTGGGATCGACTCAGAACATAACGACGAGGACCAACTGGTGTCCAGGAAAGCTTCCAGTAACAGAACATTGGTCAGCACTGCGGAGACAGCATCGCCTGTCTTGGGGACAATCGATGCTATCATCTGCACGGCTCGAGTTGGTATCTGCAATGAGGCTAACCTCCCGTTGTCGTGAGAGGATCTTCGACATGGCCATCGCCGTCAGGGCATGTGAACGCGTTCTCCTCGGCTGCCTCCACCGCGTCGTCGTCATCGTCCGTCGAGGTGGATAGGATGCTATGCGAGCAATCGGCTTCCGGCAAGAGGGGCTTGCTCCAATCACTGCCCCACGACCACGTACAAGTAACAAGCGCTGTCTCCACTAGAGCTGGGGAGGACTGCCGTTTCGCCGCCCGCGGGCCAACGACCTCCACGGACGGAGAGCTGCTCGGGCTTGCCACCCCGCTCTCCGCGTCGCCGTGAACAACCTCAACCGTGTCGCTGAACGTGGTGCGTCTGCTGCCTGCCATTCACAGATCGGCGCGGGCGGACAGGGCTCGGCGCGGGGACATGACGCGGGCGGACCATGCCCCTGCCCGAGTGCGCCTGCTGTCTGCCATCCATGGCCTGACGCGGGCTTACACCCGAGCTCGGTGCGGAGCGACTGCCTGAGCCCCCCCAAAAGGGTGATCACGGGCTCTCGAGCTGACCGAAGAAGAGCGGACGAGACAAGCGGGGCATGTGATGCGTCCAAGGAGGGTAGCATCACAAAAAGCGAGCGCACCTAGGATGGGATGGCTGACCGGGGCAGGACAACGACTAGAGGGGGGATGTCCGTGCCGATTGCTGGCATCGGCGCTGGAACCATTCCCCCCCTGGTGCGGGAAGCGAGCCTTCAGGCGCCACCAGGGGGGTCCAGCGCCGACCCGAAAAATCCGCGCGGACCTCCGTACGTCTCTCTCTCTCTCTCTTTCTCTCTCTCTCTCTCTCTCTCTCTGTTTTCATCTATTTGTTTGTTTTCTCTCTCTCCCTCTCTCTCCTTTCTGTCTCTCTCTCTCTCTCTCTTCCTGTTAGTTGTATCCTCGATTCCTCCTACGGTGCAGCTGGCACGAGGGTCCCTTCCTCCTTGGAATGCCCTTCTTTGGGGCATCTCCGTGGGACCCTGGGCCCTGGGAGAAGAGGCTTATGTTCCTGACCCACGTTCTCGTGGCCACGTTTCGACGGTTAGTTGGCATGAGAGAAACCGGTCCTGAGGGACAAGGGGCCCTGGAACCTGGAGCCTTCCCCTAGAACCAACTCTTCGAACTGAATCGTTTTTGAATGCTCCGGGGCCCCGGGAGCACCCCGAGAGCCCCCGAAAACGGGGAAAAACCTCAGAGCACAGTTTCCTCAAGACTCGTTGGCTGCATGGCGACTTTGATAATGCCCGCCATCGCCAGGAAATAACAACAAGCAGGCTCCTGCTCCAGATCCTCGTGGAACCGCGCAGCCCTCTTGCGCATCGCGCCGCTGGCGTTGCCGGCCAACTGCTTCAGCCGATCCGCCGGAGGTAGCGCCTCCAACCTCAGCTCCGAGAAGTTCCTGAGCACCACGGGATCGAAGGGCTTTGGGGATCGTTTGGGGCCTCCGCGGCCCCTTGCTGGGCCCCCGGGCCGTCAACAAGAACTTACCGAGATGTGGAGCCCGCCCTCACGAGCGGCTCACATATCAGTATCCGCGCCCTCGCGGTCTGGATTCTGGTGCGCGATCTGGCGGATAGACAGTCGCTATGGTACGTTCCGCGCGAGGCATCCGCGAACAAAAACGTCCCGTATCCGTCGGGTCGCAGCCCAGGCGCCCGGCCCGCGAGGCCGCGGATACTGCTTCCTTCGCGAGCGCAATCGGTAGAGCTGCGCGCCTTCGCAAGGGTCAAGCAAGCCGAAAGGCAGCGGCCGTTGACAGAAGCTGCGAGCAAGCAGCACGCTCAGAAACCGAAAAAAGCGAAGAGGAAGAAAGGCTATGTGTTTCGCCCACGAGGACCACGGGAAGGTGTCGAGGCCTCCAGGGGTCAGCGTTATGAAGAAAACCGCGACGTCCAAGCTGTAGAAAAAAACGCGACGCTGGGATTCTGGGGAGGAAACGTACGGAGTCTTACGCACGATGGCGTGACGAACGAACGCGATGGCTTATCCAAGCCGCTAACGCGGCACACCACGCAGAAGAGAAGGCGCTTGCACGCGGCCTTACGCGGGCAGCTTGCGCGCGAATGTCTGTGTGGTCGATGTTTTGCAGACGACCCCTCAAAATTGCGTCCTGGGTCGCGTTCCTGGCCAGGGCTTCGGGGCGGATCCAGTCGTGGTGACCAGGGCGCTCCATGCCCCCAAAAACATCCAAAAACCGCCGAAGGCTATCTTCATGGCGAGGCTCCTGAATCGGGAGAGGGCCACATACATCTGCGCCGGCTCGAAAAGGTGGGAGAGGTCCACGTGGCCGCCGTCGAGGGTCATGCCCTGGCACTTGTGGACAGTGATCGCCCACGCCAATCTCAGCGGAAACTGCGACCTGCAGTACTTGCCCACTCCTGGAGCAGCTTAGAAAATCCTGGCGTCCACGGCGTCGACGCCTAGATGCTTCTGGCCGGCTACACGCAAGAATGCCCCTGGGCAACCGTGACATTTGGTACGCGGTATGCAGATCGCTGCGTGCGACGCGACAGTGGCGGCCTGGCGCTTGGGTGGACCCCCCCACGCCTCCCGAAAGCCGCGCACCAAAGGTCACTCTGGCAAAGTGTGCCTCTTACGTGTAACCGAACTCCGAAGACCTCTGGAGGCCTCTGGACCGGCTCCTGACATAGGTAATATTACCGACATCGATCTCCCCTTCTGCGCCGCTCTGCCCAAACGTAATTTGCGGTCAAAGGATGTTTTCAACTGCTCACTCCTTGTATCTCGCCTGCGAACTCCGCCGGGAGAATCATCTTCTGGCAACGCTGACGAGCGCTGCTGAACTGCACCGTGACAGCGCCGCCATCCCCGCGAATATCAATTACCTCGGGCAACCCTGCAATGGTTGGCAGCGGGTGAGTACTAACTATAGATCCACTGCTTCGAATTAACTTGTTCGAACGACAGATGAACGTGAAAACTGCTAACGAGGACGATCTGACAATGTTCCCGAGCGGTCGCTGACGTTCCGAAGATGGCCCTCTTCCATGTCCTTTTTCGCTTGCTTCATTCCGACATCGTTTCCGAGCCCCGTCCAGCTTTGGCGACGAGGGATCCCGCGGGCCAACGAAAGTATCGGGGGCGGGCAGATCCCCCTTCAGCAAAACACCATATAGTAAAAGCTGCAAAAGGCACTCCATGTGCGCACGGCACCGCATTCCGAGTGCATTCCAGCGGGGTGGCTCATCGACGTCCAAAAACACCCGAATATATCAGGGGAAGCGCACGTCGGTTAGCGAAAACGACTGGCGACTGCACCAGCACAGTTGAATGCCAGTGTCGAGTGAAGCAGTGCAGATTCCCTCAGTCGACTTGTCTGGGTGGGCGTCCTCTCAATATATGATCGAAATGACGTGTACGTTCAATCAAGGCTATAGATCATTCATCACGGTCCCAAGCAGCCTGGGTTAGCGTTCTAGCTCATCCTTCGCACACGTTTCCGCGGGTTCCAGTGGTTTGGCCAGCTTCTCGGAAGCTGCTCAATAATGGCTTGGCCAGAAGGAAACGGTAGGCCCCTGGATGTCACCACAACTGCACTGGGTCAGCTTAGTCGTCTCCGTTTTGCTAGCGTGCCGACCGCCTTCCCTGTGCTGCCGTTGACCAACGGCATCTGCCGTGTCCCGTCGGACAGCGTCCTGCACGCGGAGGGCAGCCGCAAATTCTTCAGCAGCATGACGCGCGCCCCCAGCTTCAAGCTCAGAATCTCGGGGGCGACGAGCTGCCGCAAGGCGGCCTGGATGCTTGGGTGCGACAGGCCGCCGTCCAGCCTGTCCGGCATTTTTCTGCTCTCTGTTGCCCACCCTGCGCCACCCCATGACTTCATGATTCTCGCACGGGGCCCTGGGCACCTCGACCCCTTCCCAGGGTTTTTCTCGTTGCGCTGCAGTCGTGCTCTGAGTGTGTCGGCTCCAGAGAGAAGCCCCCGGGAGGTTTGACATTCCAACCTGCACTCAGGGGCATGCGCTTGAGGAGTTCGCGAAGGTAGCCGCCTGTGGCCGCTCCGTGCACTGCCTGACGCTTCTGTGTGTATGGCAAATTTGCCGCCCGCGGGTGTCTCGTTGGCGCCCCGTGTGCTAGACGGCGCATCCGGGTTTTCGCCAAGTTCTCGGCCCGTGGCCGTCCGAGGACGCCTCGTGGGCGCCCCGTGCGCTGGCTGGTACTTGTGGGTGTTGGCCAAAGTCGCCGCCCGTGGCCGCCTGTGAGCGCGTTGGGTTTTCACTTGATGGCCGCCCGTAGTGTCTCGTGGGGGCCCCGTTCATCCGCAAGCGCACTACACAGAATACCTTTGAGAATCAGAGCTCGACTCTACCACCTTCTGCCGAGACCAGACTGAACGGGAACCCCTCCGCACTG
The DNA here is from genome assembly GCA_963575745.1 of Prorocentrum cordatum. NCBI lineage: Eukaryota > Dinophyceae > Prorocentrales > Prorocentraceae > Prorocentrum > Prorocentrum cordatum. Next base: position 423,344 of record CAUYUJ010008779.1, on the reverse strand, counting down.
TTCTTTGTCTGTCTGTTCCCCATATCCTCAGATGGGACTCTTGTTCATACTGTGGGGACGCATCCGCCTCACTCACTCACTCACCCGCCTCTTGCTTTCATACCCCAAGGTGTAAGATAGTGCAGAGTGGAACCCTTCCGAACTCGGGCTTACCCACAATCAGACTCGGACTAAAGCCTAGTTAGACTCACTCATCGCTCATATCTCCTCTCCTCCTCGTCCTCCCCATCACCTCAGCGGTTTGAAAACGGCATTTCGTATAATGTACAAGCATAATGTTTGCCAACTGCCAGATTTGTGTTGAGCAGTGTACAGTCTGGCATAGAGTCAGCTTCGCTGCTTCCGATCCAAGTCTGAGGAATCCGAGATGTGCACGGCGGTGGCCCGTCCGGCGGCCACCGCCGTCTGTGGCGGCCGCCAACGCCGAGATGTCGGCGCCAATGCGGCCGTGGACCTCCCACTTCCCCCCGTGGACCTCCCACTTCCCCTCCCCCGTAGGTCGTCGTTCTGTAAGAAACCCTGGAGAAAATGTCCTTCCAATCGCATCTCCTCTCCTCTTCGTCTCTCCTCTCCGTTACGTTGCCAGCACACTCAGTCCCACCAGCCCTGTGGGCCAAGGTGGTCTAATGGGTTATGTCTTCTCTCTGCCAAAGCCCTCTTCCATTCCAGGAGGGGTACCCTCCCCAGTCCCTCCCCGATATTTTTTTTCTTGGGGGGGAGAGTGGCGGTGTGTTGGGTGGTCCATGTTCGCCCACGGTGGCTCCCAGAGGGCCCCTGATGCTCCAAACCTGCCTCCAATAGTGTTCAAGACAGAGGACGATGGTTCAAGCTAGCTCCCGATACACCTCCAGGAGGCCCGACGAGGGCCACACGACGATTCCAAGTGCTCTCGGAGCCCCCTCAGGACCCTCCCCGAAGAGGCCACACCCATTCAAACACCAAAGAAAAAACACTGCGCTTTGCCTTCTCGCCGTTTCGCTTCCGATGCGCTTTGAGGTCCCACAATTGCTCAAGAGGCGCCCCAAGAGGGCCCCCAAGAGCGACTCTAAGGGCACTACAGGGGGAGGCGAATCGGGGAGCCACCCGCCTTTGGTCGAAAGCCTCCAGGGTGGCCTCAGGAGGTCCTCCAGGGCTCCAGAAAGGGCCCCAAGAGAGCCCCAGGAGGGCCCCAAGACGGCCCCAAGACGGCCTGAAGAGCGCCCCAAGAGCGTACCACGAGGGCCCCATGAGGTAGTTTGCCTCCTCCTCCTCCTCCTCCTCCTCCTCCTCCTCCTCTTCCTCCTCCTCCTCCCCCTCCTCATCCCCTTCCTCCTCCCCTCGCCACCCCTGCGGGCCCCAGGGATGGCCTGAAGAGGCCCTCCAAAGCCACCCCCTCTGCTCCCAGAGATCTCTCTCTTCCTCCTGGTTGCCCGCATTGTTCCCTTTCCCCGTCGATTCTCATGGGCAACGTTTCTGACTGGGCTGGCGGGGATACGTGAAAGGAATAGAATTACGCATAATCAGACTCACTCAAACATGGATCACTCAGATTCATACCTACGCATACGAAGACTCACTCTCACTCAGACTCACCCACACTCAGACTGATTCACACTCAGACTCACTCAGACTCAGATTCAGTGCCACTCAGACTCACCCAATTCAAACACACGCATACCCAGACTGACTAGCACTACGACTCACTCACAACGCGATATAGCAAGCGTGGCATGGGCACCCCAAAGGGGCCCCGCCTGGGGGTGTTGCACTTCACCGTTCGCGCACAATGTGTGGGAATGCCTCACTCGGTTTGCTTGTTTCTGCGCCGCCGGCATCTCTCTTTTGACGGTTCACTGCTCACGGTGAGCGGGCGTAGCACTTGGGCACCCCAAGGGAGTCCCGCCAGGGCGTGTTGCACTTGATCAGGCACAGGATGTGGGCATGTCTCAAGCGGTTTGCTTGTGTCGGCACTGCCGACATCTCTCTTATGGTGGTCCAGTGCCCACCGAGATATAGCAGCCGTGGCAATAGGGCATCCCACTGGAGGAGCCGACAAGGGGTGCTACACACCCCCGATCGCGACCATATTGTGAGCATATCTCAAGCGGTATGCTGGTTTCGGCGCCGTTGGCATCTCTTCTGGAGGTCCACGGCTCACCGCGATACAGAGGGCGACGCACTTGGGCACCCCAAGGGTGAGAATTCCACCGTTCGCGTCCAAAGTGTGGTCATCTCTCAAGCGGTGTGCTTGTTTCGGCGCCGCCGGCATCTCTCTTTCGGTGGTCCAATGCCCACCGCGAAAAATAGCAGGCGTGGCACTTGAGCACCCCAATGGAGAGCCGCCAGGGAGTAGGACACGCCATTCTTGGCGGCCAGATTGTGGAGACGTCTCCCGCGGTTTGCTTGTTCTGCCCCCCCAGATTTCTCGCTTTTGACAACCATGTCCCAGGCGGTTTGCTTTCTTCGGCGCTACAAGAAGGCGCGGAGGCGGAAGAGGGGTCGGGAGGGAAGGAGGAAAGGGAGAAGGCGGAGGGGAGGAAATGGGTCGGAAGAGGGACGCGCAGGTGGCCCTCACGCAGTGTCGGGCCCAGTCGTCGTCGTCGTCGTCGTCGTCGTCGTCATCGTCGTCGTCGTCGTCGTCGTCGTCGTCGTTTTCGGCGTTTGTTTTTGGCCTACGCCTCCTGCAAGCACTGCAGCTGGCGCTTGGGAGTCGCCCGGCTCGCAGCGGCGCGTCCTTCAACAGCCCAGAGAGGAGAAGGAGGAGCACGAACCGAAGTGCGCGTTGAACCAACCGCGAGGCCAAAGGCCTGGCACCCCCGGCCCAAACGCCTGGCACCCCCGGCCCAGAGAGGAGAAGGAGGAGGAGGAGAAGGACAAGAGAGGAAGGAAGAGGAAGGAAAGGACAGGGAATTGTCACCGCCTGTTTCGTGTTGCTGATGTCGTCGATACCAGACCCCTGCAACCGCCGCCGTCGTCGTCCCGCCCGTCGTCCACTCGGACTCGCTCTCACACCGAGGCACCCACAGCTGGAGATGCCAGAAAATGGGATGCACATATGGGGCTCTCCGCGTCGAGTAAAAATGGTATTGTGCACGATCGCTCTCTCTAAATACGCCACCTTGCCTGCACGTTCTGGGCGTGTTAGACTACAAAGTACTGCCCAGTAGGGACTATTAGGGGTTATACCAGCAGATGTCTGCATGCAACGCCGCCCCCTCCCGAGACCACCATCCCTGGTTAACAAAAACTATAACCCCGCGCTCCCGAGGCCACGATCCCTCGCACAAACCATGTGTCCGCGTCGCGAGCTTCCAAGACGGCCTAGGCATGCGACCAAGGCGACCAAGATGGCCCGAGGTGTCTCGAAGACGGGTCCAGATCGCCCTACGGCGGCCCAAGATTGGCCTCACGACTAGACAAAATACCTCCAAGAGAGCCCAACACGGCGACAAGAGGACCTCCCACAGGGTGCAGAGAAGTCCAACACATAAATTCACCAATGGTCTATTGTTTTTACAAACTTTCGTAGTCTCACCTTTTCGGGCTTCTGTCAGCTCAAGGCGGCCCAAGAGGCCTCCAAGATGGCCCCAAAACGGGCCAAAAGGACCGCACGAGGGTCCAAAGATCGCCCACGAGGACCCCACGAGGGCCCAAGAGGCATCCAAAACAGCCCTAAGACAGCCCAAGAGGCCAAGAGGGCCTCCAGACGGACCCAAGGCTGCCTTTCCAGGCCGTTCGGCTGCCCAAGACGGCGACAAGATGGCCCCCAGACACCCACCATAAGGTCGGCAGTGCCCCAAGACGGCCTAAGAGGGCCCCAAGGCAGCCTCAGAGGGTCCCAAGGCGCGCAGTGCGGTGCCCAACACCTTTTGGCACACGCACGTGCGCGGAATGCACAGCCGCACACTTCCGCCTTCAGGCGGGCAGATGGCTCTGGTGCTGACACCCCGACCTCCCACTCCCCTTGAGCCCCGACTCTGTTAAAAACATCACCACCAGAAGAACCAGCACCAGCATTAACATCAGCATCAGTAGCAGTTGCATCAGCATCAGCATCAGCACCATCATCATCATCATCATCAGCATCATCATCATCAGCATCACTATCATCATCATCAGCCACTACTCATCACTATTATCATCATCGTCGGCAGCGCAGGCATCAGCACCATCATCACCCCCACACACACACACACACACACACACACACACACACACACACACACACACACACACACACACACAACAATCATCAGATTCGTCTTCATGATTACCATCAACGTCATCATCAGCAGCGTAATTCGCCGGCCCAACGGGCCAGGGCGTGCTAAGATCTCCGGTAACTGGTTAACAGTATTAACAGTATTTCTAGTTCGCGCGCGCGGGGCGGCCCCTGGGGGTCCCCCGGCGAAAAGTACCCCGACCAACGCCCGGTCGCCGCCCGACCGCCGCCCGACCACCGCCCGACCAAGTCTACTCAGAGATGGTTTTCCTTCTGGGTGCGGCCTCTCAGGCTCCCCAGAGCGCGCTCAGAGTGCCCCAAGAGGCCCCCGAGACGCCCAAAGAGCGCTCCAAGACGCCGAGATGACCCCAAGACGGCCCAAAAGGCCCCCAAGACAGCCCAAGAGGCCTCCAAGACGCCCCAAGAGCCTTCCAAGAGGCCTCCGAAGAGAGCCCCAAGAGGCCAAAATCGTTGATTTTCATTGTTTTTTTCTATGTTTTTTGTGTTCTGGCTTTTTCGGCTTCCGGACGCTCCAAGACGGCCCAAGAGGCCCCCAAGACCGCTCCAAGACGGCCCACGAAGCTCCCAAGACGGCGCCGAAACGACCCAAGAGAGCCCTCAAGACGGCCCAAGTGCCGCCCAAGACGGACCAAGAGGCCCCAAGACGGGCCCAAGAGGGACTCAGGAGGGATACCGAGAACTCAAAAATGGAGCCCTCCGTCCCAGAAGGCGCCCAGGAGGTCCCAAAGAGGCCCCAAGAGGCCTCCAAGAGGCCCCAAGATGTCGCCAAGAGGCCCCAGGAGACTCCCAGGAGGCCCAAAAGAAGCCCCAGAAGGCTTCAAACATGTCTCCCAGGCGCCCCCGAACGGCCTCTCAACAGACCCCAAGAGGCCCCCCAAAGAAGCATCTTGACGACGACTCTATTTCGCCCCATCGAGAGACGACCCCCAGGGAACTGCTTCACCATCAAAACTCCCCACGCAACGCGTCCGAACGACACCCGCCCCCAAGAGCGCAACATGGGCAACGAACACACAGACAAAAACCAGCGATGCCATATCACGGGCCGGCGGAATGAGCGAAGCGATTCAATAATCACCATCGCCATAATCAACATCGTCGTGGTCGGCATCATGATCAACATCATCATCATCATCATCATCATCATCATCATCATCATCCTCATCATCATCATCGTCATCAGCAGCATCAGCATCATCATCGTCATCATCATCATCATTATCATCATCATCGTGAGCATTAACATACGCACCATCTCCACCACAACCGCCATCACCTTCATCAACATCACCTTCATCTACATCACCAGAATCAGCATCACCGCCATCAACAGCATCGTCACCATCATCGCCATCATCATCGTCGTAGTCGCCGTCGTCAACATCAACATCAACATCATACTCAGCATCATCATCAGAGTCATCACCACGGTCAACTGCCACATCATCATCATCATCATCATCATCATCATCATCATCATCATCGTCGTCGTCTGCATCAGCATCGCAATCATCATAATCACCATCGTGATCAGCATCATCAGCAGCATCGTCAGGAACATCCGTCGTCACAACCGCCATAGACACCACAACCACCATCACCAGCACCACCAATGCCAGTATCTCTATCAATAGCACCACCGCCATTGGCATCTCCATCATCATCATCACCATCATCAACATCATCATGGCCACCACCATCATCACCAAAATCATTACCATCATCATCAGCAGCACCGCATCAACATCATCAGCATCGTCCTTCCCATCAGCATCATACTAATCATCGTCATCATAATCATCATTATTATCATCATCATCATCATCACCATCACCATCACCATCACCATCATCGCCATCATCATCGTCTTTATCGTCATCATCATCAACATCATTATCTGAATCGCCAACATCAGCATGAACATCAACATCAACAATACCGTCATCAGCACCATGGCCGCCACCACGATAAACACCACAATCACTATCACCAGAACCACCAATCTCAATACCATTACCAATAGCACGACCACCACCACCGCCATCTTCATCATCACCAGTATCATCACCACCATCATCATCAACACAATCGTCAGGATCATCATGATCAGCACCAACATCATCATCAACATCATCATCATCACCATCACCGTCACCATTACCATCGTCATCGTCATCATCATCATCATCATCATCATCATCGTGACGCTACCCTGGTCAGGGGACATTTTGTGTGTCTCGGGCCAAGCAGATCCAACTCGACAGGGCAGCACCTGGGCAGAGCTCGGTCAGAGACGAACGAAGGAGGAGGGGCGAACGACAGGCACACACACACACACACACACCACAGCACCACCACAACACAACACACACGAACGAGGAGGAGAGAGAGAGAAGACCCCCAACACAGGGAGGCAGCGGGCGGGCACAGAAAAGGCTTGAGCCGTGGCGGTTGCAGGCAACCGCGCGGCCCTCAATCGCTCCACGATTACTGTTCAAGAACAACCCATCGTGACGCTATCCATGGCCAGGGGACATTTTGTGTGTCTCTGGCCAGGCGGATCCAACTCGACAGGGCAGCACCAAGGCAGAGCGCGGTCAGAGACGAACGAAGGAGGAGGGACGAGCGACAGGCACACACACACACACACACACCACAGCACCACCACAGCACAACACACACGAACGAGGAGGAGAGAGAGAAAACCCCTAGCCACCCCAAGCGGGCTTCTGGCATTTGCCGCCTTAAAATATAAACTGACGCAATCGCACTAAACGATTTGAATCGACACTGTGTTTCAGAGCTCGGGCAAAGCAGGAACAACAACGAGGGGGGTAAGGCTCAGCAGCGCGGGTCCAAAGTTTGCCCGAGCTCTGATCAACCCCGGTCAAAACAATGTGAAGCTTGGACGTGTGACTGCAGCTCCCGCCTCGGCCATAGCAGAGAGTAGGCAACTGGATGGAAAAGTTCGGGGCCCAAACTTGCACCCTGGTCCTTTTGCACCACCGCGCCCCGTAACCACAATAGTCTACAGTGCAGGCCTGGCTAGTCGGTCGACGGGCCAGGCGCTCAAGCGTGGGGGCCTTCCATATCCAGCTGGACCCTGGGTTCTCCAGCGGCACGGGAGTGCCGACGCGGAGGCAGTTCCGAACAACCCGAAAACAAAAACGCAACTGATCGTTACTCCTCTTGCACGCTTCGGAGGCCCTGGAATCCAGATTCGGGAGGCCTCAAATGTGCTCGGCACTACACAAACGGCACCATCTGGAACCCGGTGGACCGTGGCGGGCTTGGGACCAGGTGCAGCAAGGGGCCCCCATCCAGACAGCTGAAACCACATTACTGGTGATCCACCCGAGAAGCGTCGTTTGGACCACGCGGCGGTTCAAATCAAGCCCAGGCCGTTTCAAAATGTCGACAGAAACCGAGGCGCAGCCCTGGGCCCTCATGGCCTTGGACAGCCCGCCTTTTCCCGCATAGAGCTCCAAGAAAACCTGGCTGGGATGACTTCTTGCTGAACCTAGAGCGCGCTGCAAAATGTGGCGAAGGCGAAGCCTAATCTCAGCGTCGGTCAGCGGAGCTGCGCCAGGAAGGGCGCCGGTGGCAGCGCCGCGCCGCCCAGCACGATGTCTGGCAGGTTGTGCATCACTGCGCTGCCGAAGTCCAGCACCTCCTGCGGCACCTTGCGAAGCTCCGCAAGGGCGCGAGCCTCTTTGCCGCACCTCTTCATCATGGCCTCGCTGCGCCAGCGGCTTCGGGCCTTGACCTCTAGCGGGCCCCGCCGCTTCGAGAGCAGGTCGTGCCACGCGCCGCCGTGCCGCAGGCCGTAGACGGTGATGCCCATCGCCGCCGCGCCCAGCGCCTCGGCGGCCTCCTGGATCCTGACGGTGAGGTTGCCTGGCTCGAAGGTCCAGATCCGTTGCTCCGGGGAGCGGCACCTCTCCTTCAGCTTCCCCAAGCAGGGGTGGAGGAAGTCCAAGTCGTCCAGCACCACGCTTTCGCCCCAGGCGCCGACCTCGGCGGGCTTCTCGAGCTCCGCGGGGCCCAGGAGGAGGCCCCAACAACGAGGCTGGGGCCCTCCTGCAGCCACAGGTGGCACCAGCTGGAGCGCCGTCAAGGAGTCGCACTCGCCCGGCCGCAGGCGCGCGCTGAAGGGCAGCAAGATGGCCACCGCCTGCTCGACAAGGCGGCGCGACAACAGGTGACCCACAATGGCCAGCATCAGCACGTGGGGCATCGGCAACCGCGTCTTGCGCGGGACGACTTTCGCCCATACTGTAAGCGCGCGGACCGAGCGAGGCAGACTCTGATCCCCGTAGCGGCCAACCTCCGGGTAGTGGAACTTCACCGCCGCTAAGGGCTTGCTGGCCACATCGCCTGCCATGCCGAGGTAGAACACCTTGTCCAGGTAGAGGACCAGCGCGCTGTCCAGTTGTTGCACATTGTTCCAGTCGAGGCCAGACTCCAGGGCCCACTCGAGAAACGACCTCATCTTCTTGAAGTAATCTTCGCGTGTAGCATCCGCCACTGAACGGCCCTCGAGGTGCGTCATGTGGGGCGAGTCCTGGAGGGGCCCCGATGGCAGCGATGATCGGCGGCACCGCGTCCGCCGCGCTGCTGCTGCTGCCGCTGACGGCACTGCCAGCCCCGCCAGCCAGCACCCCTGGGTCGCCACCAGGGAGCGCATCTGGCAAGGGGCCGATCGGGCTGAAGGCCGGGAACCTCGGGACGGCTGGAAGAGGCTTAGCGGTTCACCATCACGAACAGCATTGCCAGCCTGGACGGTGAAGTCCTGCTCCTGCTGACGCTTGATGCACGGCAAACTTCGGGATGGATTGTCCGCTGGATTCCTTTCGGACGGGACCCAGCGAACATGTATGTGAAGACGGCGTCCCAGGGTCAATGCGGCCAGCTCTCGCAGGACACCCCAAAGCTGAAAGGCCGCCGAGCGGCCCTTTCCGACTACCAGCGCAAGCCCCACGTTGTCAACGAGGGCGAGTATACGACGCCCAAATGCTCGACGATCCCGAGGGGTGTGACGCAGAGCACTCGAGAGCGCGAGCCCCTCCAGGCGAAAGATGTTCGCTGGGTCCCGTCACGTAAAGGACTCCGCGATATGCCCAGCTTCTTCATATGTGAAGCTCGCCTCGACCATGTCGCACGACTTCTTGAACTCCTCGGCCTGCCGCAAGCTGTCAGGCAGGTCGTCAGCGCAAGCGGTCTCCGCGACGTCGGCGGCGAACGCGTGGCTCCGAGCGGTAGCGGCACCCTGCTTGTAGCGCCAATTCTCCGCTGTGCGGCCCCAGCGAGCGACCAGCTCCGGGCCCGCTTGGCGCACGTAAACACCACAGCCCCAAGGGGAGGCGTCACTGGCGGTCACGGTCGGCAGCCACTTGGCGTCGGTGTGGGCCACGCACAGCGGGAGCAGGTCCCGAACGAGCTTGAGCTCCTCGACGACCGAGTCCCAGAGCGGGGCCACCTCCTGCTTATGCTTCTTCACGAAAGCGTAGGCCGCGTTGAAGATCGACGAGGTAGGACGCTGCAGCAACATCAGCCACGTCGCAAGACCCAGGATGACCTCAGGCCTCCAGGACTCCGCCCGAGCAGCGGCCGCGGCGCAGCAGCTCCTCGATCGCCAGCCGAAGGCGCCGCGTCCGCCGGGTAGACACTCGAACGGCATGGGCGCGCCCGTCGAACGAAAGGCCCACGAAGTCGGTGTGATCCACGGCCTCTGACGCGTCCTCATGCACGGTGAAGCCCTGGTCCTCGAGGCTTGAGGGGGCGAGCTGGCCAGCAACTGCAATCCGATCCTTCGGCGCGCCCTGCACCATGAAGTTGTCAACGCCGCCGGCAGCGCCTAGCGGCCGCTCAGGCCCAAGCGGGCGAGAGGCGGCGCGATCCTGCAGCAAGGCGCCCGCGCCCAGACCGCCGCGCGCGAGGCCCTCCTCCGTGACCAACCAGCAGAGGTGTAAAGCCCTGCTCCAGCCCATCGGTAACATTGTCAAGATGGGCGCGAGGGAAGCAGAGGCAGCGACCCGCGCGCCTCCGATCAACGGCCGCCCGACCAGACCAGCCCGAACAGGTGGTAGACGAAAGCGCGACCCGAGCTCAGGCGGCACCGAGATGGCGTAGAAGGCGTTCTGCACATCGCCCACGGAGTACCAGACAACGTCAAACTCGCTAGTCTCCGTTCTCGCAAAAGCAAAGGCCGAGGGCAAGCGCGCGGCCGGCGGCGGCTCGAAGTCACAGTTGGCCAACCGGGCGTCGAAGATGATCTGCTGTTGTCCAGATTTCTCCTCGACAAAGAAGAGCCCCGCGGAGGCCTCGGCCTGGGCGGGGACCAGGCGCGCCATCCCGCGCTCCAGCACCCCCTTCACAAAGTCCGCGTAGACGCGCCGGTGGCGGAAGGCGGGGTCCACATAAGGCTGGTGGAGACCGAGCTCAGACCGAAGGGCTGCCGCTGCAGCTGGAGGTCTTCGCATCTTGGCCGTCAAGTCCCTCAGCCAGGAGGCGTGCTCAATCGAGAGAGCGCTGCCCAGGTGCACTTGGGCAGCCCCCACGGCTGGCCAGGACGCGAGGTCCTTGCTGTAGGGCACGACGGTGGTGGAAGTCTCGCCGTGCATCGCAGCGGATCCGCAGAGCTCACGCAGGCTCTCGCGGGGGTGGGCGTCGGCTGGGCGGGCCCCAGCGGCAAAGTAGCAGCGCTCCAAGTGCTCGAGGCAGGACTGTTGCATAACCGACGGCGGCCCAGTTGCATCGCCACCGCGGCCAGAGAGAGAGAGAGAGAGAGAGAGAAAGAGAGAGAGAGAGAGAGAGAGAGAGAGAGAGAGAGAGAGAGAGAGAGAGAGAGAGAGAAATGAGGGCGTGGATGCCATCATTCGCCCGTTCGAGCGCGCGATGACGTCGGAGCGCGCGGCGTTCGACTGCGCGAGAGCGGTCGCCTCCGCGCTGAGGAAGTGGAAGGGTGGCTAGCGGGAACACGTCGCGCTGGCGACTCATCCCGCAGCAGCCGAAAAGATAAAAGCCTGCAACCCCGGGGCCAAGGAGCGGCAGGCAGCCGAGTCCGTGAGGGAGCAGCCGAGGGCTACTCGCCCTCTTTGCCGCCTCTGGCCCCCTTTCTTTGGACGGGCCAGCGCGCGTTCCTCTCTTGCCTTCCCCCGCTCCTTGGCGATCGCGCTCTCGCGGGAAATCTGCTCACTGATCCAGATGCTGAGCTCTGGGGCCACCATGGGCCCACGAGCGGTCGCCGTGCCCGTGAGGTAGCGGCGCTCGTCTCGGTGGGACTCGTCGCCGAGCTTAGTGCCGAGGATCTTGTCACGATAACGCTCTTCGCACAACTGCAACTGGCGCGGCACCAGTTCGAGCTCACCCAAGTTGCTGATGTCCAGCTGGCCGTAGCACAACGCCGTCTCGAAGATCTTGCTGGACTCCAGGTGCGTGGACACCGTTATGTCATCCGGCGCGAGCCTGATGTTGGCCCTCCACTGCACATGGTGGCCAAGAGCACTGCCGCCATTCTCCAGCATGAACCGAGCCACCCACGCCGCGGTACGAGGGCCTGGGACGGGCCAGTAGACCGCGTCGGCAAACTGGAAGTCGTAGATCGCCTGTCCTGCCGCGGCGGCGGGGATGGCCCCGCCAGGCCCACAAAGATGCCAAGAAGCGACGTCGGCGTTGTCCGCCGAGAAGTGCTCGATGAAGAGATCGTGATCGGGCGAGACCACCGCTGCATGCAAAGGCTGCACGCTGCTGACGCGCACCACCACGCGCTTGCGCAGCAGCACGAGACCAAGAACGGCGTACGCCACGAGCACCTCATCGCCGACATTCATCCGCCGTCTCAACACGTCCACGGCTGGAAGGCACACAACGATCCGGCACCCCCTCCAAGGCGAGCGGTGCTCCGCCCTCCTGCGGCGAGCCTTGCAGCCAGCCCGCGATGCCGCCTGCCTGGCGGCGCGCCGGGCCGCAAGCGGCGGCCACACCGCGCGTGAAGAGCTCCCAGACGAACAGCGCGAGCAGCCCGATACCCAGCTCGCTGCCCCAAGACCACCGCCCTGGCTCCGGCTTGGGGCAGGCCGGGCAGGGGTCGGGGCAGATGTCCCAGGCTGGGACGGCCAGCGCCGGCGAGCACTGGGCGAGCGCCACGCAGAGGTCCTCGACCTGCGCAGCAGGCGGCGGCGCAGCCGCCGGGCAGCCCCGCGAAGCTGGGGCGGGCGCTAGGACGGGCCTCGCCGCCTCCAGCGCGGGCGGCGCGGGCGCCAGTGGCCGCGAGCCCCCCAGCAGCCGCCCAAGCCAGGCGGCGCAGGCGTTGAACGCGACGAGCGACACGCCGCGGGCCACAGGGCGCGTGCACGAGCCTCTAGGCGAGAGCCACCTGAGGCCCCCCACAGAAAAGCCTTGAGCCGTGGCGGTTGCAGGCAACCGCGCGGCCCTCAATCGATCTACGATTATTGTTCAAGAGCAACCCATCATCATCATCATCATCATCATCATCATCATCATCATCATCATCATCATCATCATCATCATCATCATCATCATCATCATCATCATCATCATAAGCAGCAGCATCATCATTCTCAACCTAAACACCCTCATGAACCTCATCATTCTGAGCACGGCTCTCCCAAGCCTGGAAGCACGAGGTGTCACAAGTGACGGCCTCCCGTGCCCCCTCCAACAGTCATCACCAAGAATGCTGGGCTGGCACGGTGGCGGGACTTGCCGCAACCAGCTGGATATCCGCCGCCCCCTGTTGATTCATCGCAGGGGTGCCTGGCGTGCTAGACCCTTTCGGTTTTCGTTTTGGTTCTCTTTCCAGAAGAACTCCCCCTGGGCCTCCGGTGCGTCACGCCGGCCACCCGGAAAGGTGCCCAATTGCACAAGTGTTCCTCCAAGACGGCTCAAGATGGCCTCCATGATGGCCACGTGGCCCAAGACGGCCCAAGCGGTGCTCAAGAGGCCTCCACTCCAAGACGGCCCAAGAGGCCTCCAAGAAGTCCTCCAGGAGGGCCCGACGAGGCCACAATTATTAATTGTCCTCAGGATTTGTAAGGTTTTTCGTATTTACTTCTTTTCGGCCTTCCGACGACCCAAGACGGCCCAAGAGGCCTCCAAGATCGCCCCCACACCGCCCAAGAGGCCTCGAAGATGGTCCCAGGACTGCCCAAGAGGCCCCCAAGACGGCCCCAAGAGGGCACAAAGACGACCTAAGAGGCCTCCAAGACCCCCAAGATGGCCTCTAAGACGGCCCTGGAGCACCCCAAGAGAGCCCCAAGTCGGCCCAGAGAGGCCCCCCAAACGGCTTCCGACGGCGTCAGACGGGCCAGAAGCCCACCAAGATGGCCGACGTTGGCTCAAGAGGCCTCCAAGGGGGCCCCCAGGAAGGCCAGAAAAGGCCAGAAACATTGTTTGTTCCCCACATCCTAAGTGGGGTTCTTGTTTTCTCTGCACACCCTCCGCGCAGGATCTCTCGTCCTCCTCCCTCTCCTCTGCTCCTCTTTGCTTCCTCCTCCGCATCATCATCACCATCACCATCACTCCCCACTCATCATCATCATCACCATCAGCATCACCATCACCATCGCACGATCACTCACCATCATCTGCATCGAACTATCATCATCATCATCATCATCATCATCATCATCATCATCATCATCATCATCATCATCATCATCATCATCATCATCATCATCATCATCATCATCATCATCATCATCATCATCATCATCATCATCATCATCATCACTACTCGCTGACTCACCACTTCGTCCCCATCATCATCACCACCATTCACCATCAGAATCGCACGATCACTCACCATCAGCACTCATCATCACCACCATCATCATCACGCCGTCATCATCACCACCACCACCATCATCATCATCATCAATCGTATATCATCATCAAACACCGTCTTCATCATCCCATCACCGTCATCCACCAAGAGGGAGCCTCGTCTGTGAGTGAATTGTGAGGAAATCTCAGGCGGGAACCCCCTCCCTATGGGGCCCGCAGATCATGTTACTAATCCGAGCGGGTCATCGGATTCCTGTAACTGTCGTCACTTTTGGGCTCCTCAGGTCTGAATTTGGAGGAAGTATCAAGCGGGAGCCTCGTCTGTAAGTGAATTGCGAGGAAGTCTCAGGCGGGAGCCCCCTCCCTATATATACAAGAAGGGGCGCGCGCTTCTGGGCGAGAGGGAAACGACCGAGAGAAGAAGGGGCGGCCGCCCCACAGGACCTCTCCATGGTGCCGGAAGCCCATCAGGGCTCCCTCAGGGCCCCTCCCCCAGGGCCGGGGCTCCCTCGCCTGCCCCCTCCCCCTCCTCCTCCTCCTCCTCCTCCTCCTCCTCCTCCTCCTCCTCCTCCTCCTCCTCCTTCGCCCCCGTCGGCATATCCAGGCGTGTTATGCAGTCAGGTCGTCCGTCCGGAAAGGTGCCGGAGGCCGCTCTAGGCTCCTCTGGGCATCCCCCCCCGGGGCCCGTTTTGTGAGGATGTCTCAGGCGAGGGCGCCGGTTTGGGATTCGTCACCGGATCCAGCGGATCCAGCGGATCCGTCCGGAAACGGTGCCGGAGGCCGCTCTGGGCTCCTCTGGGCATCCCCCCGGGGGCCCGTTTTGTGAGGATGTCTCAGGCGAGGGCGCCGGTTTGGGATTCGTCACCGGATCCAGCGGATCCAGCGGATCCAGCGGATCCGTCCGGAAACGGTGCCAGAGGCCGCTCTGGGCTCCTCTGGCATCCCCCCCGGGGCCCGTTTTGTGAGGATGTCTCAGGCGAGGGCGCCGGTTTGGGATTCGTCACCGGATCCAGCGGATCCAGCGGATCCGTCCGGAAGCGGTGCCGGAGGCCGCTCTGGGCTCCTGTGGGCATCCCCCCCGGGGCCCGTTTTGTGAGGATGTCTCAGGCGAGGGCGCCGGTTTGGGATTCGTCACCGGATCCAGCGGATCAGCGGATCCAGCGGATCCAGCGGATCCGTCCGGAAACGGTGCCGGAGGCCGCTCTGGGCTCGGGCGCTCTGGGCTCCTATGGGCAGCCCCCCCGGGGGCCCCGTTTTGTGAGGAGTCTCAGGCGAGGGCGCCGGTTTGGGATTCGTCAACCGGATCCAGCGGATGGATCCAGCGGATCCAGCGCGATCCGTCCGGAAACGGTGCCGGAGGCGCTCTGGGCTCCCTGGGCTTCCTCTGGGCATCCCCCCGGGGCCCGTTTTGTGAGGATGTCTCAGGCGAGGGCGCCGGTTTGGGATTCGTCACCGGATCCAGCGGATCCAGCGGATCCAGCGGATCCGTCCGGAAACGGTGCCGGAGGCCGCTCTGGGCTCCTCTGGGCATCCCCCCCGGGGCCCATTTTGTGAGGATGTCTCAGGCGAGGGCGCCGGTTTGGGATTCGTCACCGGATCCAGCGGATCCAGCGGATCCAGCGGATCCAGCGGATCCGTCCGGAAACGGTGCCGGAGGCCGCTCTGGGCTCCTTTGGGCATCCCCCCCGGGGCCCGTTTTGTGAGGATGTCTCAGGCGAGGGCGCCGGTTTGGGATTCGTCACCGGATCCAGCGGATCCAGCGGATCCAGCGGATCCAGCGGATCCGTCCGGAAACGGTGCCGGAGGCCGCTCTGGGCTCCTCTGGGCATCCCCCCCGGGGCCCGTTTTGTGAGGATGTCTCAGGCGAGGGCGCCGGTTTGGGATTCGTCACCGGATCCAGCGGATCCAGCGGATCCAGCGGATCCGTCCGGAAACGGTGCCGGAGGCCGCTCTGGGCTCCTCTGGGCATCCCCCCCGGGGCCCGTTTTGTGAGGATGTCTCAGGCGAGGGCGCCGGTTTGGGATTCGTCACCGGATCCAGCGGATCCAGCGGATCCAGCGGATCCATCCGGAAACGGTGCCGGAGGCCGCTCTGGGCTCGTGCTCTTCGCGCCGGGGGTGAGGATGACGTGAGTTCCACAGAAACTCCCTCAAACCATCATTCCGTCCTGGTATGCCTGCGTTCCTCGTGCGGGTGCTCTTGCACTTTTTCAGGGACGTTCCCTGGCAGCCGCTCTCCCGCCGGGGAACATCGGAACACACCGACAGAGCAAATGCTTGACTTCGATGGTTCCCTGGCCGTTTGGCTGCAGTCCTCGCGTCTCAAGCGTTTCAGCCTTCCGCCAGCGAGCGGGCGCAGAGACGAGGCCATGGTGGACGCAGCAGCCCGGCCAGAGCTGTGGCCGAGTGCCTGCAGGAGTGCTGCTGCAGCAGCTGGTGATCCGTCTGGCACGTGCCAGGCTCAGGAGGGGAAAAAAAATCACAGACACAATTAATCGTCGACTCCCAGGAAAATTAGGAAAATATGGGAAGTGGGGGGGGAGACAGAAACCCAGAAAATGTGGGAAAATATTGGGTGATATTTTTATTTGTGTGTATTTATTTGTGTGTCCAAGGGCCCCTTCACAGGCGCTGGAGAGCCTCAGGCTCGACGTGGAGGCGGCATTCGACAAGCACAGGGCGCTCTGGGTGAGGCCCGCTCGCGTCGCGCCTCGGCTGCACAGCTGCCCACCAGTGGGGACCCCCAGCGAGGAGCCAGTCGAGCTCTTTTACCCTGTGGTCACACCAGTGGGTCCCCGTAGCGGAATGGCACCGACGGGAACGGATCGCCGCGTCGGGCCTTCTGGTGCGCGTGGCAGCAAGGGGCTCGCCAGCGAGAGGGGCAGCATGGCCAGCATGGTCGGGAGATCCAGCTTGGACAGCACGGGAAGTTCGAGGAACGCAACGTCCTCCTTCTGGAAATTGAGAAAGGAGCGCACCACCTTCTTGAGGGAGGAGGAGACAGACACTGATGCGAACTGGATGCGCAGCTTGGTAGAGGAAAGTGCGATGAGGAGCCCACGGAGGGTGAGCGAGGCCCCGTCACGTCAACACGGATCGAGTTTCATAAGGCAGGCCATCCGCAGAAGATCATCCGAAGACTTCGTACCACGGCTGGTGAGGCGCAGCGATTTTGAGCTCGCCCGGGCAATGCTAATGATTCTGGATGCCGTACTTGTTGTTTGGGAGATGCAGGACGCATCGCATCGCGCAAACCACAGCTCGCACAGCCACCAGGATGGCATCAGCGACACGTTATTTAATCGCTTCGCTCATTCCGCCGGCCCTTATTGTCGCACCTCTGTCGATTTGGGGGTGTATTCCTGAGGGGGTCGCAGTGACTGTGGATTTGGTTTGGTTTGGGGGGTTCGTTGCAGGTTCTGGCGAGGTCGTCCTGGGCCAATCGTGGGTGATCACGGGTCTGGTCAGTGATGTATTTGCTTGTGTCGGTGAGGGGTTGATGATCTTGGATGGTCGTTGTGAGGACATGTCGCAGATCGGAGGTATTCGTCGCAAGTTTGAGCCTTTCCGTTTTGGAGGGTGGCGGCTTGTGAATGCGACCTCAGGAGGAGGAAGAAGAGGAGGATGAGGAGGACGAGAAGAAGAGTGAGGAGGAGGAGGAGGAGGAGGAGGAGGAGGAGGAGGAGGAGGAGGTAGGATGAGGAGGATGAGGAGGAGAAGAGGGAAGGAGGAGGAGGAGGAGGAGGAAGAGGAAGAGGAGGAGGAGGAGCAGGAGGAGATGAAGCCTCTTGGGCCGTCTTCGTGGTCTATTGGGCCGCCTTGAGGCCATTGTTGGCGGCCTGGGGCGATGGTGGGGGCTCTTCGGCCCCTCTTGGGGCCTGCGCCTTCTAAAAGCAGCCTCCTTTTAAGAAGCCTTCCCGCCTTCCCCTGCCCCCTTTGTGCGCGCCACCAAGAGAGCGGAGGAGTAGGGCTGAGGAGGCGGAGGAGGGCGAGGAGGGGAGTGGGCGGGTCCTGCAGGGCGGGTCCATCGCAGGGTCCACTTCGATCCATCCCGATACGATCTCGATCGTCCTCCTCCTCCTCCTCCTCCTCCTCCTCCTTCTCCTCCTACTCCTCCTCCTCCTCCTCCTCCTCCTCCTCCTCCTCCTCCTCCTCCTCCTCCTCCTCCTCCCTCTCCCTCATCCCTCCTCCTCCGCATGCTCCTCCTCCCCCATCGTTCTTCATCCTCCTTGTCCTCCTCCCTCCTCGTTTTGCCCCCCTCCTCTTCGCCTCCCTACTCCTCCTCCTCCTCCTCCTCCTCCTCCTCCTCCCGCCTTCTCCGCCTCCCGCACCGAACAGGGAGCGGGCGGGTCCTGCAGGGAGAGGGGCGCCTGGCAGAGTCCATTTCGATCCGATTCGAGGTTCTAGCTGTTCGAGGCTCTCTGGGAGGGCCTCTTGAGGCTCTCGTGGGGCTTCTTGGCGGCGTCTTGGGCCGTCTGGAGGCCATCTTGGGCGTCTTGGGACGATCTTGCGGGTCGGCAAGCTAGGAAGTTCAATTCGAGCTCCCCCGATGGGGCCCCTCTTGGGGCTGTCTTGGGATCTCCAGGGGGCTTTGTGGGCCGTCTTGGGGCCCTCTCGGGCGCTGTTGGGCCCATCTTGGGAGTCTGTTGGGCCGTCTTGGGGCGATCTTGAAGGTCTCTTGGGCAGTGTCGGACGCGCTGGACCTCGAAACGCCGTCAAGATGCAAAATGCACGTTTTCTAAAGGGAATGGGGCACTTTTTGCTTGTTCAGGCTCTCTAGGGGAGCCTCTTGAGGCTCTCTTGGGGCTTCTTGGCGGCGTCTTGGGCCGTCTGGAGGCCATCTTGAGCGTCTTGGGACGATCCTGCGGGTCGGCGAGCTAGAAAGTTCAATTCTAGACGTTTCGCGTAACCCCACCAGCCCATCCAGAGACGATGCCGAGAGGAATTGCCTCGATCAGGGAAGTGGGCAGCACGCAGAGGAAGGGTCCCCCAGTGGAGGCCTCTTGGAGCGTCTTGGGGGCCTCTTGTCGTTCCCGGGCGCCCCTTAGAGCTTCTTAGCTGCCGCGGAGAGCTTCTTGGTGCCTCTTGGGGGTCTCTTGGGAGCCTCTTGGAGGCCTCTTAGGCGCCTGTTGGGTCCTCCTGGGCGCCTCCTGGGCGCCTCTTGGAGCCTCTTGAAGCGCTCTTGGGAGCATTGGGAGCGCTCTTGGAGCCCTCTTGGGCCATCTTGGAGCCATCTTGAAGCCCCCGATGGCCATCGAAAGTGAAAGGGCGAGAAAGCCAAAAAACATTGATTTGCCTAAGGTTTTGGAAGGATGTTGGCCTCTTCGGGGCCTCCTGGGGGAGCTCTTTGGCCACTTGGAGCCGTCTTGGAGCGGTCTTGGGGCCTCTTGGAGAGTGGAAGCCACCTTGAGGCATCTTGGGATATCTTGAGCCATCTTGGAGGTCATCTTGGGCTCTCCCAGGCGCTCTTGGAGTCATCTTTATCAGTGCCCCCCCCCTCCCAGGAGGCCAACACGTGGCCAAAACCCTAGCAAAATTAATGATTTTGGCATTCTCGCCGAGGCAACTTGGAGCGTCATGGGTGCCTCTGGGGGGCCACTTGGGGCATCTTGGAGGTCTCTTGGGAGCCTCTTGGGGGCATCCGGGAAGCCTCTTGGGGGCCTCTTGGAGCCTCATGGCCACCTCTTGGGGCCCTCTTGGGGCACCCTTGGGAGCCTTGGAAACGTTCTTGGGGCCATCTCGGAGGAGATCGATAAAAGAAGGGGGTCCCGCGCCGCCCCCCCAAGAGGCCAACATTGGGCCAACACCATAGTAAAACAAATGGTTTTGGCTTCCTCGCCGAGGCCGTTTTGGTTGCTCCGACGACCCGCGAAACGCCCCCTCCAGGTCCAGGGGAGGGGGTAGGGGAAGGGGTCAAGAGCTCCCCTCCCCGCCCGCAAGCCGTCTCGCTCACTCCCACCCGCCCTCCCAACACATACGTAGCACCCGAGCCTGGCCCGAACCGCAGCATATGCAGCAGTCTTCTTTGGATGGCCAGCTACTGGGGGCCAATCCGCCGCCGCCGCCGCCGCCTCCGCCGCCGCCGCCGCCCGCCGCCGCCGCTGGCGCCGCGCCGCCGCCGCCGCCGCCGCCGCTATCCGCCGCTGCCGCCGCCCACCGCGCTGCCCGCCGCCGCCGCCGCCGCCGCCGCCGCCCCCGCTGCCAAATCGCCGCAGCCGCTGCCGCCGCAGTCGCTGCCGCCACCGCTGCCGCCGCCGCCGCCACCGCCGCCGCCGCCCCCGCCGCCGCCACCGCCGCAGCCGCCGCAGCCGCTGCCCCCGCCGCAGCCGCCGCAGCCGCCGCCGCCGCCAAGTGTACTCTGTATTTACCTAAGAGCTTTTGCTGATAGGTTTCTAGTGGTTTCAAAAGAGAGCAGCAGATGACTCCACAGGGGGGTCGGGGCGGGACCCGGGGCGGTGCCGCCGAAGCCCAAATCGCTTGGGACATCCTCGCAAAATCGCTCTTGGTGCTCCCAGAACTCCATTCCCGGGCCACATTTTGGATGCCCGGAGCCAACTGTAGGCCACTTCGTGCTCTTCGACTTCCCAGAACTCCATTCCCGGGCCACATTTTGGATGCCCGGAGCCAACTGTAGGCCACTTCGTGCTCTTCGATTTCCCAGAACTCCATTCCCGGGCCACATTTTGGATGCCCGGAGCCAACTGTAGGCCACTTCGTGCTCTTCTAGTTCCCAGAACTCCATTCCTGGGCATGATTTTGAATGCCCGGAGCCAACTGTAGGCCACTTCGTGTTCTTCTAGTTCCCAGAACTCCATTCCTGGGCCACATTTTGAATGCTGAGGCAGGCTGATGCTGAGGCGAGGCAGGCTGAGGCTGAGGCAGGCTGAGGCTGAGGCCGAGGCTGAAGGCAGACTGAGGCTGAGGCTGAAGCAGACTGAGGCTGAGGCTGAGGCAGGCTGAGGCTGAGCAGGCTGATGCTGAGGCAGGCTGAGGCTGAGGCTGAGGCTGATGCAGGCTGAGGCTGAGGCAGGCTGAGGCTGAGGCTGAGGCAGGCTGAGGCTGAGGCTGTGACTGCGACTGCCGTTGCCGCTGCGACTGTCATCGCGAATGCGACTACGACTGCGAGAACAGCAGAATTCTACAACTGGATTTTCATCTGAATCTTAAGGGGAATGCTTTCAGATATGCTTCTACACATCGCTGTTAGGTTGCTTTGCCGGGATAACGGGATAATGTGTTTTTACCTAACAGCTCTTGCTGATAGGTTTCTAATGGTCTCAAAAGAGAGCATCATGACTCCTCAGGGGGGTCTGGGCGGGACCCGGAAAGGCTGCCGCCGAAGCCGAAATCGCTTGGGACATCCTCGCAAAATCGCTCTTGGTGCTCCCAGAACTCCATTCCCGGGCCACATTTTGGATGCCCGGAGCCAACTGTAGGCCACTTCGTGCTCTTCGACTTCCCAGAACTCCATTCCCGGGCCACATTTTGGATGCCCGGAGCCAACTGTAGGCCACTTCGTGCTCTTCGATTTCCCAGAACTCCATTCCCGGGCCACATTTTGGATGCCCGGAGCCAACTGTAGGCCACTTCGTGCTCTTCAAGTTCCCAGAACTCCATTCCTGGGCATGATTTTGAATGCCCGGAGCCTACTGTAGGCCACTTCGTGTTCTTCTAGTTCCCAGAACTCCATTCCTGGGCCACATTTTGAATGCTGAGGCAGGCTGATGCTGCGGCCGAGGCAGGCTGAGGCTGAGGCAGGCTGAGGCTGAGGCCGAGGCTGAAGGCAGACTGAGGCTGAGGCTGAAGCAGACTGAGGCTGAGGCTGAGGCAGGCTGAGGCTGAGGCTGAGGCAGGCTGATGCTGAGGCAGGCTGAGGCTGAGGCTGAGGCTGATGCAGGCTGAGGCTGAGGCAGGCTGAGGCTGAGGCCGAGGCTGAAGGCAGACTGAGGCTGAGGCTGAAGCAGGCTGAGGCTGAGGCTGAGGCAGGCTGAGGCTGAGGCAGGCTGAGGCTGAGGCTGAGGCAGGCTGAGGCTGAGGCTGTGACTGCGACTGCCGTTGCCGCTGCGACTGTCATCGCGAATGCGACTACGATTGCGAGAACAGCAGAATTCTACAACTGGATTTTCATCTGAATCTTAAGGGGAATGCTTTCAGATATGCTTCTACATATCGCTGTTAGGTTGCTTTGCCGGGATAATTTGACAGGGATGGTGGGGGGAGGCCGCATCGGGTTCGTTGCGCGTACCCCGAATTTGAAATCAACATGTGTGTTTGGTATTGGTTTGTTTCAAGGCATGGTAGGGGCAGAGTGTGTTTTGTGTGTGTGTGGCTTTTCACAAGGGATGGCGTGGGGGGGCCGCATGGACCTGGGCTGGTTCCCAGTCGCCTGGGGGAGGGGGTGTATACTAATAGGGAACAGTGATCAAGACCCCCTCCCCGCCCGCAAGCCTTCTCGCTCACCCCCACCCGCCCTCCCAACACAGACGTAGCACCCGAGTCTGGCCCAAGCCTCAGCAAATTCAGCAGTCGTCTTTGGATGGGCAGCCACTGGGGGCCAATCCGGCGCCGCCGCCGCCGCCGCCTCCGCCGCCGCCGCCGCCGCCGCCGTTGGCCGCCGCCGCCGCGCCGCCGCCGCCGCCGCCGCCGCCCCCGCTGCCAAATCGCCGCCGCCGCAGCCGCCGCAGCCGCTGCCGCCACCGCCACCACCGCCGCCGCCGCGCCGCCGCCGCCGCCGCCGCCGCCCCCGCCGCCGCCGCCGCCGCCGCAGCCGCGCGCCGCTGCCCCCGCCGCAGCCACATCCTCGCAAAATCGCTCTTGGTGCTCCCAGAACTCCACTCCCGGGCCACATTGTGGATGCCCGGAGCCAACTGTAGGCCACTTCGTGCTCTTCGACTTCCCAGAACTCCATTCCCGGGCCACATTTTGGATGCCCGGAGCCAACTGTAGGCCACTTCGTGCTCTTCAAGTTCCCAGAACTCCATTCCTGGGCATGATTTTGAATGCCCGGAGCCAACTGTAGGCCACTTCGTGTTCTTCTAGTTCCCAGAACTCCATTCCTGGGCCACATTTTGAATGCTGAGGCAGGCTGATGCTGCGGCCGAGGCAGGCTGAGGCTGAGGCAGGCTGAGGCTGAGGCCGAGGCTGAAGGCAGACTGAGGCTGAGGCTGAAGCAGACTGAGGCTGAGGCTGAGGCAGGCTGAGGCTGAGGCTGAAGCAGGCTGATGCTGAGGCAGGCTGAGGCTGAGGCTGAGGCTGATGCAGGCTGAGGCTGAGGCAGGCTGAGGCTGAGGCCGAGGCTGAAGGCAGACTGAGGCTGAGGCTGAAGGCAGGCTGAGGCTGAGGCAGGCTGAGGCTGAGGCTGAGGCAGGCTGAGGCTGAGGCTGTGACTGCGACTGCCGTTGCCGCTGCGACTGTCATCGCGAATGCGACTACGACTGCGAGAACAGCAGAATTCTACAACTGGATTTTCATCTGAATCTTAAGGGGAATGCTTTCAGATATGCTTCTACACATCGCTGTTAGGTTGCTTTGCCGGGATAATTTACCAGGAATGGTGGGGGGGGCCATCATGGTTCCTTGTTGGTTTCCAGTCGCCTGTGGGAGGGATTTTTACCTAACAGCGAAGACTGATAGGTTTCTAGTGGGGTCAAAAGAGAGCATCATGACTCCTCAGGGGGGTCGGGGCGGGACCCGGGGCGGGACCCGGCGCGGCTGCCGCCGAAGCCGAAATCGCTTGGGACATCCTCGCAAAATCGCTCTTGGCGCTGCTAGAACTCCATTCCCGGCGTACATGTTGGATGCCCGGAGCCAACTGTAGGCCACTTCGTGCTCTTCGACTTCCCAGAAGTCCATTCCCGGCTTACATTTTGGATGCCCGGAGCCAACTGTATTCCCAGAACTCCATTTCCGGGCCACATTTTTGGATGCCCGGAGCCAACTGTAGGCCACTTCGTGCTCTTCGAGGTCCCAGAACTCCATTCCCGGGCCACATTTTGAATGCCCGGAGCCAACTGTAGGCCACTTCGTGCTCTTCAAATTCCCAGAACTCCATTCCTGGGCATGATTTTGAATGCCCGGAGCCAACTGTAGGCCACCTCGTGTTCTTCTAGTTCCCAGAACTCCATTCCTGGGCCACATTTTGAATGCTGAGGCAGGCTGATGCTGCGGCCGAGGCAGGCTGAGGCTGAGGCAGGCTGAGGCTGAGGCCGAGGCTGAAGGCAGACTGAGGCTGAGGCTGAAGCAGGCTGAGGCTGAGGCTGAGGCAGGCTGAGGCTGAGGCTGAGGCAGGCTGATGCTGAGGCAGGCTGAGGCTGAGGCTGAGGCTGATGCAGGCTGAGGCTGAGGCAGGCTGAGGCTGAGGCCGAGGCTGAAGGCAGACTGAGGCTGAGGCTGAAGCAGGCTGAGGCTGAGGCTGAGGCAGGCTGAGGCTGAGGCAGGCTGAGGCTGAGGCTGAGGCAGGCTGAGGCTGAGGCTGTGACTGCGACTGCCGTTGCCACTGCGACTGTCATCGCGAATGCGACTACGACTGCGAGAACAGCAGACTTCTACAACTGGATTTTCATCTGAATCTGAAGGGGAATGCTTCCAGATATGCTCCTACACATCGCTGTTAGGTTTCTTTGCTGGGATAATTTATTAATAGGGAGCAGTGATCTAGACTCCCCCCCGCCCGCAAGCCGTCTCGCTCACCCCCACCCGCCCTCCCAAGACAGACGTAGCACCCGAGTCTGGCCCAATCTTCAGCATATTCAGCACTCGTCGTTGGATGGGCAGCGACAGGGGGCCAATCCGGCGCCTCCGCCGCCGCCGCCGCCGCAGCCGCCGCCGCCGCCGCCGCCGCTGCACGCCGCCGCCGCCGCGCCGCCGCCGCCGCCGCCGCCGCTGCCAAATCGCCACCGCCGCAGCCGCTGCCGCCGCAGCCGCTGCCGCCACCGCCACCGCCGCCGCCGCCGCCGCCGCCGCCGCCGCGCCCCCGCCGCCGCCGCCGCCACCGCCGCCGCCGCCGTCGCCGCCGCCGCCGCCGCCGCCGCTGCTGCCAAATCGCCGCCGCCGCAGCCGCTGCCGCCGCCGCCGCCGCCGCCACCGCCACCGCCGCGCCGCCGCCGCCGCCGCCGCCGCCGCCCCCGCCGCCGCCGCCACCGCCGCCGCCGCCGCCGCCGCCGTCGCAGCCGCCGCAGCCGCCGCAGCCGCTGCCCCCGCCGCAGCCGCCGCAACTGCCGCCAAGTGTACTTTGTTTTGTTTTTGTTGACAGGGATGGTGGGGGGAGGCCACACCGGGTTGGCTGCGCATGCTCCTAATTTTGAGGCAGAGTGCGTTTTGCATGTTTTTATTATTATTATTACTACATATGTATATACATATATATATATATATACACATACAAAAAAAAACGAGGGATGGTGGGGGGTGCCCTCATGGTTCCTGGTTGGCTACCAGTCGCCTGGGGGACGGGGTGTTTATGAATAGGGGGAGGGGAAGAAGGGGGTGGAAGAGGAAACATTCTAAACCACCTACGCCCTAAGGACTGGTGGGATTCGTGTTCTTCCGACGAGGCCCCTCTTAGGGCTGCTTTGGGCTGTCCAGGGGGCCTCGTGGGCCGTCTTGGGGCCCTCTGAGGCCGTTTTGGGCTCATTTTGGGAGTCGGTTGGGCCGACTTGGGGCGATCTTGACGGTCTCGTGGGCAGTGTTGGACGCGCTGGACCTCGAAACGCCGTCAAGATGCAGAATGCACGTTTTTTCTGAAGGGAATGGGACACTTTTTGCTTGTTCAGGCTTTCTAGGAGAGCCTCTTGAGGCTCTCTTGGGGCTTCTTGGCGGTGTCTTCAGCCGTCGGGGGGCCATCTTGGGCGTCTTGGAACGACCGTGCGGGTCGGCAAGCTGGAAAGTGCAATTCGAGCTCCCCCGATGGGGCCCCTCGTAGGGCTGTCTTGGGCTGTCCAGGGGGCCTCGTGGGCAGTCTTGGGGCCCATCTTGGGAGTCTGTTGGGCCGTCTTGGGGCGATATCGAAGGTCTATTGGGCAGTGTTGGACGCGCTGGACCTCGAAACGTCGTATATGGGCAAAACGTACGTTTTCTGATGGGAATTTGGCACTTTTTGCTTGTTCAGGCTTTCTAGGAGAGCCTCTTGAGGCTCTCTTGGGGCTTCTTGGCGGCGTCTCCGGTCGTCTGGAGGCCATCTTGGGCGTCTTGGGACGATCGTGCGGGTCGGCAAGCTGGAAAGTGCAGTTCGAGCTCCCCCGATGGGGCCCCTCGTAGGGCTGTCTTGGGCTGTCCAGGGGGCCTCGTGGGCAGTCTTGGGGTCCTCTTGGGCCGTGTTGGGCCCATCTTGGGAGTCAGTTGGGCCGTCTTGAGGCGATCTTGAAGGTCTCGTGGGCAGTGTTGGACGCGCTGGACCTCGAAACGTCGTATACGGCGAAATGTATGCTTTCTGAAGGGAATGGGATACTTTTTACTTGTTGAGGCTCTCTAGGAGAGCCTCTTAAGGCACTTGCGGCTCTCTTGGGGCTTCTTGGCGGCGTCTTGGGCCGTCTGGGAGCGACCGAGGGCCCCTCGGACCGTCTGGAGCACGTCACGGGGCTCTCCTGGAGCGTTCCTGGAGCGCTCGGGAAAGCCTGCAAGGCAGCACCGAGAAGGAGAACCATCTCTGGGCCTCACCTTGCTGGGACCTGTCTGGGTACTTTTCGTTCGAGGGCCCCCAGGGGCCGCCCCACGCGGGCGAACTAGAACATTCTAAACCAGTTACCGGAGTTCTTAGCTTAGCACGCCTCTGGCCCGTTGGGCCAGCGAATTTTTCACCGTGCTTCTTGACATATCGTGCGTGCTATTCATTGCTGATTTGTGCTTGCGGCTCCAAGCTGGCCGGTTTGACCCGAGCTATTCTGCTGGGAAGGGTTGGCAGTTTTTCCATATCGTTGTCGTAATCGCACAGTTGTTCCAAGCCGTCGGCCAGCACTCGCACCGGCACCAGAGGTCCAACTCGCGATTCAGGATCGTGCTCGCGATGTTATCCACACTGCGCCTGGCCAGAATCCTGTCGCTCGTGATGGTGACCGACGTGATCCGCCAGCATCGTTCCTTCAGGGAGCTGCGCATCATGATCCTTTCGCTCACAGGGGCGGTCAAGGCCATGGTGTGGTCCAGCTCGCTGGTCTTCATGATCCTGCTCATCTTCGGCACCGTGCTGTCCGAGGGAGCGCTCGCCTTCCTGATGCGGAGCAGGTCGGCAGCGGGGGGGGCACTGGACGAGCAGTTGACGCCTTTGTGGGAGCGATTCGGCTCGTTGTTTGACACCGTGCTGACACTCTTCCAGGTGATCTCTGGTGGCGTCGACTGGGAGGTGCTCTGGCAGAACCTGGGCATTCTCGGCTGGGGCTATCGGGGCCTGCTCCTGCTGTATATCGGCTTCTCCCTCATTCTGCTGCTGAACGTTCTCACAGCCGTGATGATCGAGAGCACACAGATACGGTGCAAGGCTGACCGTGGTCTGGCAGTGCAGAGCGAAATCATGGAAAAGAGGGATTACCTCGCCACGCTGAGGAAGGTCTTCGACGAGATCGACGACGCGAAGAGCGGTGAGGTTTCGCAGGAGCAGTTTCGGAGGCGCATGAAGGACCCCGAGATTGGTGCCTACTTCAGCCAGCAGGGCGTTGACTCCGACCAGGTAAGCAAGCTTTTCCATCTCTTCGACAGCAACAAGTCTGGAACCCTAAATTCCGAGGAGCTCATTTTTTTTTTGTTTGTTTTCTGGTTATGTGGATCAGGAGGGTGAGGAGGACGAGGAGGAAGCTGAGGAGGAGAAGGACAATCAAACACAGCATCCAAGGAGTTCGTACTCGGGTGCCTGAAGGTGCGCGGCGAGGCCAAGAGGGTCGACGTTGCCGTGTTACACAGGGAGCTCACCTGGATCCACGAGGAGCTGGAGATCTTAGCTAAGAGACTGACCCAAAAGGGCACCAGTGCTCTCAGCAGCGTGAGCTCCAGAGAAGTGACTTCCACTCGAACTGAGGCGGGGGGCGACGGCGAGGAAGTTGTTGTTACGGACTGGTAAGCGAAGTGGTCGAAGAGGAAAATAAGGCATTTATCGTTTCATTCCTTTGACATCCATCCAGCTGCTCCTCTTGTGCCCAATTTCCGCCCAGGCATGCCTGAGAAGTTCCATGCCGAGGCGCAAGCGATCCGGGATAGGTTCGAGGATTCGGGGGGGATGTGGGGAAGGGCGTAGGCAGATATGGACGTCCAGAGCGTAATTGGATTGGGCATGCCAACCTTCATGGTACTGTTCTTTTGCACACCTTCGGAGATCTGGATTCAAGATCTGTTGGCACGTTGTTGACTTTTGCATTTTCTGATTCTCTCGCCGCCACGTCAGTCGTCGTCTGCGGAAGGAAGATGTGGACGACTATGCCTGATGTTTCCCCTGCACCAGACCTAGTTTCACAACGTTGTGTAGATATGTGCGTGTGGCAACGTACCAGTATCATCACGGAAACACTGCTGCGCATGTTTGATGATGCTTTGCCGATCGGCATGGGCGCGCAGGCAGGCGCAATTTGTGCGCACGAGGACCGCGATTCTGGGGACCACCCACAGCGAGACATGGCACGGGACAACCCACGGGACAATCCACGGTGCAAGCGCGAACAATCCACGGAACAACCACCCGGGCAACCGCGCGGCCGACGCGCGGATATTTTGCTTCTAAGGTTTGGCCCCATCCGCGCTGGCACGCCGTCGCTCTCGCGCAGCTCCTCCCCGCCCGCACGCGCGGCACGAGTCGAAACCAAAGCCGACTTGCAGGTTGGGGGCTTAAGTTCTCACCCCCCCCTACCTCTGACACAGAGCTGCCGCCTGTAGAAATCCCTGCTGCGCTGGCTGTCGCCTCATCAGACCTCCGGCGCATTGGCTTCTTCACGATGTGGGCCCCCAGGGCCCTTGACCCCATCTCCGGGGCCGGCTTCACATGGGACCCCCCCGTCCCCCCGGTGCCCGCAAGTCCTTCACGGCTGACCCCCCTCGCCGGGGGGTAGAGGGAGTCCCCAAGCAGCCCAGGGACCCCAAAGCCTCCATCTCGAAGGTCGGACCTCCATCGCTTGAGGACAAGAGTGTCTCCAGCCAGAGACCTAGAGGTTGGCACCAACACTAACGGTTGTTGCCGCCACCGAGGGAAGATGATCCCGATCTCGGTGATGGTGGTGATTTTCGGGCTTCCTAGGTGGCCAAAAGATTACCACCAGCACAGAAATTCTGGATCATCTTCCCCCCGGTGAGGGTACTCCCCCGTGTTGGTGTTGGTGCCCATTTCCAAGCCTCCACTCCAGAGTGGACGCAAGAAGCGTCCAGAACGGAGGCCAAGCCTCCCTTTTTAAATGTTTTCGATCCTATGGGAGTCTCGAGATGCTCGCGTTGACGGCGGTGGTTCGATTACGCCAGTAACGACGGTCATAATCTGGTCAAACTAGGTTGTTGCACCCCTCTTGAGGATTGTCCTCCCCAGACATTGTCCTCGACGATGATCCCAAGAAGCGCCTAAACACCTCTACAATGATGAATCAGACGACGACGACGACGACCACGACGACCACGACGACCACGACCACGACGACCACGAGGACCACGACGACAATTACGACGACGGGGGTGGCGACGGCGACGATGACGTCGTCGTCGCCCCTGCCGCGTGAGCGCAAGGAGCTCCTGGAAAGGCTGAAGGCGCTGGCCGGCTGCCAGGACCTGGAGCGCCTGAACGCCACCATCGAGGAATGCGAGGACCGCCGTCTCGAGTAACAGAAGTCGAAGTGCAAGAACGGCATAAACATTGTTTCTCTCAGGTCCTCGCGTATTTCTTGGATTGGCGCTGGGGCCCCCTGGCGGCGCCTCTGGCGCCGCTCCTGATCCGAGAAATCCGCGCGGACCTCCCAGAAATGATGTTTATGTTGTTCTTGTGGTTCCTCGAAGAAGGCAGCGTGAACTCACCAACCTGAGGCACACCCCTATCCCCATGACTGGCAGTGCCTCATCTCGGTGCAGATCTGAATGATCCCCTCAGTTGCCGAGGGCTCGCCCCTGAGGTTGTCATCGCACGAGCTTGTCGATCTCGAGGGCAGGGATGAGCCAGAGGCCGGCTGTAAGCAGCGATGCTCGAAGGTTCGCGCGGATCTCTTGCGCAGGGCTCGAGGACTGCAGTCGAATGGCCAGCGGCGAGGGCGGTCACGGCGGCCGCGGTCCTGAGAGCGGGACAGCGTTGAGGTAGAAGCAGGCGTGGGTGGCCCGATCACCACCCCATGCAAACCGCGAAAGAGGGCGGGGGAACTCTTCCTGCAGGCCCTCTCTGCCGCCTCACCCTGGTTCCCGCGGAACGAAACGCCCGACACGAAGCGCCCGAAATTGGAAACGCCCGAAACGAAGCGCCCGAAACGAAACGCCAGAAACAGAACGCCCGAAACTTGAAACGGCCAGAACGGGAAACGCCCGAAACGAAAACTGACAACACGGAATACGTCGGAAACGAAACGTCTGCTAGCTGGGACCAGTCGTGAGGCCATTGGGGAGGCCTCTGGGGGCTCTCTTGGGGTGGGGGCCTTGGGCCCTCTTGGGGCTATCTTCGAGGCCATCGAGCAAAGAAGGGGGAGTAACTCACTTCGGCCCTCCCGTCGGAGGCCGACAAATCGAATCCTGGGGCTGTCTTGGGGCGCTCCGGGGAAGCTCTAGGGCGCTCCTGGAGCTGTCTTAGAGCACGTGGGGGGCCCTGTCTGGGCTCCCTTGGGCCATCTTGGATCAAGCAGTGGCGAAACGTCCTGGCTCGCTTATAGGCACACCAAAGAATGTTCTAAAAACCTTGTGTGGTTTCCACGAAATATGCTTAGAACATGTCTGGCTGTGTTTTGATAATGCCAAAAACATTGGTGTTCCTTAGGTCTGGCAAGGGCTTGGGCGTTTCGGGGGCGTCCGTGGGAGGCTCCGTGACAGCTTGGAGTCATCTTGGGGCGGTTTGGAAGCCTCTTGGAGGCATTTTGGAAGCTGTCTCTGGGTTATCTTGTACGCTTTGGGGGGCCACCTGGGGCCATCCTGGGCCAGTTTGGACGCTCCAAAGCGTCGTCTTTTCCCCTCCAGACCCACAATTTGGGGGACAACGGCAGGGAGATAAGTTTGAAGAGGTCTGCCCACGTCGACACCGACACCAAGGACTTCCTCCTCTTCCTCCCCCCCTCCTTTCGTCCCACACAGGCTGACACGACCGACACCAAGGACCATCCTCCTTCCGTCCCTCCTCGTAATTTGTTTTGCGCATTCGTCTCGCATTGCATGTTGTCCAGACGCCAGATTCCCGAGACCACGGCCTCGCCCACCCGGTCTTGAGTAGGCCCAGACGCTGTCCGCAACGGTGGTCGCATCGCATCGCATCGCCCAAATTTCTTGGATTGGCGTTGACACCCCCTGTTGGCGCCTCTGGCGGCGCGCCCCAGCGCTCCGCGCGCCAGGGGAGGGCGTTCCAGCGCCGACCCAGGACATCCG
Source organism: Prorocentrum cordatum (assembly GCA_963575745.1). Lineage (NCBI taxonomy): Eukaryota > Dinophyceae > Prorocentrales > Prorocentraceae > Prorocentrum > Prorocentrum cordatum. The sequence continues at coordinate 391,805 of CAUYUJ010008779.1, read as the reverse complement.
CGCGAGCCTTCGAATGTTTGCGTTTATAGCAGGCTTCGAGCTCCTTTCCAGAGACAAAGGAGGACGTGGAGGAAGTGAGGAGGAGGGGGTCGAGATTCTGGGACGCTTCAATTGTAGGAGTCTACAGAAGCCTCTGAGGCTTCGGGGCATCTCCAACGACCTCGAGAGGCCTCCAGGGAGGACAGAGGAGGAGGAGGAGGAGGAGGAGGAGTAGGAGGAGGAGGAGCTGGAGGAGGAGGAGGAGGAGGAGGAGGAGGAGGAGGAGGAGAAGAGGGAGGAAGAGGAGGAGGAGGAGAGGAGGAGGAGGGAGGAGAGGAGGAGGAGGAGGAGGAGGAGGAGGAGGAAAGAGAGGACAGACGCGACGCAGGCGCGCAGACCTAGCCGTACCTGCATCATATCCTCATCGTTCTCCTCCCTGTCCCCCCTCGCCTTGGGAAGGGGAAGTGTGCAATGTCAGGACGCTGGCTGAAATTTCGGTCGATTCGGATCCATGTGAAATGCTGCGGTCGGCGTTTCGGGGAACGCGCCGTCCTCAGCCAGGTCTGGGGCCCCGAAGGGGTCCCAGACAAGGCCGGCGTCGGAGTTCGTCTGCCCGCGAACACGCGCACACAGCACCGCCTGGCGTCCACAGTGCCGTTCTGGGCCAGATCTTGGCACACACAGCCCCCTTTCCCAGCCTGGACAGGGGCCGACGCACCCCGCCGCCTGGGCTCAGAGTCGGCCCGAGGGGGCGCTGCGGCGGTTCCCGCGTTCCCTCTCCCTCTGCTTCCCCTCGTCCTCCCCTTGTTTCTCCTCGCCCTCCTTCCCTGCTGCCTGCACACCGCCCCCGTGGTTGTGTTCTCTCCTCGGCCTGTGCCAGGCCTTCGGCATGCGCCCGAGCGACATGCAGGCGACACTGGCGGAGAGGAACAAGCTCGCCGGGCTGCTCTCCCGGCTAAAGGAGCGGGAGCGGTAGGAGTATCTAGGCCTCGCGCCGGAGTAGATGGGGTCGGAGTAGATGGGGTCAGAGGATCGCGCCGCATCGCCGATGCATCGGCGATGCGGCTCGATGTGGAGCCCGATTTTCTCCACGCCGGAGTCGCCAATGCATCGCCGGGCATCGCCGATGCATCGACGATGCACCGACGATGTGGCAAGACCCTCCCGCTCCATCCACTCGGACCCCCCGTCCAGGAGGTCTCGAGCGTAGGGGGAGGAGAAACCTCTCGCCTCGACTGCTTGCAGCAAGGTAGGGGGGGGGCGCCTTCACCGCGTTTCGGGCCCCAGGGCCCTCACGGAACGAGCCAGCTGTGGAAAGCCACACCAGGGTTGGGGCCGAGGAGTCGGGTCGTGATGTGTCGACGGCTTGTTCTGCGATGCTCGATTTCGGGGGAAGGGAACGAAGATCATTGTACTTCGTCTCGTTGCAGAAAGGCACGGCGCAGCGATGCTACGCCCACATGCCACATAACAGCGCATGCCCACTGGGAACAACTCCCAAAGACCTTGAGCAGATGACCGCGAATGTCATGGGAGTTCCAGTCGGCACGTCCGCGCACGGGCTAATCCGAGAAAGCCATTGGAAAGAGGGACGAAGGAAATGTGGACGGGAATTGGGGAGGCTGGGATGGCAGGACGGGCCCGGGCGCACAACATACCCCAGACACTTTCAGAAAAAGCTCCCCCCGCGGGCTCCTGAGAAGCCATGATTTTGCTCCCAGATATCTGCATCACCCGTTGGCTGTGTCATTGTTTGCTCCCTCTCTCTCGCTCTCTCCCTCTCTGCATCTCGGCATCTCTCTCTCTCTCTCTGTCTTTCTGTCTATTGGTCACTTGTTTGCGAGACCAGTGGGTGGATCGCTACGATTGAACTGCTATTGCGCTACGGGGTGCAGCTCTCTGGGCGCAGCTTCTGGATTGCAGCGCATGAGATGCAACCTGTGGGGGGCTGCGACCAATGGGGAGCAGCCGATGGGGCACACCCTGAAGGGTGTAAGTATTTTCGGCGCAGCTTGAAGTCGTCACTCCACTGCTCGTACAAGCACCCCACCTTCCGCCTGCAACCTGCTCAGCAAAACCCATTCGGCCACGACTGCGGCTCCCCAGCGAGTCTCTGCTGCCGCACTTGCGCGCGCACGTTCGCGCGCAGATCAGCTTGCTTGTTTGGCACAACCGATGCTGCCGCGATGGCGCTTACCGATGGGAGTTCCCCAGCGCGTCTCAAAGGCCGAGCTGTCGTGCGGGAATTTCGGTGCGGGTTGGTGACTCGGGCGGGCACGATTTCATGATGAAGTTGGCAACGGCGGCAACGGTGATAATGATGATGCTGATGCTGACGATGATGCTGATGATGACGATGATGATGCTGATGCTGATGATTGGGACGGTGGTGGCGATGACGACGACGACGATGACGGCGAAGCCAATAGCACTGATGAGGGTGATGAGGACTTGCGCGCGCAGACATTCAAGAAATCTGGCAGGATTTTCGTTGAACAGCAGGTGGTCGCCATAGGTGTTTGAATAACTTTGTCTTGAAACTCTTCAAGAACCATTGGTTTTGGAAGGGTTTCGACACGAGCGCGTAGTGGATCACGCAAGTGGCTAGCATGGTCTCGTGTGAATCGGGTTTGTTCACATGGCGCATGTCGGACCAACGCGGGAATACCGCGCGGTGAGATTAGAACGCGCTTTTCGCGCGATGTTGTTACGTTCATAGGGTTTTCTCATGATTTCAACATGTGTGCAAGGGCCGAGCATGCGCAACGCTTTGATTGAACAGGCCATGTGAAGTTTTCTGAGTTGTTGTTAACATGCGATGTGTTTGGTATGATTTCGGCATGTGTGCGTGTGACCCGTGTGGTATATGGTTGCATGAGGTTGCTGAGCAATGATCGTTAGCGATAAACTCAACGCGCGCACATTTGTACGATTTGACAGTGGAAATGTGGTTGTCGACACTGGTTTGGCTGGAAAGGTAAGTATTATTCCACATGGAAAACGAACGATGAGGCAGAACCATGTGCAAATTGTATTGCCCCAGGGGGAAAACGGATAGGTCAGGGTTCGGGAGAATGGTATAGTTTCCCAAACAGTGCTTGCATTTAGGGGTTCTCCCTTCTGAAATAAGGAACTGGGGGGGGGCTATGCTGTCGCCGTCGCCGCCTCGTCGCCGCCTCGTCGCCGCCCGTCGTCTGGGCCTGCTTGTCGGTCTGGCGGCTATGTTATCGCCGTCGGCGCCTCATCGCCGCCCGTCGTCTGTGGGAGGGGGTGTCGGTCTGGCGGCTCTGTTGTCGTCGCCGCCCCGTCGCCGCGTCGCCGCCCGTCGTCTGGGGGGTTGTCGGTCTGGCGGCTCTGTTGTCGCCGTCGCCGCCCCGTCGCCGCCTCGTCTCCGCCCGTCTTCTGGGCTTGATTGCCGGTCTGGCGGCTATGCTGTCATCGTGGCCGCCCCGTCGCCGCCTCGTCGCGATTTTGCGCTGCCATGCATTGTTTTGCATGGTTTTGCATTGTTTTGCTTGTCTTTGTGTTCCTGTGTATTGCTTTTCATGTTTTTGCATTGCTTCGCATTGCGGCGACATTGCTTCGAATTGCCCCGCATGGTCCTAATTGTGTGAATGGCTGTGCGCTGCATTACTCTGCGGTATTTAGCATTGTTTTGAAATGCATTGTTTTGCTCTGCTACGCATTATTTGTTCACCAATCATGCTTTCACTTACGGATTCTTGCTTCTGTTCTACGGAACTGGGCCTGATTGTCAGTCTGCCCGCTATGTTGTCGCCATTGCCGCCTCGTCGCCACCCGTCGTCTGGGCCTGACCGCTGGTCAGGCGGCTTTCTTGTCGCCGTCGCCGCCCCGTCGCCGCCTCGTCGCCGCCCGTCGTCTGGGCCTGCGTTGCTTCGCGCTGTTTTTCGTTACTATGCCATGTTGCGCATTGCTTTGCATTGTTTTGCATTGTTTCGCGTTGCATTTCATTAGTGTGCCGTGCTTTTCGCTGTTTTGCTTTACGTGGGTTTGCAATAGCGTAGCCGTGCTTAGCATCGGTTTGCTGTGCTTGCATAGATTGCACTACAACTGCCCAACATAGATTGCACCAGATAAATTCTCCTTTCGACAAAAATGGAGGTAGGTTCTACCGCCCTCCCCCCCCTTCCGGGGTTAAGTATTTAAATTTTCGTATTGCAATTTACATATAATTCTGCCCCATCGCCCATCCGAACTGCGAATTCATTTTATCCCACGCAAGCCGGTATCGCCCCACCCCCATTATCCTGTGCAAAAAACTATGCGCGCGCATTCGTTTATCACAAATCAAAAGTGTTCAAGAATCCCTTGCAACAAAGAAAAACGATTCAAAGTGCACACGCGCGAGCAGTCGCGCGCGCATGCCGAAATCCTTCAAAAACCTTGGGTTTCTTAAGGATGTCAAAATCGTGAGTCCAAAACACATATACAACCAAAGGGTTTCGCAACACGGATATAAACCTAAAAAAACGTGCGCGCGCGTTCTTGCGAGCGAATTCGTAAGAAAACCATGGTTTTTTCAACATTTCCAGAAAATGCTGCCAAACGGGCTTGGCGCGCGTGTCTGAATCGTTCGAGCGCCCTTGCGCGCGTGCCGTCGCGAGAATCCCTCGCAAAAAATATGACGAACTGCACACGCGCGCGTCGTCGCGCGCGCATGCCGGAATCCTTCAAACATTCTCGGTTTCGGAAGGATTTTAAATCGAGTGTCCACATAGCATACAATTACATGAGGTTTCGCAACACGGATTCGCTCTTGCGAATTCTTAAGACAACAATTTTTCTATATTTTCATACAGTGCTACCAAACGGGCTTGGCGCGCGCGCGTGTCGAAATCGTTCGAACGCCCTTGCGCGCGTGCTGGGGTGGCACGATCTGTGTCAAATAATTCCATGCGAGCCACTCTCGCGCGTCTGCCGCGCGCGCATTTCGGATTCTTTCCAAAACCTTCATCACGACGCGAAGACGCCGTCATCGTCGCCGGCGCGATCGGCATCGGCGACGTCACTGGCCGTGCCGTCGTCGCAGCCAGCATTGTCACCAACATCGTGACTATCATCGTCGTGTCTAGACTAGTCAGTGTTGCCATGATACCGCGCCCGCCCAAGCCGCCGACAAGCACTCAAGTGCCCGCTGGGATTTGCCGAGCGGTCAGCACCACTGCGGCCGCGTCGGTCGAGCCGAACTACCTTGCCGCTGCGCGCGCGCATGCGCGGGCTGGCGCGGCCGCATAGATGCACCAGCCAGCGCCAAGCCCTCATCGCAATCGCCGCCGCATGAGGTTTGCAAACCAAGTTGCGGGTGGGTGGGTGGGATGTTTGCACGAGCAGTGGAATGAACAACGCATTGCGAACAGAACTGGAATTCTCCTTTCTAAAAGAAGAATAGACTCTACCCCCCCGGAGTTAACGGTTCACCTTTCCGTATTGCAATTTGAATATGATTTTGCCCCATCGCCTATTTTAAATACGCATTCGTAGTATCCCAGCCAGGCCAGTATCGACCCCCCCCCCCCGCCATCTTCTGCAACAGATACTATGTGCGCGCATTCGTTTATCAAACATCAAAAGTGTTCAAACATATTTTGGGGAAAAAGAGCCATTCAAAGTGCACACGCGCGCGTCGTCGCGCGCGCATGCCGACATCCTTCAAAAACCTTCTTGGTATCCGAAGGATGTCAAAATCGAGTTCCCAGCAAAAACATGCAAAACCACAGGGTTTCGCAACACTGATTTTCTGAACAAGCTTACACGCGCGCTCTTGCGAAATCTCACGAAACCCATATGTTTGTTCAACAGGTTCAATACACATACAACCAAGCGGGCTTCGCGCGCGCATGTCGAAATCGTTCGATCGCCCTTGCGCGCGTGCCGTCGCTAGAATCCTCTGCAAAAGCTGGGACGAAGTGCGCGCGCGCGTCGTCGCGCGCGCATGCCGAAAACCTTCAAAAACCATCGGTTTCGGAAGGATGACAAAATCGAATGCCCCAAACACATACAAAAACACAGGGTTTCGCAACACGGAGTTTCAACCAGAAGCGTGCACGCGCGCACGCTCTTGCATCGTCATCGTCGTCGTCGTCGCCGTCCTCCCTCCTCCCTCGTCGTCGTCGTCGCCGTCGTCGTCCTCTGTCTTTCCTCGTCGTCGTCGTCGTCGTCGTCGTCGTCCTCTTTGGCGTCGTCGTCGTTTCCGTCGTCGTTGTCGCCGTGGTCGTCCTTCCTCACCCCTCGTCGTCGTCGTCGTCGTCCGTCGTCGGCGTCTCGTCGTCGTCCCTCGTATTTCGTCGCTGTCGTCGTCGTCGTCGTCTTCCCTCCTCCCTCGTCGTTGTCGTCGTCGGCGTCGCCGTCCTCCCTCCTCCTTCGTCGTTCGCGTCGTCGCCGTCCTCCCTCCTCCCTCGTCGTTGTCGTCGTTGTCGCCGTCGTCGTCCTCCCTCCTCCCTCGTCGTCGTCGTCGGCTTCGGCGACGTCGTCGTCGTCTTCGTCGTCGTCGTCGGCGTCGACGTCGTCGTCGTCGTCCTCGTTGTCGGCGTCGTTGTCGCCGCCGTCGTCGTCGGCGTCGTCATCGTCGTCGTCGGCGTCGGCGTCGTCGTCGGTGTCGCCGTCGTCGTCGTCGTCGTCGTCGTCGTTGTCGTCGTCGTCGTCGTCGAAATCGTCGTCGTCGTCGTCGTCGGCGTAGTCGTCGTGGTCGTTGTCGCTGTCGTCGTCGGCGTCGCTGTCGTTGCCAAGCGCCATTTGCTACCCACCGTCACGGTTCCAAGAAGTCTTGTGACCAAGTTGCGCGTGGGACGGTGGGGTGTTTGCACGAGCAGTGGAGAGAACAGTTTCAAGACAGTCAAAGTGAATTGCACCACATAGATCCCACCACAAATATTGCGCAGCGTATATGACATATCTTGCACCACACGGTTTGCACAACACAAACTGCACAACATTGATTGGACGACATAGACTGCACAACGTGTATCGTACAACAAGTATTATACGACTTGCATTGCTCCACGTAGATGGCACAACATAAGTTGCTAGGAACGCAGTGTTTTGGGCCCACGCTGGCCAACATCTGCTCTTCTCTGGGCTGCACAGCACCAGGTTGGGGACCGCCTGGGTCACTAGAGAACGAAGGACATCGTCGACTAGCAGTGCGGCATACAGCAGGCGCGTCAACTTAGAAATCGCCCTGCCAGCAGATCCCCCCCGTCAGTTTATTACTACCCGGCAGTCCCAGGGACGCACAGAAAGTCTGGGGCACCTAGGGGCCTTCAAAAGTCGACGAGCAATTTTCCGGTCGTGGCGCGTCACAGGCAATCCGTTCGCGCGTTCTAGAAGTTGGGGCAGAGCGTACGACTTGTCCGGCTGCAAGAGGAAGGGACAGGGCAGAGGTCGGTCGCGGAGCAGGAGGAAGGGGGCGACGGCACTCACGGCGCGAAGGGCTTCGGCGTGAGTGACCAGTGCGGCAAGAATCGACGAACATGGTGTCCCAAGTTTTCTTATGGCAAGATGTCTCATCGTATGTGCCTGCTGCAGCACCAAGTCGTTGGACCGTCGGGGACAGGCACGAGCGAAGGAGATCGGCGAGCTTCTCCAGCCCTCGACCATGCCGTTGCCGCTCGTCCACCTGCCCCTCCTCCTCCCCCTCCTCCTCCTCCTTTTTCTCCTCTTCCTCCTTCCTCCCCCTCCTCTTGCTCCTCCCTCCTCCTCCTCCTGCCCCCTCCTTCTCCTCCTGCCCCATCCTTCTCCACCTCCTGCCACTCCTCCTGCGGCCTTGAAGTCGAGGAAATCCTTTTGCATCAGCAGAGCCGTGTGAAGGAAGTCGGGCCCCGCAGGTAGACCCCAGATTCCAGAGTCCTCTACCTGCCCCCACCCCTCGCCTCCGCCCTTCTTTCCTGTACCTCTCAGCCCGTCTCCCCTCCCTCCCCGCAAGCTAGGGCGGCGTGTCCCGCATGGAAGCCTTCGTGTGTGCCACCGGATGCCCAGACAGGATCCGAGATGCCCAAAAGTCCCCGAAAGTTCCCGGAGGCCCTCAGAGGGGGCGAGAAGACATCCAAAGGCGACGGCGACGCCGTGGCCGCCACGGTGTACGCGTGGGCGCGTGTAGAAAGGGGAGGGGTGGGGGGGGGGAGGAGGAGGAGGAGAAGGAGGAGGAGGAAGAGGAGGGGGAGCAGGAGGAGGAGGAGGATAATGAGGAGGAGGAGAGAGAGAAGGAGGAGGAGGAGGAGGAGGAGGAGGAGGAGGAGGAGGAGGAGTGAGTAGGAGGAGGAGGAGGAGGAGGAGGAGGAGGAGGAGAAGAAGGAGGCGGAGGAGGAGGAGAAGGAGGAGGAGGAGGAACAGGATGAGGACGAGGAGGAGGAGGAGGAGGAGCAGGAGGAGGAGGAGCAGGAGGAGGAGGATAGAGGAGGAGGACGGAGCAGGAGCCTTCTCTGACTCTTCCTGCCCTCGATCCTCGATCCCCCAAAGCTTCCTGGGGAGGACGCCACCAGCAGGAACGATGGGAGGGGGAGGAGGATCCAGGAGGAAAAGAAGGGGGAGGAGGATGAGGAGGACGAGGAGGACGGAGCAGGAGCCTCCTCCTCCTGCTTCCCCTGCCCGCGATCCTGCACGCTTCCTCGGGAGGACGCCACCAGCAGGCACGATATGCTGGAGGCTGTCGCCGATGCCGCTGGCCGACTTGGCGCGGCGGCCAGTAGCAATGGGCGCCAGGGGCGCCCGGGCAACACGTCACGAGGAGGCAGGAGGAGTGGTCAGGAGGAGGGGGAAATGGACGAGAAAGTTAAGTTCCTTAGGAGGACGAAGAGGAGGAGCCAGCAGAGGATGAGGAGGTGGAGGAGGAGGAGGAGGAGGAGGAGGAGAGCATCACGAGGAGGTAGGAGTAGAAAGAAAAGGCGGAGGGGGAGGATCATCTCGATGAGGCGCTCGGGGGTCTTACCTCGGCCAGCTAGGCATGTCTTGATTCCTGCGCAGGATATGAGTGCAGGGACACATTTCAGGGGCGGAGAAGGAGGAGAAGGAGGAGGAGGAGTGGTCAGGAGGAGGGGCAGGAGGCGGAAGATAACGAGGGGGCAAGATGAGGACCCAAACCTCCAGAGTCTTGAACAACATGATTAAGGTGAGGTCTGGCCGTAAGTGCCTTTAGGGGCCAGGAGCTGCTTCTGGGCAACAGGGCAGTTCAATTACAATCCGGGGTAAAAACAGGGCAATTCAATTACAATCAGGGGTCGGCGCTTCGGGGGGCCCTGCATTGACAAACAACAGATCGGTGGTCTGGTTAGGAGGGTGAGCAATGTCGAGGATAAGTGATTCTTGCTTTGGGGGGCCCCTGTGCGCCTCCGATGGTGTCCTCGCTACGACTCTGGATTCGCCTCGAGCTTCTGGTCAGAACGCCCCGCTGGACAGGTGGGTGGGTGGCCCCCTCGTTGCGTCTGTGGAGAAGAGGGGGAGGGGTAGAGGGAAGGCGGTGGGCGATGCGAGAGGGAGGAGGGCCGGAGGGAGGGCGCTGGGAGGAGGAGGAGGGGAAGGAGAGAGGGAGGGGGAGGGGGAATGGGCACGACTGGGGTGGAAATCTGCAACAGAGGGCCCCCACATCCGCCGACGAAACAAAACAAACAGAGCCGGCTGAGCTTGTGCGCCATCCTCGGCGCCCGGAGGCCGTCTCCGTGCCCCAAAGCCGCCGGGCGGCGTTCAAGAGCTGGTCCCAAGAGAGGGGTCGAAAGCCCTGGGGGCACACGATATGCAAAGATGTGGTCGCCCCGGGCACATGGAGGAGGAGGGAGGGGGAGGGGGAGAGGAAGAAAAAGGAAGAGATAGGGAGAAGGAGCGGGGGAGGAGGGAGGGGGAGGGGGGAGGAGGAAAAGGAAGAGGAGGAGGAGGGGGAGAAGGAGGAGGAGGATATGGAGGAGGAGGAAGAGGAGGAGGAGGAGGAGGCGGAGGAGGAGAAGGAGGAGGAGGAGGTAGCAACGAGGGAGAAGGGAGGGAGAGGGAGGGAGAAGAATAAGGGAGGAGGAGGGGCGAAAAGGAGGAAGGAACAGAGTGAGACGGAGGAGGAGGGAGAAGGAAGGAATGAGGGAGAAGGGAGAAAGGAGGGAGGAGGAGGGAAGAACTGGGGGGGGGGGAGGAGGAGGAGGAGGAGGAGGAGGAGGAGGAGGAGGAGGAGGAGGAGGAGGAGGAGGAGGAGGGAGGAGGAGGAGGTGGAGGTGGAGGAGGAGGAGGAGGAGGAGGAGAAGGAGAAGGAGTGGAGGAGGAGGAAGAGGAGGAGGAGGAGCAGGAGGAGAGGGAGAGGAGGAGCAGAAGGCTGAGGAGGAGGAGGTGGAAATGGAAGTGGAGGATGAGGAAAAGAGACGTTGACATCTCGATGGGGCAGAGGTCGACCTCAAGCGTGTTGGTTGTTTGTACTGACCACGCTTTTTCCCCGAGCCGACGTGAGAGACAGCCTGCCTGGCACAGACGCCAGCGCCTCAAGAGGCACCGTGCACGACTATTGGTCTCGCCTGCGACTGCGGTGGACACGCTGGGGAGCCATCCCAGCCGACAGATGCCACGTGAGCCTCCGTCTGGTTCATGGACCAACAAATGCGGGATCTGAAATTACAGTAAACATCCGACATGCAAATGTGGAGAGACGTGTCCAGTGGCGCGGTGCAGGTCGACAAGAGCGGCCAGAAATTCGACAGTCGACGGCGACGAGATCCCAACGAGAGGACCAGCGACCCCGACGTGGAAAAGATAGTCAAGCGCATCCGTGCAATGACGCCAAGTATCTGCCACATCTTTCAGCAAACACACGCACACACCTACGACCCGATACCAGTGGACGAAAACAGGGTGACGGTCTGGAGGAGCGACCTCAAGCGACGCATGAATCAGCTCGCACAGGCGATCAAGGTCATGGCCAAAGTTGGCAAAGAGGACGCAGATGTGGAGAAGGAGCTTGCATGGATCAAGTACGCGCTCACGACTTTGGATTGCTCGGAGAATCAGATCTTTATCGCCCCCTGGCATTCATCAAAGCGAAAGAGAAGCGCAACGGCATCCAGACGCGCATGGAGGCCATCCGCGAAGAGGAGACCAAGGCCAAGATGGAGATATACCAGCTCGAGTCCACAATCTCACAGCTGGAAACAGGCGACGTGGCGACGGACGCAGGCGGAGCGTCGGGGTCTGGCGGGTCCTCGGCTAGGCAGGCGCGGCCATGGGGACATGCAGGTGGAGCGGCGGCAAGGGCACCGCCGCCTGGGTCGCCGCCGGCCGCACCCCGCGTGCCGTCAGAGCTGGCGGCGCCGCCAGCATGGCCCTTCTCTCGCTGGGCCCAGCAGATGGCCACGGCTCTGGCGCGGGACAAAGTAGCTGGTAGAGGGCAGCAAGAACCGGCAGCCATCACCACGGATATCTACCATTTGCAGGCGAATGGAAGCGTGCGCCAAGCGACTCAGGAGATAGGTGCGCTGGCCGAGTCTCAGGCAGTCCAGACCGAGTTGGCAATTGAACCTCCTGATGGATCGGCGATCGAAGATGCAGCGGCAGTTCATGCGCATGATGAATCGAACGGCGGCCTTCCAGCGCGGGGGTTACATGTTGCAGATAATGGCCGCGCAGGTGCCCCAGGAGGTGCGCGCGGCCATGGAGGGCGGCGGCGCCCGCGTCGGGCGGGCCCAAGGTCGCGCAGATGACGCCCAGAGCGGACGAATCGTCGCCGACGCCCGACCGCGCTCAGGCCGTTCAGAACAGGGCCCACCGCGGCGAGCGAGCTGGGGGCGCCGGCGTCGCCGACGCGCAGGGCAGCGGAGGCAGTGCCGACGTTGCCGAAGATGCCTGGGCCGATATCTCTCAAGCCGCTGATGCCAGCGGAGAACGGGTCCACGGCCGCCCAGGGGGCCCTGCCAGGTCTAGCGCCCTCGGCCACGGCAACCTCACCGCCGCCATCGCCGCCTCTACCCTCGCCACCTCGAGTGGAGCAGCCGCCCAGAATGCCCAAGCGAGGCAGCAGAAGGAGAGCGTGACGCAGGTGACTGTCTCGGGCGCGCGGAGCCCCCTTCGTCGCGGGAGAGAGCCCGCCGAACAAGAGCCAGCAGCAGGAATGGGCGCAGAGCAAAGACGATGCGCGGGGGCGAAGGCCTTTGCGCTGGTTTGGGCTGCCTCTGACAATTCAGCTGATACCGCGCATCTCTTGTTTGTGCGCCCCGCCCGGGAAACCCGCCAGCTTCGACTTCTGGCCGCTGTTGGCGGGGGCGAAAACTTGTTTCCCATTGCCGGAGACGGCGATGGGCGCGACTCCGCAACCGTCGCCACTGAGCCCCACGGCGCCCGCGCGCTACCCGCCGGCGCGCGCGCCCAGGGGCCCTCGCCCGCCATCGGTTCCGACCCCCGTTCGTCTGGGCCACCGGGCGAGCGAGCGGTTTCAAACGTATGCTTTTGAATAGGGGGCAGCTCTGGTAGGGGACGACGCGCCGCCGCCTTGCCACCCGCGCCCCCCGCGCGAACGCGGCCTAGAGGGCCGCGCTGTGCCGGGCGAACTAGAGCGGCCCATTGGCCGCCCCGAAGCAGCGTTTTGTCTCTCCCAGGGGCCCGGTGGTTTCTCTTCCCCTGCCCCGCAGTCCCCTGGGCCCAGTCGCCACGGGGGGGCCTGCGGGGGCTGCCCGCCCGACGCGAAAGGGGCCGCCGAGCGTGCGACGACGCCTCGCGCAGCCGACGAATTAAATATTAATCTGGTCGGGCGAAATGCCGGGCAAGCAAGCTCCGCTGCGCTTGCCCGACCCTGCGCGCCGGAGTTAGGCGACGACTTGCGCGCGACGAAAGATTTTCCTCTTGAGGTGCAAATGGCGATGCCGCGTAGGAAGTTAACGTCCGAACCCTTATCCCCGTGCGAAAGGCTTTCTTCTTGAAGTGCAAATGGCGATGCGGAGTTTGAAGTTTACGTTCGAACCCGTTTCCCCCGTAGAATCTTCACGCAGGCGGGTTCCGGGGTCCGAGGATCCGATTTCTTCCGCTTTCCTGTTTCAATTTAATCTAATAAAAATATAACAGGGTAAAAATCAGATCCGCCGTAAAAAATCAGACCGAGCACAGGTCCAGCAAATCCGAACTCGGATCCGCGCGGACGGAAATCGAACCCGCCGGAACAAACACCAAAACTACATGGGGTTCCGCGCGAACTTCAGGGGATCCGACGGCGGTTATCTCATACGTGTCTGCTCAAGACTTCAAGCCGTCGTTCTTGGCCCGAGAGGGAAACGCTTTCGTCCTGGGGATGCGCATTGCGACACCGCCTCGAGCCCCCTCCTGGTTTGGAAGAATGCCCCCCGACAGCCTGTGACCTCAGGCCCATTTTGAATGGACAGTTTGAACGTGCCAGACCAGTTGTTTTAAAAAAGGTCGAGCGTGCACATGCCGGCCCCGCTGCCCAGTGCCTCGCCGCCCCTCTCTCGGCTCACCTCTATCTTTTTCGAGAGTTCAGGGACGCGCCGATGGTCGCGTGCTGGGCGCGCGGTCAGCGCCAACATATGTTGTTCGCCGTTGCCTACGCAAGCGACCAGAGTCCATTCCACGGACGGGCCATTGCGAGAGGGGTGCGACGACGCGACGGCGCGGGCGCGCGCGATGACTAGCGCGGCGCAGCATGGTTGAAGTTTCAAGGGTTGCATGCGCGGCCGTCTACAGAAGAGCTACCGCGCCCCTACCTCCCACAGCGGAACCACCTCCATCAACAGTGAATATGCTGCCATATCCCTTGCCATCCAGCATGTCATCTCACCCCGTGCGCCAGGAGAGTATGATCGATCTATCTATCTATCTATATATATATATATATATATATCGTGATTCCGAAAGACAATCTGGCTTTGGTGAGCTTGATTTTACGCGGCGAACTGCGCGCCCATCGCAGTTCGAATTGCCGCGCCACGGGTCGCGCGAACTACCCATGGAACGCACTTGTAGACCACGTCGCGGCCAACGCGACGCAGGGCGCGATCGCCCCCGTCGCGGCCCCCGAGGCGTAGAAGCGCGCTGCCGCCATCCATTCTGCACGTCAGTGGGAGTGGTCTCAGTCTACCGATTCCACTGAGCAAGCGCATCCACCGACTCAGGGACATGTCCGGCCCGCCTCGCCGGCGGCCGCCCAGGCCCCCGCGTCGGACCTGCGAGCTTTTGAACCCCCTCCCTTCGCCCCCGCCCCTGGGCGCCCGGGCCTTCAGATCTCCCTCGCGTTTGCGCTATGCGTGTGCAAGTCGGCGCCTGGGCGCGCTGTCCAAGGGGGCCCCTGGCATGGGGGGGTCTGGCGCGCGCCCAGGTCGCGGCAGTCCGGTTTGTCGATGCATGGGGCGGGCGCCCTGGGACTGCTGGAGAGCCGGGACAAGCGAGGAGCGCGCAGAGCGGGGGCCTACCGCGCTGTTGCGAGTGACTTTTTTTGGCGGTGGGCTTTTCGTGCACAGCCGCGGGTGGACCTCGAGATCCCAATTACTTATTGGCCTTGCAGGGAGGCGGAGAAGTTTTCAATGCACTACGAGAACTTCGCATTGTACACTGGAGCTCGCGGGCGCGAGTTGCTGCCCCGAAGGTCGGCGGCGAAACCGCCCCTCTAACAGCGGCCCATGCGCCGCCGTGCGCCGAGCAAGGCAAGCCGGCAGCCGCGGCTGTCCGGAGCATGCCCCGGGGACTTCTGGAGCGGCGGGGGCCGAGGGTTACCTCGATAGATGGCAATCCCCACGTAGGCTGCGCTATCAGTCATGGGGATAAGGGCCGAAGGATTCGCGCTGCAGCAGAATTGCTTAGGCGAGCGCATGCAGCACGAGAACGCATGCTCCCGCTAGCACGCGCGATGCTTTTATTTTTTCAGCCAAGGATGGCAGCCGCCACCGCGGCGATGATATTCTGGTACCCCCCTCTTTGTTTGGGCGTGTCAAGAACGCTCGAGTTGGCCGTGATGAGCGAGCTGCGGTCGCTCACCACCACCCCTGCCCTGCCACCTGCGCGCGGAAAGAATGGCCCATGCGCGCCGAGGCAACGGCCCCAAACTTGACCCGCTCAGTTTGCGCGACCCCTCTGCTGTTGCTGTTTTGAAGGAATAACTGGAGTCAAGCCCCGACGCGCCCTGGGATGCCCCCCAGAACCAGTGTATCACGGAGGTCATAGACGGCATTAGTGGTGCTTCTGCGAAGGGGTTTGAGTTTGATCCCGCGAGGCCTCAACGACCGCGCCTGCCAATGGAGCCCCTCTCCGTTATCCGCGTGCGAAGGAAGGCCCAGCGACTGATTCGGAAGTGTTGCTCGGCGGACGAAGCTCGAGGGCAACGGTGCCCAGCGCCATTTGCAGCCAGAGTTTGCGCGGGGGGCTTCTCTGGGCGACCGGCGCGCCCCCCTGAGACCTCAGGGCGTCGCTTCAGGCTTGTCGTTTTCAGCGCGCCCCCTTTTTTCTACACCGTTCCCCCACCTGGCCCTTTCTATGCTAGTCAGGAATTTCGTGCGGGAGTTGGTTGCACGTGGCAAAACTTGCTCTGGAACTTCCAGCCGACCAGGTCAAGACTTCGGCGGAGGGCGATCAGTCCTTCACGGGGTTGGAAGATGTTGACAGGTTGTTGAAGTCTGGGGGGCGCCCCGCCAGATGCCCCGCAGTTGAGCCCCCCGCGCATTGCGAGCGCGGTCAGGCGCCGCCGACTTCAGAGCAGCTGGCCGACTTCACGCAGGACCACTGTGCGCATCCGCGGAGCGCGCGAAGCAGTGCACACACAGCGTCGTGCAGCAATATCACGAATGACTTCCCTACTCCAAGTGCGCCCCTCTTGCGCGCGCTCCTGCTTGTGCTCCGCGGGCTGCGCCCCGGGGCCAGGCCGGGCGCGGCGACCCCGCGTGCGGGGATGATGTTCGCAGCTCTAAGGCTGACCACCCCGGTGCCCGAGGGGTCCCTTTTGATTTTGCCCCCCCTGCCCCGCCCACTAAAGGACTCTTGGGGGGTGCTCGTGCGCCCCGCGGTGGCGGGCGCGCGGAAGGGCGCAGTGGGGCCGGCGGAGAGGTTTCCCCTCTCGAATCCCCTCTGCCGACCCATTTCCCGGTGAACTTCTGCTCACCGGCAGCCAGTTCGAGGGGGGGTGCGAACTGCCCCAGCCCGCCGTGCTGCAGGGCCCGTCGTTGTAAAAGCCGACCCAGGGCGCGTGGTGCCCGCCCAGATGGCACGGCTGTTCTTGACTCTTCATACAAAGACCGCTGTGGCTGACAAAGAGCCCCTGGCCTTGACTACGGGTCACATTGCTTATTTCTGGAGAGGGGAGAGAGCGATCAGTGCCTGTCAGAGCCAGAGAAGCATTTCCAAAGCCAACGCGCTTGGTTAACTGCTTCACCGACAGGCACGGAGGCGTGCGTGGACCATTTTTCTACTGAAAACAGGTTAAGCTCAATGTCCAGTGTGGTGGCTTGCTTGGAAGATCGCGTGACGGCCTCATTCGTTCCTAGTCGAGCGTTGTCCGCTGTCGCGGAAAGATGCCGCAAAAGCTTTGGTCTTCAGTTTGTTGGACTTTCTGGCCGCCTCTTACAGGGCCATCCGTCAAATTGCTCACCAGTGACCTGGGGAAGACTGTTAGCGGAAGTCTTGGGCGCCATCGAGCTGCCTGAGCTCCTCCCGAGCAGCCTTCAACCTTCGGGCTCGGCCCAAAAGCGGCGGTGCTCTCGATGGGGTGGCAGGCGCCCCCGCTGTGGCTGCCCCCGCTCGCGAGTCTCAAAGAGGGGCCTTCTGGAAGAACTCTGGAGCCTCCCAGACGACGACCTTCTTTACCGGCTTTAGGCCAGGCACAATCATGGCCTCGGACTTGCATGATGCGGCGTTTGCGGGCGCGCAGACTGATGTGGAGCGTGGGTTGCGTGATGCGGGATTGGTTTGGGCGCCGCGCGACGCCCCCGCCTGCGTTGCGCCCCCTACTGATCTTGACGAACCTCACTCCTCCGTCTGTTCTTGGATGACCCCGCGGGAGGTCTCATCGCCGACCTCGGCCCCTCCCTCATCCCTTCGACGGAGCAACTAGCGGATGTCGTACTGCATGGAGAGGGCTTGCAACCCAATGCGACCAACACACGGGTGATGACCTTTCCCGCGGGCACACGTCGGCCATGTTGCGCTCACTTCGTAGGGGGGCGGATCTTCCCAGGATGCAGGTGATGATGTTCGAAGCCTCCCTGGGAGGTGTTCGCGGCAGGATGTTGGCAGCGCAGGGGCCGAGGCAACTCTCCGTTGCACCTCTGCCCGCGGCGCTCTGCGCCCCATTCACAAGGTCATCGCACACCGCGCGGCGTTGCCCATCCCTAGACAAGTCACCGATGCGGGCGTGCTCGGAGTCTTACGACTTCTTCTCGGCCCCCATTTGGCCGATCACCACTTGCCAGCAGCATGCGGGGGTGAGAACTGCACATGGGGCCATCGATCGGAGCGCATTGCAACTCCGTCTCCGGAGCAATTCGCAGGGCCGCCACCTAGCTTGCCAGGACGTGACTGCGCGTGCGAAGCATCTGCACACCGATGATATGCTGCATACGTGTTGCCTTCGAGGCTCCTGGCCCTTTCCCGACTGTCATGAGGGCCCTACTGGACGTGGAACTCACGTTTTCTAAAATTTGCGGGCGGGCGGAAATCCTGCTCCGATGCACCGAGCGCCCTGTCTTCGAGGGTCACTGCCATCGTCGATGGGTCCAGTTCATTCGTGCGCCCCCTAAATCTTACCAGGGGCGAATCAAGCTCGCGGTGGATCATGCCAGGCGCGCTGCCTTGTTGAACCGCGACGCTCGGCGATGTGATCGGGTGAGTGATGAAGTGGTTCCCCGCGCCCCACTTCCCCCCCCGACCTCGCCCCCGCCCGCAGGCTTTGCGCGCTCCGACTGCGGGTACGTGGCCGCCGCGAGTGCGCTCGCGCGCGCATATCACCAAGGCCCACCGGTCAGGAGCCACGCCCTGCGACTTTGCAGTGTGTGTGTGTGTGTGTGTGTGCGTGTGTGTGTGGCGTGCGTGCGTGCGTGCGTGCGTGCGTGCGCGCGTGCGTGCGTGCGTGCGTGCGTGCGTGCGTGCGTGCGTGTGTGTGTGTGTGTGTGTGTGTGTGTGTGTGTGTGTGTGCGTGCGGGCGGGCGGGCGGGCGGCGGGCGGGCGGGCGGCGGGCGGGGCGGGCGGGCGGGCGGGCGGGCGGGCGCGCGGGCGGCGCGGGCGTGCGGGCGTGCGGGCGGCGGCGCGCGGGCGTGCGGGCGCGGCGCGTGCGGGCGCGCGCGCGTGTGCGCGTGTGCGTGTGCGCGTGTGCGCGTGTGCGCGTGTGTGCGCGTGTGCGCGTGTGCGCGTGTGCGCGTGTGCGCGTGTGCGCGTGTGCGCGTGTGCGCGTGTGCGCGTGTGCGCGTGTGCGCGTGTGCGCGTGTGCGCGTGTGCGCGCGTGTGCGCGCGTGTGCGCGTGTGCGCGTGTGCGCGTGTGCGCGTGTGCGCGTGTGCGCGTGTGCGCGTGTGCGCGTGTGCGCGTGTGCGCGTGTGCGCGTGTGCGCGTGTGCGCGTGTGCGCGTGTGCGCGTGTGCGCGTGTGCGCGTGTGCGCGTGTGCGCGTGTGCGCGTGTGCGCGCGTGCGCGTGTGCGCGTGTGCGCGTGTGCGAGTGTGCGAGTGTGCGAGTGTGCGTGTGCGCGTGTGCGTGTGCGTGTGCGCGTGTGCGTGTGCGTGTGCGTGTGCGTGTGCGTGTGCGTGTGCGTGTGCGTGTGCGTGTGCGTCTGCGTCTGCGTCTGCGTGTGCGTGTGCGTGTGCGTGTGCGTGTGTGTGTGTTTGTGTGTTTGTGTGTGTGTGTGTGGTGGGGGGGGGTCGGGCTCGCTGCCGCATTTTTGATAACCCCGCTCGTTTGGCCAAGCATTTGCGCGCTGCCACGCGGTGTTTCTTAGCTCTGCGCCACCGCGACCGCCCCCCCGCCCCAGGAGGAACGGGGGACCGCGCGCCAGGAGTTACAGGCCAGACAGGGCGACAACCGTGCCAAGAGGTTGCCGCGTGATCGGGTCTCCCGTTTGCCCCCCGCAATCAGGACACCCGCCCCCCCCCCCCCAGTGGCGCTCGCGCCCCTGGCCCCTGCCCCTGGCCCTCTTTGCCCCCCCCATCTCGTGATGCCTCGGCTTCCCGAAGTACGCAGCAGGCACTTGCTCCTCCTGGTTAGGCTTAGCAAGTGTTGCTGTCAGCTTGTTCAGGCGTGGAGACGTGCGATTCGTGCTACGTCCCCCTTGAAGGCATAATCCGTCGATTGGTGATTGACCCCCACCAAGGGGGGGAGCAGCTGGCCATGTGGACCCCTGCTTGCAGACAGGGCATGGTGGCCGCAACAATTTGCCTCCCGACCCTCCGCTCCTTTGGGCCGCACCACGTTGCGGGAAGCCGTGTTTCGCGGAAGGTTTCAGATGTCCTTTTTGGTCCCCCCACCCTTGGGGGAGAAGGCGCACAACGAAGTGTTGGGGGATAGCGTCACCATCATGTCGGTGGCGGCCGTGCTTGATTGGGGGTGGAAGCTGGGCATCCTTTGCCTTTGGTGCCCCCCCCCCCTTGCTGGACATGTCTCAGGATGGGGCCTCCCCTGGGTTTCTCAACCTTGTGGGCGGACGGGAGTGGACACATGCCGGGCCCCCCAGGCTTGGACACGCGATGCTGGCTGGAACGTGCGACTCCTGTGCGTTCGTGTGCCCCGATTGGTTGTCCGCGTTGGTCGGGGAGCCCATCCACGCATGGAGAGGGGCGGGGAAACGCTGCATGGTAACGACCGTGTGCTTGTCCCACCCTCGCTGGCCATTGCTGCCGGCGTTTCCATTGTTTCTGTTGTCGGGGCCATTGTTTTCCAGGCTCCCACGCGACCGCCGATGGATGACAGCTTGGCTCGCCTTGTGGTGCGCGTGACTCACGCGCTGTTCAGCCCGCCAGGGCAGGTGGAGACCCGAACGAGCTGACTGTATAGTCTCAGGTCCTGTGCGCCTCCACCCTGTATTGCCTCCCAGCCTCCCACACCTTTACCTCGCCTTTTTAAGTTGCATGGGTGACATGTGATTATGCCCTCATCCGCCGACAGACTGACCGACCGAGGAGGAGGAGGAGGAAGAAAAAGAGGAGGAGGAGGACGAGGAGGAGAGGGAGGAGGAGGAGGAGAAGGAGGAGGAGGAGGTCAAGATCGGGGTCGGGGTCGGGTGGAGCGCCCAGTGTTTGCTGCGCGTGGGCCGGCGCGCCTGAAGACGCCCGCTTTGACAGACCAGGCCCGTTGGGCCAGGCCAGAACCAACGGACGGGCACCACGGCCCTACCGGCCCTACCTCTCAGCCAATCCAGGCTTCGGGGTAGAGCCAGCGACACCGAACCGAGCCCAACCGTGGTGACGCTGCGACCCGCGGCCGAATCGACCGGCCACTCCACTCTCTCAGATCAGTTGCATGGTGGGCGCCCTGGAACACGCCCGCCCCGATGGTCTCCCTAGCCTGGGGGTCTCGCTGGCAGGTGAGGCGCTGCATCTCGTTCAAGGCCCTCTCGACCTCCTTTCTGCGCTAGTCCATCGCGTTGCCCATGATCTGGAGACACCGGTTCTTCAGCGCACCCGGGCATGCCTCGGCCTCGGGCTCGACTCCCGCCGCGCACAGCGCAGCGGCGCCAGTGGTTCTCGAGGCCCCGTCGGGTGGGCCCTCCTGGGGCGCGAAAGGCTTCTATTGCCGCCTCCTCTGCTTCTCTTTCGGGAGCGTCTTCCCCGCCCCCTCGCTGGGGGGAGGTTGCGCTTCGAGGCCGCTCCTGAGGTCCTCCTCGGGGCCCCGGCTTGCTCCCTCGCCTCCGTCCTCGAGGTCGCTCCTCAGGTCCCGCATCTGGGCCCCTGCTGGTTTCCTCGCCTCCATGCTCGTGAGCCCGTGGTGCGGGTTCCTTCCGGGGTGCGTCACGAGGGGGTTCGTTTCCTCCGAGTCCGCGAGCGCTCCGTGCTGGGCCTCCTTCGTCCCTAGAGTCTGGTGCCTCATCTCGTGGCTCACTCCGTTCATCTCGGTGCGCTTCCTGCCTGAAGACCCAGCCACCGCCGCACAGCTTACAGGGCAGGATTGATCACATGCTGCTCCTCACACTCATCCATGCTGCTGGAGTCCTTGCGCATCTCCTCGCTGACTGGGCGGTGCTCCTCCATCTCCTCGAACTCGCAGGCCTGGAGGTTGAAGACCTCCGCGTGACCAAAAAGGTCGTGGTCGCAACCCTGAATGGCGCACTCCTTGAGGGCGTAACTCACCGAAAGCATGCTCGAAGTCAAAGGCGGCCTCGCGCCTGCTTCTGATTCCTCCAGGGCGCATCTTGCCACGGCGGATCCGCCCCACTCCTCGGCTGGCCCCGCTCCTCGCGGCACACGCCCTTCTTCTTGGAGTCGCCCCACTCGTGTCATTGCTTCCTTTTGTGGTCCCCGTTGCCCTTCTCCTCCCTTCGCGAGCCGCCGCCCCACTTCGCCCACGCCTGCACGGCGCCCCCTCCTTCTTGCTGGGCTTCTGGGTGTGCCGGTGCCTCGCCGGTGCCTCCACTGAGGGACGGCCTTTTGCGGCGGCCTCGCTGACGAGGTGCTCGACCCTGCCCCGCCAGAAGACCACCGCTTCGCACCGTCCCGCCCGGCCTCCGGAGCTTCCCTTGGCTCCACCATCCGCCGGGGCGGCCCCGCAGGCGCAATCCTCTCGTCCGCCATTCGGGTATAGCCAGGACCCTGGGTAGGGGGACCCGGCTAGTGGTAGGGCCCTGGGGCCCCTCAATTGGCCACAGATTCACTAAACCAGGTCTGCTGGTGTTTTTCGGGTGAAGGCAGTTCCGGTTAGCGGAATGGGGCGGGGGGGGCGCCCCCCGGTACACATCACTAAACCAGGTTACGCTAAACCCAGTTCTGCCAACGCCCGAGCCATGCTCGCCTCGTCCTCATCGCTGCTCTCCGCGTGCGAGTGCTCCGAGGTTGTCCAGGACCAGTTGGGAAGGGTCGGGCTTCGATGCCGCGACTCCTCCGGCTGGTGCTCCTCCGGCTCCACCCCATCTCGGGGCCTCCGCGGCGGCGGCGCAACCTCCTCCTCGGAGCGCCCTTCCGGCGGCAAGAGCTGGCGCCGGCGCCGCTCGCGGAGAGTGGGATCGGCTAGCCATCGCGCCTGCTGGGCACGGAGCTCCTCCCGCGCCGCGGACATCACGTCGCCCAGGAGCTCCTTCGTGCCCGCGCGCATCCCTTCCTGGGCGGCCGCCATGGCCGCCTGCAGAATGCGCTGGTCCTCTCTGACGCCGCGGCCTGCCTCGGCCCTCTGCCTCTCGGAGGCGGGGCCCTCGGCGGCCCATGGGGGCGAGGCTCGTCTCCGCGACCGCGGCATGCCATCGACGGCCTGTGCAGGTGAGCCGCTCCGGATGCACGCTTGCACGACCTGGGACGGTGTCTGGGGGAGTCGGCCTCGCCGCGCGCGCGCCCGCTCGCTAGAGCCCCAGCCGAAACGGCGAGGAGGAGCAGGAGGAGGAGGGGGGGAGGAGGACCAGTGTAAACCCAAGAGTCATCAACGATGTTGGAATTAACCCTCCCTCCAAGCTCCCTCTTCATAGGCCCCTTTCACAGTTCCTTTCCATTGAGGGAACTGCCCCCTTGGAAGACAACTGTTTGAAGATCCTGAAGCATGCCAAAACATGGCTCTCGGGACTTCAACGCCACGTATCGACCTGACTGCTGCGCTTTGACGATCCGGAATCGCGCCAGAACGCCACGTCTTGCACACGCATCATCCTGAATCCTTCCAAAACCCATTTCTGGTACGCTGATCATGGAAATCCGTGCAACTCTTTGCAAAGTTTGGAAACGAATGTACGCGGCGCTGAGGCGAGATCCACATGTTGGAAAGGAACCGCCCTCAATCCGTGAAACTTTTGAACATTTTGAAAACGAATGTGCGCGGCGCTAAGGCGAGAGCCACATGTTGGAAAGGAACCGCCCTCAATCCATGAAGTTCTTGCAATGTTTTCAAAAGAATGTGCGCGGCGCCAGGCGAGAGCCACATTTAAAAAACGACCCGCCTTCAATCCGTGAAACTCTTGCATAAAACGAATGTGCGCGGCGCCATGTCGAGAGCCACATTTTGAAAACGGCCCGTCTTCAATCCGTGAAATTCTTGCAAATGTTACGAACGAATGTGCGCGTCGCAAAAGCGAGAGCCACATTTTGAAAACCACCCGGCCTCAACCCGTGAAACTCTTGCAAATGTTTAAAACCAATGTGCGCGGTGCTAGGGCGAGAGCCACATTTTGAAAACGACCCGCCCTCAGTCTGTAGAATTCTTGCATTTGTTGTAAAACGAATGTGCGCGGTGCTAAGGCGAGAGCCACATTTTGAAAACCACCCGCCCTCAATATGTGAAGCTGTTGTGCCTTTTTTTTTAATCTTCAGAGTCATAAATTGTCAGGAAGTCTCAGGCGAAATGTCCGGCCCACCCTAAAAATTGGCTTCGGGGTGCGACAGAGAGGAAGTGATTTTCAAGGAGAAGGAATGGAGGAGGAGGAGGAGGAGGAGGAGGAGGAAGAGGAGCACGAGTAGGAGCAGGAGCAGAAGCAGGAGTAGGAGCATGAGCAGGAGCAGGAGCAGGAGGAGGAGGCGGAGGAGGAGGAGGATAGCAACGTCGGATGACTTCCCTGCCACCAGGGCCTCAAAGTCTCTGGAGGAGAAGGAGGACGACGACCGCAACGAACGCAACGACCGCGACGACAGCGACGACGACGAAGATGACGACGGCGACCGCACCCGACTCGCCTCGCCGCAAGCCGGGAACAGGCCCCCTCGCGCGACGAGGGGGCCAGAGGGTCCAGCTGCTCACACCGGCCATCGAGGAGGCGCAGGCCCCTCGACCCTTCCCCTCTTCCCTTCCTTTTGCTCCCGTCCCTGCGGTAAGGAGAAGATTCCGCTGCCGCTGCCCTTGCCTCGTTTCCGCCTTTCTGGGTCTCCTGGGAGGCCCCTGCCGCCGCGGCCAATGTTGCATGGAAGTGTTCGTCAGAACGATCACTGGGAGGGGTCCGGGGAGTAGCGGTGTCGGTATCTCTCGGTTTCCCCAATCCCCCCCTCGCCCCCATCCCCCCCCGCAATCAACGAGCGAGCTCTGGAAGCAAGGTTGCTACAGTGTGCGGCTCAAGTGACATGCTAATTACGCCATGGTTAGCGATTCCGTGCGAGCCAGAAATTTCGGAACTGAGAGGCATTTGGGAGCTTCAGACAATGGTTTTGCTGATAGGGCCGTCTCGAACGAATCTGCTCCGTCTTGCTATTCTGATGAGGTTGTCAACGAATGGGGAACCAGAGGGCGGGCCAATGACCGAGGTTTTCGGCAGATCAAGGCTTTCTCACCATCAATGAGCAATTACGTGGCATGTCCCGAAACAGTTGGCACGCACACTCGCGTTCTCTGAGCTGCGCGTGCTCCTCCGACCTCGGGGGGACACAGGGCGGGCGAGGGTACTGACCTTCTCAAGGCTCTGGTCGGGACGGTCGAAATGGGTACGGAAAGAACGGACACAGAGTCCAGCAGCAGTTCTTGCTCACTGCGAAGAGGGTTTGTTGTCGGCGTCGCCGCGGCCCTTGCCCATTTGCCAACAGCGGCCGCTGTCGGTTTCTGGACAACACTTACTTGTTGGTGGGCATCGTGCCCATCTTTTCCGTACCCATCCCGGGCGTCCAAATCCAGGGACTCCCCCCCTCGAGTGACCTCGGCTTCCCCTTGGGGACCCGCCACTCCCCCTCTATGCTTTCTCGACGTTCGATGTCGCGCGGCCCGTTTACATGACTCAGCCCTCCACCTGGCGTCGACTAGTGCGGGGGGTACCTCAGACTTAATTCGGTTGTAGCAGCCCGAAGCATTGCGCACTGATTGATTGAGAAGGAGGAGGAGAAGGAGGAGGAAAAGGAAAACGACGGCGACAAGGACCCAGACCTCCGACGTCTCGAAAGACTCAAGACGCATGTTTGTTTCCACATGCTCGGAGTCCGGGAGCCGCATGTGGGTTCCAGGACCGTCAACAAAACATTCGTGGATACAACACATTACTTGCATCAGTGGTCGAGGTGCCCGCGAGCCACGCATTAACAACAAGATCGCGACATCGGAGGTCTGGGAACGACTAGCGAGGGCTTCGGGAGGTCTCCGCGAAGACCTCCAGAGACCTCCCTTAGTAGCCGGCTCCCAGACCTCATTTCCAGCAGAACCTCGAAGCGAGTCCAGCGGTGGCAGAACGGGCAAACAAGTCACGTCGGAATCCTGCTCATCCCCCCCTCCCTTCCCTCTTCTGGGCGCACGGTTTTCTGCGATGCCCGGATCTGAGCAGAATCCAGTCAATCGCCAGGCCTGATCCTGGCGAGAGTACCGAGCTGCGCTGCGCCCAGTCTTAGCGACGAGAAGGGCCCCGGAAGGCCAAAGAGCGAGAAGCGAGAACGACAAGAGAACGAGTCGCCAAAAAGTCCGCGTGCTCGTCCTCCGTCTCACGGCCGACAACGATGCCCACATCCATGCCCTCGCAGTCACGGATGCCGAGGCACCATCCCATCGACACGCAATCCCACGGATGCGTTCCGCGCGGGGCGTCCGCACAGAGCCGGCCTGTGACCGTGGGGTCGCGGCCGAGGAATCCGGACCGCGATGCTTCGGATACCGGTTCCCGCCCAGGACCACCGATCTCTCCTCCCTGGGGGCAGACGAAAATTACCAGCCTGGAACATATCCCTATCCCTATGCTGGGCACCTCCTCATCACGATGCCAATCTTAGGGATTCCCTTCGTTTTTGAGGGCGGATCCCTAAGATTGTCATCGCCTTTTGGCGTGTCAATCTTAGGGATACCTAGGGATGCGTTCGAGGCTTGTAAGAAAAGGGGGACGTGGAAAGCAGGATGCGAAGCTTGTCGCATGCAGCCGGCTTCGGCCCCGTCGACCAGCGACGGAAGGCGCCGGGAGAGCCAGCCACGCGCAGCCGAGTTGCCAACCCTCCAGCCTCTGATATCCCCTCCTCTCATCTGCGGGCAAGATTCTGAGGGGGGGGGGGGCTTAAGGGCTCGATAGAACCAGGCCTTGTTAATGGGTTAGAGTTCTATCCATATCCACCGAGCCTCGGGTTTTCTGGCACCCACTCCCCCAACATCCAAGACGCCGTGGATGTGGATGTACACCAAATCTTGCCCGCACCGTCGCGCGCCGAGGGGGGGAAGTGAGAGGGGGCACGCCTTTTCAAAGACCCTCCAGCCCAGTGCTGGAGCTAAACGCTGTTTTGCTGGACTTCGGCTGTGTTTTGCTTTCCGCCTTGGGAGGGAGGTACCAGAAAACAGGTAGGGCAAAACGAAAACAAAACGAAAACCAACGTTTAGGTTCAGAGAGCTTCTCAGAAGGCCGCAGGCCTTCTGAGCCTCTGAAGCGGCCCGCCCGCTTTGCCTTGCCCCTGGGCGCGCCGTCGAGTCTGGCTTCCGGCTCCCTGAGCCCATCCCCCCCTCCCCCCCTTGAGCCTAACCCAGCCCCGCCCCTGGCCCACCCTATTCTCCCCTGCACCTCGAACCTACCCCCGCTGAGCTTACCCCCCCTCCGAAACTAGCCCCCTGGAGCGTATTCCCGGGAGCGCCCTCGGAGGTGCCTGCGAACGTCGAACGCCGCCCCCGCCCCCCCCCCCTCCCCCTCCAGGCGCCACGCCGATTCTCGTCTGGGTTATAGCGAGGATAAATCGATTTCAGGGGCGCTCCAGAACGCTCTCAGAGCGCTCGGGCACGCTCTGAGAAAGCCGCGGCGCCCGATACATCCTCCAGAGGCGTCGGATCTCAGAGATCCTCGATTGATCCTCGCCCAGTGTTATCCTCGTCCTGGTTTCGTCGTATTCTGGGAGCCCGTGGGGGTCTGAGGAGACCTCTGGACGTCTTCTGCGGGCACGGGCTCGGGGAGACCCGTGGCCCAGGGGGTTCCCGAAGGGAGAGGAGGAGGTGGAGGTGAAGGAGGGCAAGGACAGGGGCAAGGAGGGAAAGGGAGGAGGTGTTGAAGGAGGAGGAAGAAGGGGAGGAGGAGGAAGAGGAGGAGGACGAGTCCCCAACCAGAGGAGGAGGAGGAGCAGGAGGAGGAGGAGGAGGAGGAGGAGGAGGACGACGACGACGACGACGAAGAGGAGGCGGAGGAGGAAGGGAGGCCACGCGCGGCGCCCCACGAGGCCGCCGGCATGCCAGAGCGCTGCCTGGAGGGCGCGGTCGCCGAGAAAGCGAGGCCGCGCGCCCCCCGCCGCGGGCCGCGCCCCGGCTGGCCCTCCGGGATGCAGGAGATGTGCCGGTGTGCGTGTGCGCGTGGTGTGTCCTTCTCCTCCTCGTCCTCCTCCTCCTCCTCCGCCTCCTCCGCCTCCTCCTCCTCCTCCTCCTCTCCTCCTCCTCGCTCCTCCTCCTCTGCTCCTCCGACTCCTCCGCCTCCTCTCGCCTCCTCCCGCTCCTCCGACTCCTTCCTCCTCCTCCTCCTCCGCCTCCTCCTCCGCCCTCCTCCTCCTCCTCCGACTCCTCCGCCTCCTCCTCTTCCGCCTCCTCCTCCTCATCCTCCTCCCTCCTCCGCCTCTTTCTCCATGCTCCTCCTCCATCCTCCTCCGCTCCCCTCCTCCTCCCTCCTCCTCCTCCTCCTCCTGCTTTCCTCCTCCTCCTCGTTCTCCTCCTCCTCGTCCTCCTCCTCATTCTCCTCCATCCTCCATCCTCCATTCTCCTTCCTCCATCCTCCATCCTGCATCCTCCTTCTCCATCCTCCCTCCTCCTTCTCCCACTCGTTCTCCTCCTCCTCCTCCTCCTCCTCCTCCTCCTCCTCCTCCTCCTCCTCCGCCTACTCCCCCCCTCCGAGGAAGCGAGGCCGCGCTCGCCTGCGCCGCGGACCGCGCCATACAGCATAAGCGTGTCAGGCAGGGGCAACGTCATGGATAGGCCCGGAGGCGGGGGAGGATGCAGTCGAGCATATGAATAAGAAACCTCCTCCCGACAAGCTGGGCCAGCGCTTCCGAACCGACTTGCCAGAAAGCTGGCCCAGTTTCTCGAGCACGGTCGCCCCTTCCGCGTGGACGGCAGAAGCTGCACAATGTTTGTCTTAAGAGACCTCCGGGAATTTGGCCTAGATTTCTGAACCGATTGATTTCTTGATCATATGTTCGGCTGCAGAGGTTTTCGGAAGTTTTCGTCGGTTCTCGGCGGTCTTCCAGCCTCGAGGTGCCTTCCAGCAGCTGCGCCTAGCCGAGGGCGTTCCGAGGGTGCCCGCATCGCCCCGAATGGCCGCCGGAGACCCCGGCAACGACCCAAAAGCTAGACGACGAGGATCACTGGGGGGATTTGCCCCTGGGGGGGTGTATCGACCCCCAATCGCTCACTCATCGCCGACAGGGGCCCAATGACCAGTCCCCCCCCTTGCCCCTCAGTGTGGAAGTTCATTGTGTGCGCGCGCGCAGTTCCTTTTTGTTTCTTCACGCAACTCGCCCTGCGTCTGATGGAACTCACGCCCAGCGTGGCCCGCCTCAGCCGCTCGCAGCAGTGACGCCACTCGGCCGCTGGAGGAAGCAGTGTGTGCGTGAGCGTGGTTTGTTGCAGTTGCTCGCGGCGCCTGGCCAAACGCGCGCCACTCGTCCAGCGCTCCTCCCTCTGCTCGCCCCTGCCCGCCCCTCGCCCAGGACGGCACGGCCGCCGCTCGAGCGCCCTCGCCAGGCGTGCGCCTGCAGTGTGCGCCGGCGCGCGCTCCGCCTGCACCCTGGCGCTGCGGGGGAGGAAGCTGAGAAGCCTGGGCCGAAGTTGCTTTAGGGAGGAGGAGGAGGAGGAGGAGGAGGAGGAGGAGGAGGAGGAGGAGGAGGAGGAGGAGGAGGAGGAGGAGGAGGAGGAGCGGCGCGCCGAGGGAGGGGAGGAGCCAGAGGGGCGAGGCGGCCTCGCGCGCCGAGCGGGGAAGATGCCTTCGCGCATCGCCGCGTGCCGAGGGGGGGGAAGGGAGGGGGTCGGGCCTGCTTGCACCGCCGCGCGCCGAGGGGTTAAGGGTGGGGGGGCAGGCCTGCTCAGCAGGCAGCGGGGTTTCACAGGTGCCCCCGGGGCCTGCCGCGAGGGCCCGTCGTGGGGTGGCTTCGGAGAAGGCGCGGGAGGCTTCTCCGAGGGCCAGGGGAGGCGTTCTGAGCCGTGCGAGCAGGCCCGCTCCCTCTGCCTTCCCACCAGGGGCGCGCCGCCGAGAGACAGAGCGTGCAGGCCCAGTGTTGGAACGCCAGTCGTTTTCCCCAACCTATGGTGCTGGGTGCTCGCTGGCTAGCGACAGCGCCCCTCGTCCACACCTCATCCTCCTCTCCCTCCTCCCCTCCTCCCTTCCATCTCTGCGTCTGCCTTCCGCATGCCCATGTCGGTACACCCCTCTCACGCTTCGTGGCCCCCATAGGGATCTTCACCTAAGGCCCCAGTGGCACCGTCCACCTGTGGGCGTCACCGCACGCCTCGAGGCCCCATAATGAGGTCCACCGAAGCCCAGAGGCGCCGTTCACGTGAAGGCCTCACACCCGTTGCGGCGCACGCCTCACGCGCTCCGTGGCCCCACCGGGAGCTCCACCGAACACGATACGTACCACTGCGGCATGGTTGGGTCCTCCACCAGGATGGTGTTTGCTTCGCAGCTGCACGTCTTTGTCGGCAGGCGGGCCTCCTCCCTCCTCCCTCCTCGGCGGCCGCCCTCCCCTGCTCCACTCGTCTTCGCGTCCCGCGCCCGTCGCGCCCCGCCCGTGCCGCCTCCCGCGCCTGCGATCGCCGGCGCTGCCGATTTGAACAATCGTTAAATATCGCCTTCCGCTCAAAACCACGACCAGAAAATCGTTAAAACATCATTTACATCGTTGAAAATAATTCGTTCAAGCGTCCTTGCTGTTTTTCGTGAGAAATCACGACCGGAGCTGGAGCCCCACCTTGCTGCGCCAATTTCCGACCTGGATCGAATTGCGAAGGTCGTGGGGCCCGAAGCCGAGCTAAAACGCCCGGCTCGAAGAAATTGAGACGCCAGGATTTCAGGGTCCACCCAGCGCTCTGCTTGCTCGCGCCCCATCGCGCGGTTCCGCCACCTGCAGGTGCCCTAGGGCCCTAAGGGAACGAACAATGGCACAAACATAACAACTCGGAGGTCCGCGCGAATTTTTTAGATCGGCGCTGGAGCCCCCTGGCGGCGCCTCTGGCGCCGCCCCTGGCGCGCTCCGCGCGCCAAGGAGGGGGTCCAACGCCGATCCGAGAAGTCCGCGCGGACCTCCGAGTTGTATGTTTATGTCATTGTTGGTTTCCCTATGCCCTGGCATGTCGCCGCCCCTCTGTTCGAGCTGCCTGCTCAGCCTGCCCCCTCCCAGGGACCCCACGGCTCGGGCTCGAGCACGTTCGGCACGCGTCGGGCTGCAATTTCGCTTGCGACCCCCGCCTGTTTCAGACGCGACCGTGGTCCACATCGCTGCGGGCGCGCAAAACACGTGGTGAGCCCAGTTGCCCTGATGCGCTCGTGTTGGAACGCCACACGTGCCGTGTCCAAAGCGTACGTGTTAACACGCTGCGTGTTGGCTCGGCACGTGCTTGCCCACGTTTTGGCGAGCGCATCGCGCCAAACCGCCATTTTCGGTCTGGCTACGCGTTGAGCTCCGTGTCAAGAAGCGACGGGTCGCGTGTTGCGCATCTCGGGCCGGACGAAAGGGGGGATAGGGAAGGGGAGGGGTACGAACTCTGCTGCCTGCGGCTGGTTTCGGCCCCGCCGCCGGGCCCATGCCTCGATACATGGGCGCCCCCCGGCGCTGGGAGGCGCTGGGAAAAGCAGTCACGTGAGCTGATTCTCTACCCTACCGGTTGCTATCCCCAACTTTCGTCCCCCCCCCGAGTATTTCACCACCCACCAAACCACCCCAACCCAACCCGAAGGCTCAGATTTACCCTCGATTTCCAGTGGGGGGGGGGGGCCGGGAAACATTGAAAAAACACCTGTGGACCCCCTACCCCCCCCAACCCGAAATTCGGGTCTTCGAGGTTTCTCGGGCGACGAAATCTATACATATCCACTGCTCCCTGACCATGCCCATCTTGAACCCAGGAGCTGTGTATGCGCCCTCCTGGCCAAGCCAGGAGGGCGTGGCGTATACACCGCTGCGGGGTTGAGGATGGGCCTGGCCAGGGAGCAGTGGATATGTATAGATTTCGTCGCCCTACTTTCGTTCCCCCCCGAGTATCGGGGCAGCGGGCCCTCCTGGCCCCCCCCCCCGCCCGCCGGGGTGCCCCCACGAGGAGCGGCGTGGGCCCCCCCCCCCCCCCCCCTGCGCAGGCTTCCCCTCGTGCCTGTCGCCTCGAGGCCGTGCCCCGAGGAGGAGGAGGAGCGAGAGGAGGAGGAGGAGGAGGAGGAGGAGGAGGAGGAGGAGGGAGGGAGGAGGAGGAGAGGAGGAGGAGGAGGAGGAGGAGGAGGAGGATAAAGAGGAGGAGGAGGAGGAGGCCCCCAAGAGGCCCCCGAGCCCCCTCCTGGACGTGGGCCGCCGCCCTGGCGCGCGGGGCGACGGTCGCGCCTCTTCTCTCGCCGCCTGTCCCGCGCCCCCGCGTCCCCGTGGCTCCCGCGTGCGAGCCCGCCGAGCAACAGCCTGCGCGCTGAGAGCCAGGACGCCTTCTGGATCTGCCTTGGAGCTCGCGGGGGGCTCTGTCGGACGGGGCCAAGACGAGGATATATCTGTTCCAGAGCGTTCCAGAACGCTCTCAGAGCACTCCGGAACGCTCCGAGAGGGCCGCGGCGCCCGATTCATTCTCGAGAACCGTCGGATCTCAGAGATCCTCGATTGATCCTCGCCCGTTGTTATCCTCGTCCTGGCTTCGTCGTACTCTGGGAGCCCGTGGGGGTCTCAGGAGACCTCTGGACGTCTTCTGCGGGCACGTGGGCGGAGAGACCCGTAGCCCAAGAGGTTCCAGAAGGGCGAGGAGGAGGTGGAGGTGAAGGAGGGCAATGACAGGGGCAAGGAGGGAAAGGAGGAGGTGTTGAAGGAGGAGGAGGAGGAGGAGGAGGAGGAGGAGGAGGAGGAGGAGGACGAGGAGGATGACGAGTCCCCTACCAGAGGAGGAGGAGGAGGACTACGACGACGACGAAGAGGAGGAAGAGGAGGGGAGCACCACCTCTCATGGAAATTGATAGGAACGGCAACGGGATGAACAGGAGTGCGAGGAGGAGGAGGAGGAGGTGGAGGACCGTTCGGGGAGAAGGAGGAGGACCGCTCGAGGAGGAGCAGGAGGAGCATGAGGAGAAGGACGAGAACGAGGAGGAGGGGGCGACCATTCGAGATGGAGGAGGACCAGAAGAGGGAGGATGTCCCAAGAGGCCTCTGGAGATTTCAAAGCGGCTTTAATCATCCAAACTTTAACGACGACGACGACGACGACGACGACGACGACGACGACGACGACGACGACGACGACAGCGACGACGGCAGCGGCAGAGGCGGCAGCGGCGGCGGCGAAGGCCGGCGACGAAGACCGAGGCAACGGCGGCGGCGGCGCCGTCGGCGGGCCCAAAAGTCCGCTCCAAGGTCGGCCCCGGGGCCGCGCTCCTGCTGGGGTCCTCCTCCTCCTCCTCCTCCTCCTCCTCCTCCTCCTCCTCCTCCTCCTCCCTCCTCCTCCTCCTCCTCCTCCTCCCTCCTCCTCCTCCTCCTCCCTCCTCCTCCTCCCCCTCCCCCTCCCCCTCCCCCTCCTCCTCCTCCTCCTCCTCCTCCTCCTCCTCCTCCTCAGTCCTGGCCGATTCTTCCGTCGAGCCGCGCCCCGCCGTGGCGGCGAGGGCACCCCGGAGCGCCCCGGGCATCCGAGCCGACGGCGACGACGGCGGCGGTTGCGACGGCGGCGGTGGGCTCCAGGGCCTCGACGTCGTCGTCGTCGTCGTCGTCGTCGTCGTCGTCGTCGTCGTCGTCGTCGTTGTCGTCGTCGGCGTCGGCGTCGGCGTCGGCGTCGTCGTCGGCGTCGGCGTCGGCGTCGGCGTCGACCGCTTCCCCGCGGGGGCAGCTGTGCTGCCCGGATCCATGCTTGACGGCCCCCTGAGGGCTGGCCGGGAAGCGGCCCCTTCTGGAGACCGCAATCTTGGAGAGACCTCGATCGACCGATCCTTCGACCGATCCTTCGACCGATGCGCGATCGACCGGAGGCGAAGATGGCCGCGGCGGCGGCGACGACGACTACGACCTCGACCTCGACTTCGACCTCGACTTCGACCTCGACCTCGACCTCGACGACGACTACGACCTCGACCTCGACGACGACGACGACGACGACGACGACGACGACGACGACGACGACGACGACGACGGGGACGACGACGGGAGCCGGCGGCGGCGGCGGCGACGGCGGCATCGGCGAGGAGGTTGGCGACGAGGTTGGCGACGACGTCGGCGTCGTCGACGGGAGCCTGCGGCGGCACCGAGGCGCAGACAGCGGCGACGGCGACGACGACGTCGGTGCCACCCAGAGGATCGAGCGGATGCTGGCGCAGCTCGGGGTGGCCGCGCAGCTGCAGGACCTGGAGGTGCTGCGAAAGGCCCTCGAGGAGCGGCCACGATCGCTCGCCCGGCCCCCAGGACGAGTAGAAGCTTGAATCCTCTCCTCCTCCTCCTCCTCCGCCTCCTCCTCCTCCGCCTCATCCTCCTCCTCGTCCTCCTCATCCTCCTCCTCTTCCTCCTCCTCGTCGTCCCCCTCGTCCTCCTCCTCGTCCTCCTCATCCTCCTCCTCGTCCTCCTCCTCCTCCTTCTCATCCTCCTCCTCTTTTCCTCCTCGGTCGAGCGGTCCGCCTGCTGCTTCTCCTCCTCCTCTTCCTCCTCCTCCATGACCCTCTTGCTCCTCCTGCTGCTCCTGCTTCTCCCCCTTCTACCTGTTCTCCCCTCCTGCTTTTCCTCGTCCCCCTCCTCCCTCCCTCCCTCCCTCCCTCCTGCCGCTCCTCCCCCTTCCCGCCTCCTTCCCCAGGGGTCCTCTGGGGGGCGGGCTGTTCGTGGCCTAAACCCGCGTGGCCAGAATAGCCCCCTCGCTCCTCATTCAGCGTTCCTTATGGCAGGAAGATGATTGTAACCATGATGGCACCAACGGTTTTCGACCTCAGCTTCCCGCAGCAGGCGTCCAGATACTTGCCACAGGGCGTGATGGCGCCCCGTGGTACTTCAGACAGCTCTCTTGCCGCCAGCGGTGCGATGCGATGAAAGACCGCTCGCGGGGCAGTTCAGGGGCAGGGGGGCGACTTGCTCAGGGGTGCTGCATCGACCCCCGTTCGCCGACTCATCGCCGATAGGGGCCTGAGGGCCCACCCCGCCCAGGAACGGGCGGATTCTGTATCGCGAGCTTATCGCCGATTTATTGGCGAAGCAGCGCCGATTCCAGTTCGCTGCTTCCCCCTCCTGAGCCGGCCCCCCCTAACGGCCCTAACGTTGCCCCTCAGCGCTGCGAAGCGAGCTCAGCCGTGGCGACAGGCTTCCAAGGACACTCAGGAGGGACAAACCGATCGCGCCGAGGTCCTGCTCCTCCCCTTCTCAATTTCCATTCTCCAGGCCCACTCTTTTTGCAACGCCAGGAGGAGGATGATGTGGAGGGGCGGAACAAGGAGGAGGAGGAGGAGGAGGAGGAGGAGGCGGAGGAGAGGGAAGAGGAGGAGGGGGAAGAGGAGGAGGGGGATGATGATGATGGTGATGATGGTGATGATGTTGATGATGATGATGATGATGATGATGATGATGATGATGATGATGATGATGATGGTGATGGTGATGATGATGATGGTGATGATGATGATGATGATGATGATGATGATGATGTGATGGTGATGGTTGATGGTGATGGTGATGGTGATGGTGATGGTGATGGGGATGGTGATGGTGATGGTGATGTATGGTGAGTGATGTGATGATGATGATGATGATGATGATGATGATGATGATGATGATGATGATGATGATGATGATGGTGGTGGTGGTGGTGGTGGTGGTGGTGGTGGTGATGAGGAGGAGGAGGAGGAGGAGAGGAGCAGGAGCAGGAGGAGGAGAAGGAGGAGGGGGAGGAAGGGAGGATGAGCAAGAGGAGGAGAAGGAGGAGGAGGAGGAGGAGAAGGAGGAGGAGGAGGAGAAGGAGGAGCAGGAGGAGGGGGGGGAGGAAGAGGGAGGAGGAGGAGGAGGAGGAGGAGGAGGATCAGGAGGAGGAGGAGGAGGATCTGCCAATACTGCCCTGAGCCGGTCCCCCCCCCACCGCGGGTCCTTGGGGGAGGCGGTCCTCCCCCCGCGGTTGCGGCGAGGAGTGCGCCGCCGCGGGCCTGCCCGAGCGGGACCTGGAGGGTGCCACGCTGACGAAGCTGCGCCCCTGCGCCGCGTCGTCGGCGCCGTCGTCGGGGGTTCGAGTTGAGGACCCAGAGATCCGAGGGTATGATTCCCAACCATCCTGTGGTGTTGGGTCCTCGTTTTGAAGAGACAGCGCCCCCCGTCCCTCCCTCCCGCCTCCTCCTCCCGCTCCTCCCTTCTCCCATCCCTACCTCTGCCCTCTGCATGTCCACCGTTTAAGCGCACCCAGCACAGCGTTTCGCGACCTCATTGGAAGCTCCACCGAAGGCCCCAGTGGCAGCGCCCGCATGCAGTTCCACCTCCATTTCGGGGCACGCCTCACACGTTTCGTGGCCCCATAAGGTGCTCTACCGAAGGCCCCACTGACAGCGCCCGCATGCAGTTTCACCCCCATTTCGGCACACCACTCACACGTTTCGTGGGCCCCTTAGGTAGCTCCACCAAGGGCCCCACTGACAGCGCCCGCATGCAGTTTCACTCCAATCTCGGTGCACCCCTCACACTATTCGTGGCCTCATAAGGGAGCTCCACCGAAGGCCCCAGTGGCAGCGCCAGCATGCGGTTCCACCCATGTCGGTGTACCCCTCACACGTTTCGTAGCGCTCCACCGAAGGCCCCAGAGGCAGCGCCCGCATGCGGTTCCACCCCCATGTCGGCATGCCGGTGCAGCCATCACACGAGTCGTGGCCACATAGGAAGCTCCATCGAGGGCCTCAGTGGCAGCGACCGCATGCGGTTCCACCCCCATGTCGGTGCACTCCTCACACGTTTCGTGGCCCCAGCTCCACCGAAGGCCCCCAGTGGCAACGCCCGCATGCGGTTTCACCACTATTTCGGCACATCCCTCACACGTTCGTGGCCCCTTGGGGAGCTCCACCGAAGGCCCCGGCGGCAGCGCCCGCATGCGTTTCCATCCCCTTGTCGGCACACCCCTCACACGTTTCGTGTTTTCCCATAGGGAGCTCCACAGAAGGCCTCCATGGCAGCGCCCGCTTGCGGTTCCACTTCTATTTCGACGATACTCTCACACGTTTCGTTGCCACACATTCCCAGGACGAAAGTGTTTCCTCTTGGGCCTGGAACGACGATTTTACGTCTTGAGCAAACGCGTATGGGATAACCGTCGTCGCATCCAACCAAGTTCGCGCTGATCCAATTTTGGCTGTGGTTCCTTGAAGGGGGAGGAAGAGGACGAGGAGGGAGGGAGGGAAGGGAAGAGGAAAAAGGCCTGCAGACAGCCTCGATGCCGAAGCAGAGGAAGCAAGGTCGTTGGAGACCCGCGTGCAATACAACAGGCGATGGCACATCAAATGAGTGGTGCGCTGTTCAGGGGCTACTGATGAAGAGCACGAGTGCAAGCTCATGCCCACCACCCCTAAGCACACAGCCAGCAGGCCTAGGGCCGGCTGCAGGGTCAGGATGGGCCCGGCGACCAGCGACCTCCGACGCCGAAGCTCGGCGGAAGGCGGGCGCCGCCACCCTGCAGCTGCCAGCCTGCGTGTGGGGCGGGCCAGCGCAGTGGGAGGACGATCCCTACTGCACTCCAAACAAAACATAGCATGCACATGCAGAGAAACATCCATGCAACTCGCAGACGAGGAGGAGGGGAGGAGGAGGAGGAGGAGGAGGAGGAGGAGGAGGAGGAGGATCGCCATCGCCGAGCGTCGCAAAGAAGCCTGTGCCAGCCAGGCGACTTGGACAGGGTGGCACCGGAACTGCCACTGGACGCAAAAGAACAGGGCACCCTTGGCCAGAATTCCCGCTCCACGACGTGCGAAGGCGAGGAGAGAGGAGGAGATAGGCAGGGGAGGCGAAGAGCCGGCCCACCCGGAAGGGCTCGCCGGAGCTCCGCCTCCAGGAGGCAAGCGCGGGAGGAAACCCTTTTACGGATGCGCATTCTCCTAAGCACTGGCCGGAATGGAGGAGGGGGGGAGGAGGAAGAGAAGGCGAGGAGGACGAGGAGGAGGAGGACGAGGACGAGGAGGACGAGGACGAGGAGGACGAGGAGGACGAGGAGGACGAGAAAGGGAGGAGGAAGAGAGGGCGAGGAGGACGAGGAAGGAGGGGGGGGGGGCGGCTGCACGCTCGAAGGGAGCGCTCGGGGCCTCCACAGCCACCGACACACCCATCGGCTCGGATCCACAGATGGGAGCCACGATCTGGAGGAGGGGGGACGAGGCGGAGGGAGGAGGAGGCGGAGGAGAGGGAGGGGAGGCGAGCGAGCGCCCTCTCGAGGCGTCTGGCGGCGGGGCGGCGCCCGCGGTGTCGCGGGGCCGCTCCTCCGCCCGGCCAGGGCGCGAAAGCCACTCGCAACCCAAGGAGGAGGAGGAGGAGGAGGAGGAGGAGGAGGAGGAGGAGGAGGGCGACTGGGGAAAGACAAAAGCCTGAACTGGCGCAGGGCCCGTCGCGCCCCCTGCGCCCAGACGCGGCCGATCGGCCTCTCGGCCAGGGCGTGCCCGCTCACCGCCTCCCGCAGGGCCTGCTGCAGAGCGCGCTCCGCAGCTGCGGAGGACAGCCCTCCGATCCTGCCGCGCCGCGCTCGTAGCCCGGTAGACGGCGTACACGCCCAACGCCGCGAGAGCGAGCTTGTCGTCGTCGCGCGCCTGCTGGACGTGAACACCGAGCCACCACGGCAGCAGCCGCTCGGACTCCCTGCGCAGCGACGTGGCACGAAGTCGGCGAACAACGCTGCGACGGCAGTAGTGCTGACTACGGTCCTTCGCCGCCAGGCTGCACCCCAGCATGCAGATGTCGTGCGGTTGGTCGCGCTGTCGGAAGCGCCTTGCCGTGCACCACCCATTCCATGCGGTCCGGAAAGTCGCTGCGATCACCCGCGGCGGCACCAAACGCTGGAGCCGCGGCCGCGCAGTCAGGAATCTCTCCGCAAGGATGCGCGGGAGACCCGGCAGAGTCCGGTACGACAGCCTGTGGCGAACCCGGAAAAGTGCACCCTGTCGGGCTCCCGCCGTGACAGGTCGCGCCGCAGCGCCGCCTGCAAGCTGTGCCGCGTGGCAGCCCACTGCTCGGCGGTGAGGTTGTCCGCATTCTCGCCCGCCGGAGCAGCTGCCGCCCGCTCCGCCGTGATGCCACGTTTTTTCTCTTCCCTTCCCCTCCCTCCCTCCCTCCTCGCCTTCCTCCCCCTTCTCCCCCTCGTTCCCTCCTCTTCGAGCCGTCAGGGTGCCGCGCGCTTTCGCGGTGATTCACGGAGCTTTGAAATATCGCCGACTCGTGTTGCTGCCTCTGGGACACACTTGAACCTCAGCTGCACGCTACCGGGGGGATGCCAGCCCATCCTCGGTGCAGCGTCTTTTCTGTTTCTGTTATCCTGCTCTCCCCTCCTCCTCCTGCCCCTTCCCCTCGCCCTCCCCTTCCCTTGCGGCTGCTTCATTATTGCCGGACTGGGGTGTGTCTGGCGCGCTGCCTAATACCTCTCAGTGTCCTGCGGTCGTTCGTCACGACTTGGTGGAGTGCGGTGAGGATAGCCCCCTTGAGTTGAGGGGAAGGCGGATCAGGCGGTCTTCGCGCGAGGAAAAAAATTGGCGTTGGTTTCTGGTTTGGTGGATCCGATTCCCGTCCGCGCGGATCCGCTTTTGGATTGTCTGGATCCGCGTCCGGCCATTTTTTTTTACGGCGGATCAGGTTTTTTCATCCCCTTTAAATTTACATTATTATAATCTAAAGCGGGGAATTGGGAGACATCGGATCCGCGGATCCCGGCACCCGCCCGCGCTAAAATTTTACAACGGAGAGGGGTTCGGCCATCAAATTCCCAGGGTGGGTTGCGCGTTGTCTCGCGCGCCCCCTATCAACTTTCCGCGCGCGCGGGCCCCACGCAGCATGAATCCATCTCTCTCCTCCCGGTTGCAGCACGCAGCTCGTCCAGACGCCGTCCTTCCAGCGGCGCCGATGTTATCTCGCGAACTCATCATCGCCATTTCCACCTCAAGAGGAAAACCTTTCGGCCTGCGTAAGTAGGATTTCCACCGAAAGCCATATCAGCAACGCCCGCATGCGGTTCCATTGTTTATTTCGGCGAACCCCTCGCACGCTTCGTGGCTCTATAGGGAGCTCCACCGAAGGCCCCAGAGGCAGCGCCCGCATGTTGTTCCACTCCCCATTTCGGTGCACCCCTCACGCATCGTGGCCCCATAGGGAGCAACACCGAAGGCCCAGTGGCAACGCCCGCATGCGGTTCAAAATTCCATTCCCGCAGACCCCTCACACGTGTCGTGGCCCCATGGGCAGCTCCGACTAAGACTTCAGTGGCAGCGCCTGTATGGCGGCCCCGCCACATTTCGGTACACCCTTCACGTGCATCGTGGCCCCATACAGAGATCCTCCGACGGCGAAATTCACAACGCCGGTACCCACAACTACATATGGTTGTGTCCTTCGCCAGGATTTGTTTTTCATGTTGGCGGTCTTTCCTCGACTTCGGTCTCCGTGGCCCGTTATGGGCCCTGGGGGCCAAAAACCACTCTCGGGGAAGGGGTCGGGACCTCTGGGGCCGCGGATCGAAAAAATCAAATCGGCGGAAGTCTGGGGAGGAGAGTGTCGCCGCGAATGACCGTTCACTCGTCGCCAAGGCTGGATTACCTCGAGATTTTGGTCAGAACGCACCCCTGGAGAGGGGGGCCTTGGAGTAGCGGCATCGGTATGTTTTTGCTTTCTCCTTGAGATTTGAGTCTCGAGGTACTTTGGACGCTCTGGGGCTCGTGGGGGCCCTGCGGGCGCCACTCTGACGCGTTCGATGCGGTGGAGGATGCCATGCTGTCGCAGGACTGCGACGGCGACGGCGAGGGGAGCAAGGAGAATTCAGATTAGTCCCCCGTACCAGCTTGCGGGTTTGGCCACGCAGACACCGAGGATGAGGAGGAAGGGAAGGCGGAGGAGGAAGGCAAGCCCGACAATGAACAGTGCAGCGAGCCTCCGTTCAAGCAGCGGTAGCCATGCGCCGTGAGGGAGGCGGGCGCCGGTGTGAGGGAGAGTAACGCACTCACGCTGACAATGACGATGCCGAATGAAACAACCTCGCCTGTACAGGTGTGTGTGTGTGCATTTTGCAGGTGGTTTTGCGTCGTCTGTTTAGCTCGCTCCTTATCCAGCGCGGGGCCACGCTGTTATCATTTACTCCTTTCCATTCTTCCTCTCGGCCGCCTCGCGCCACCTCGCCAATCCGCTGGGCTGGCATCCTTAGAGGCTCTTTCCGCTGTCTATCATTGCTCGCTCGATGATTCAGTGGCAATTAGCAACACACTGTTCGCGCTTCAGTTCACCTTGAATCGAGGTCGCTCGGACGTGCTCCTCGATGTTCTGGCCGCTGCACGCTCGCTGGGCTACAGTCCTCCCACCCACCACCCATCTTTGCACGTCAGTGGGTGACGTTTCGATCACTGCGTTTTCGACTACATTCGATCGCAATTCGTTCTTCCAGTGCTGCCCGCGCTTGAGGACCCTCTGCGCCGCTGACTCAAAAAAAGGTGCGTGTGGCTGGTCTTGTGGCGGGCTGAGGACTGTGCAACTTGTGTATGCGGGTAGGGAAGGTAATCTTGGCATCGTTCGGACGTATGCATTTTTTCCTCGGTGAGGGCCATCGAGGAGCATCTCGGATCATCTTGCGATAGAAATGAACACACGCACCCGAAACATGCACGGGGAATGAGCGTCCGAGCGATGGCGAGTGGTGGTTACGCACATTGGTGCGAGCTCTGAATCAGCAGGAAGAGCCTGCACGAACCGAGAGTCCCCCGACGCCATGGAACAGCCACGGCCAGAGCCCTCCGCCAGCTCCTTCGGCGGCGCTGCTCAGGCCGACGGCACCGTTGGGACCCGCGGCAGGGGGGGGGGGATGACTACGGCAAGGCAAGCGGAGCAAGCGTGCCATGCACGCCCAAGGTGCGTTGGCAGGGCAAGGGTGAGAGACAGCGAGGTCGCCTTCCGGGGACGCGTTCTACGCAGCGAACACTGTACGGTTAAAGTGACCGGGAGCAGGACGAGGAGAGCTGCAATCCATGATGACTAAGAGCCGAAGCGTTATGGGTAGAAAGGGGGGAGCCATGGCAAGTGCTATGATAGCTCCCCGGACTTCATGCCCCCCTTTCTTATTCCAATGCGTTCCTTGCCCCCCCCCCCCCCCCGGCCCTGGGCCGCGCACGTGCTTCAGGGCCACGCTTTGCGAAAACCCCCTGTCGGGCGACGCCCCCTCCTTGGATGTCCCCGAGGCGGCGCGCACCCCTCTCTTGGCGACCCCCCCCCTCTCCCCATCCCCCAGGCCCCGACGAGGCCGCCTGGGCTCCCTAGCCTGGCCCGGGCCCCTCGCCCCCCCCGGCCCGGCAGAGGCGGCGAGGCCAAGCGCAGCAGCGCCTGGCCCGCCCCAGACCCACCGAGACCTCCGCCGCCCCGGCACGCCCGTGCTGGAGCGCAACACTCAGGAAGTGCCAAGGGGGGTCGCCAGCTTCTCCTGGAAATCGAGGTTCCAGGATGGAGAGTCGAGGGGTCGAGGATGTTCTTGGACGTTTCTTTGCGTTTTCGGGGCTCTGGGGGACCCAGTTCCTCGAGGAAGTCTCGAGGAAGTGGCGTTTCCTCGAGGAAGTGGCGACCCCCCTAGTGGTGACCCCCCTTTGCACTGCCCCAAACACGTACCCCTGGGGGCAGGAAAGGGGCGCGGTGTAGAGGGGTGTAGTGCCAGTGCTGGACCTGGCGAGGTGACCCATCCCAGATGGCGTCGCCATCTCCACGATCGGCACCACACCCCTTTCTGCCACGCCCCTTTCTCCGACCTCCAGAGTGCCCTGTTCAGAATGTGCGTGCTGACACGCTGCATGTTGGCTCGGCACGTGTTGGTCCACGTCTTGGCGAACGGGTCTCGCCAGACCTGCGTTTTCACTCTACGCGTGTAGCTTCATGTCAACACGCTACGTGTTGAGTGTTGCGTATCGGGGCAACTAGGACCAATACGTGTGCGGCTTGAGCTGGTGATCCCCTAATTGCGTGGTGACTGCACCGTATGGTGAGTCAGGGGGGGGTCTCGGGGTAATCGCATGGGTTGGGGAACATGTATCTAGGTCGAGTGCGCGCGACGCTACAGCGAGCGTCACAATTTGATAACCACTCGTGCTCCATCCGTGCACCCGCTCGGAAATGTTAAGGCTAACGTGTGCTGCGGAAGGCGAGAGTCCCAATTTGAAAGCAACCCGCCCTCCATCCGTATAGAACGTAGCATTTGAAATCGTCATGCGCGCAGTTCTAGCAAGAAGTGAAGAGGAGCAGCGAGACTGTGACTGGGCGGGTGCAGGGGGAGTGGGATGAGGAGCAGAACCAGGCCCCCACCGCATCCTCCTAAAGTCCTTGGGGAGTCCTCGGGGTCAGCTAGGTGGAAGGACGGGGAGGAGGAGGACGAGGAGGAGGAGGAGGAGGTGAAGGAGGAGGAGCGAGGAGCGAATAGCGAGGAGCGAGGAGCGGGGAGCGAGGAGCGAGGAGCGAGGAGCGAGGAGCGAGGAGCGAGGAGGAGGAGGAGGAGGAGGAGCAGGAGGAGGAGGAGGGCGACGACGACGACGAGCGAGGAGGGGTGCAGAGCAGCAGTCCTCGGGAGTCCTTGAGCATGATGCCCTCCCTGCGGCCTCCTGCGTAGGTACATCGAGCGGATGCTCGCGAAGCTCAAGGCCGCGATCGACCTCCAGGACATGCACGGCGTCAAGGCTGCAGTCATCCTGCCTCTGCTCCACCTCCTCGTCGTCCTCCATCTCCCACTCCTGCCCTATACTATACTATACTTGTCCTCCCTCTCCTCAAGGCTGCAGTCATCTGCTGCTGCTCCTCCTCTACGTCTCCCCTCTCTCACTCCTCCCTCTCATCCGTACACCCCCTCTCCTCCCCCGCATCCTTCACCGCCCTCTCCCCCTCACCATCCTGTCCTCGACTGGGCCCCCCCCACTCGAGGCACCTGGGGCCCTCTGCTGCTCACGGACTGGTCCTTTTTCCCCATATCCAAAGGATGCGTTTTTTGGTTATCTTATTCCCCGTATCCAAAGGATGGGGTTCTTGATATTCTCCGACCGCGGCGGACAGGTCCATGCGAATAGATGCACATACGGGGAGCACCACGCACACATGATGTTCACGCTACATGCCATGGTTGTCGGGGTCTTCTCTGTTTGCATCTTTGTCCTTTTCGTCTGCCCCCCCTCGTCCCGCCCCCTCATGATGCCCGTCCCCTCTCTTTGTCGGCCCCCCTCGATCCCCCGTCTATGAGGTTTTCTCTTTTTTCGCCCCCCGCGTCCTGAGAGGTGGACGAGGGCCGCCGTCCGGGCGCGCGCGCCCTCGACCCACCACCACTACCACCACCACCACCGCCACCACCACCAGCGCCGCCCCCACCCCGCGCGCCCCCCCCCCTCCACATCGCCCAACCCACCAGCCAGCATCCTGAAAGCCCCCTCTGCATCGACCCGCCCGCCAGCCAGCGCGCCCCGTCTGCCCCGGCACCTTTATTTCGGCACGGCCCCCCCCATCCCGAGCGCCAGCCCTCCTCCTCGTCGTCCTCCTCCTCCTCCTCCTCCTCCCCTCCTCCCTACCCCCTCCTCCTCCTCCTCCTCCTCCTGCTCCTCCTCCTCCTCCCTGCCCTCCCTCTTCCTGTTCCTCCTCGTCGTCCTCCCCTCCTCTCCCTCCTCCTCCTCCTCCTCCTCTTCCTCCTCCTCCTCCTCATTCTCCTCCTCCTCCTCCTCCTCCTCCTACTCCGCCCTCGTCTTTTATGTGCAAGAGCCATGGCAGGCGTGCCACTTGTATTTGTCGTGCGCCCGTGCGGGCGCCCCCCGACATCCAACGAGGCATTCTTACTCCAACCTCTGCTCGCCCTGGAGATCTGGACCCCTTCAGGGGTGGCGCCTCGGCCCGGATCCATGCCTGATGGCCTGCCTGGAGGCCGAAGGCTCGGCCAGAAGGCCACGAGCGGGAAATGCACGCGATCTGAGGAGAGGCGTACCTTTCCAGCGGGCCCCTTCCAGAGCAGCTTTCCTGGACCCCGATCTTGCCCCCACGTTTATCACCCCCGCCTCTGACTTCCGCCTGACGGCCCCGGGAGCCCGAGAGGATCGAAGTAGAAGCGCTGGGATCGAAAAGGGCAATCCTTCTCAGGCATGCGTCTCAGACGCAACGTCAGGGTGATGCATCGACCCCCAATGGCCCATTCCTTGCCGACCTGGGGCCCGTTTGCCTGCCCCGCCCAGGACCGTGCGGATTCGCTGTCGGAGGCCTGTCGCCGATCAGTCGGCGATGTTATCGCCGATTCGCGCTCGATGGTGGCCCCGTTGAGCTGGTCCCCCCCCGAGCGTTGCCCCACAGGGTCATGCTGTGAAGTGTGAAGTCCCCCCCT
Organism: Prorocentrum cordatum; assembly: GCA_963575745.1. Taxonomy (NCBI): domain Eukaryota; class Dinophyceae; order Prorocentrales; family Prorocentraceae; genus Prorocentrum; species Prorocentrum cordatum. The sequence goes on along the minus strand of CAUYUJ010008779.1, from coordinate 347,164 downwards.
CTCGAGGCCGCCATCCAGGACTGCGGCGTGGACATGGTCAAGATGGCGATCGAGCAGGCCCGGTCGGCAGGCGAGCGTTGCGCGTTTTTGTTCCATCGAGGCCCAGGGGCTGGTTGATTGTTCCCCGACCTTGGGGAGGGGTTCCCGTTTCTAGTATCCCCCATCGGGGGTCTGGGGGGGTTCTCCCCCGGCCCCCCTTCCGGTCACGGGCGGAACGCCGGCGGAGGACGGTCCCATTTCTGCAGACGCGCTTCCGAAAAGCCACGGGTGGCCCGCAAGATGGCCCAAGAGAGCCAGGAGCCGCCAACATGTCAATCCAGACCGTCCAAGAAGGCCTCCAGGCGGCCCAGGAAGCCCCTAAGACGCCCCGGGAGGCCTCCAAGAGGCCCCCAAAGAGAGCCCCAAGAGTCAAAATTCATCGGTTTTCCCTTCGGATTTGAAGATGGTTTTTCACGTTTTCGCCTTATCGGCCTCCCGACGCTCCACGACAAAACGGCTCAAGAGGCCCCCACGAGGGCGCCCAGATGGCCCAAGACGCCCCCAGGACGGCCCAATTGGCTTGCAAAACGGCCCAAGAAGGCCCCAGGAACGCCTGAAGAGGGGCCCCAGAGGGGGGGCCTCCTCCTCCTCCTCCTCCTCCTCCTCCTCCTCCTCTTCCTCCTCCTCCTCCTCCTCCTCCTCCTCCTCCTCCTCCTCCTCCTCCTCCTCCGTCAAGCGGGAGGCTGGAGGCCGGTCGGGCGCACCCTGGAGGCGGGCGCCCATGCTGCCCCACGCCCCGCGCACGGCCGTCGCGGGCCCCCATCCTCTGAAAGGGGCTGTTGGGCACTGCTCCCCTGTTGATATACCCCCAGGGGCGGGGAGCTCCTCCCCAGGCTGGGCGTCGCGTGATGGATGGGGGGCAACACATGGGGCGTTCCGAAAAGGGCCCTGCCTTCGAGGGTCGAAGGAGTTGTCATCCCTTCCGCCGCGGAAGGCGGCGGAAGGGCGGCGGAAGGGCGGCGGACATAGAACGAGGCCGCCTCCGCCCTCGGAAGCCGGCGGAAGGGCGGCTGAAGGTGGCGGAAGTAAAAGATGCGCTGCCAAGAGATGAACGCGTGTTTGGGTTCAGTGTTTCCGAGATCCGCCAAATGGGGTGGGTGAAGAGTTGCGCCTTGAAGTGGCACTACCCTGGTGCCCGAAAGGGGCTCGAAAGGTGCTCGTTTCCCCCCCTCCCACCACAACCTTTTACCCCCCTCCCCAATGAAGCAACGCCCGAACTGGGAGGGTGAAGGGAGCAGGGTTGGACCTGAAACGCCGTTTTGCTTGACTTCGAATGTGTTTTGTTGTTCGTCTTCGCAGGGAGGTACAGGAAAACAGGTAAACCAAAACGAACAACAAAACGAACAAAAAACGAAAAACAATGTTAGGGTCCAGCCCTGGAATAGAGAAGGCGGACAGCCAATCATCTCACACGCCGTCTCACCTCGTGCAGGCGGGGTTGGCGAATCTTGGCCACGACGTCGGGTGTCAGCCGGTGTTGCAACCCTGGAGTCTCCAGCTCCCGCTCCCTCCACTTTGCTCTCATCTTCCATCTCCCTCGTCTCCACTCCCTCCCTTCCCTCTCCTACTTGTCATCCCTCTCTCTGTCTCTCTCCCTCTCGCCCCGACTCTCTTTTCATACTTTGTCTCTCCCCCTCCCGTATACGAAGCTTGCCGCTCCCCGCTCGTAGCCTCTCCTCATCCTTATATTATCCCCTCCTCTTCTCTCCGCCCGCTCCCTGTCATCGTCTCTCCTTTCATCTTCTCCCCTCATCATTGTCTCCTTTTCCTCGTCTCCTCCCTCTCTCCGCCCTCTCTCCTCCCTCTCCTCTCCCTCATTCTCTCTCTCACTCCCTCTCCGTATGTCCTCCCCTCCGCACCTGCCGCACTCCTGCCTCGGCACCTGCCGCCCCCCCGCCCTCCCCAAATCGGCAGAGTATGAGTGGCACTGGCAGATCGCGCGTGCTCCAGGTAATTACTGCGCCCTGGCGATGGCGCCCCGACCGCCTTGACGGGCTGGCGTCCTCGTCGTCGACCCTGTCTTCCCGATCCTCCTCCTCCTCCTCCTCCTCCTCCTCCTCCTCCTCCTCCTCCTCCTCCTCCTCCTCCTCCTCCCCCGCGAGGGGTTTGTTCTCCGGGAATCTGGTTGGCTCCCCCGGAAAAGGGGTGGTTCTCTGAGTGGACTTCTGCATACTTATGGGGTTCTAGTGATTCTGGGCAAATGGTTGCTTCCCTGGGTGAAACCCGATCAGGGATTCTCAGACTTCTGTCGAACTTCAACTTCGCACACCGATGTGCGCTCCCCGTGAGGTGCCGCAGTGGATTTCGCATGACTCTAGCCTCGCTTGCCCGGAGAACCATCTCTTCGTGGAATTGTTTATTTGTGGCGAGCCAGTCGCACCAGTAAGATTAGTAGTCGTGGAAATAGTACTAGTCGAAGCAGTAGTAACAGTCTCCGTCTACTACTATTACTTCTACGACTACTACGACTACTACGACTAGTACTAGTTGTGGAAAGAGTAGTAGTCGAAGCAGTCGTAGCAGTCTCCGTCTACTACCATTACTTCTACGACTACTACGATTACTACGACTACTACGAGTACTACTACTACTACTACTACTACTACTACTACTACTACTACTACTACTACTACTAATACTAATACTAATACTAATACTAATACTAATACTAGTACTAGTACTAGTACTGTACTACTACTACGACTACTACTACTACTACTACTACTACTACTACTACTACTACTACTACTACTACTACTACTACTACTACTACTTACTACTACTACTACTACTACTACTTACTATACTACTACTACTACTACTACTACTACTACTACTACTACTACTACTACTACTACTACTACTACGACTACTACTACTACTACTACTACTACTACTACTACTACTACTACGACGACGACGACGACGACGGACGACGACGACGACGACGACGACACTACTACTACTACTACTACTACTACTATTACGGCTACTACTACTACTACTACTACTACTACTACTACTACTACTACTACTACTACTACTACTACTACTACTTCTACTACTACTACTACTACTACTACTACTACTACTACTACTATCACTACTACTATTGGCGGTCTCGTGCACCACATCACCACGGCTCAACCGCCTTGGAGAGAGCGTCCTTGTGGCTGCCTCATTCCCAGTATGTAGCGAGCACCTCATCTGGGTGAAAGGCGGGTCTGACGTGCATGCAGCGGCGGGCGCTTATCCGAGGGCAGCTGGTCCCAACGGCCCCAAGTGAAGTGACAGCGGCGGCACAGCAGCACACGGGGCGACCCCAGTACCGCCATCGATGCTAACTAGCGCGAGTAGGCGCGAGAAGAGGCCAGGATGGCAAGCCAAAATGGCTAGGCGCCCAGCGGCGTCGCGGCAGCACACGGGGCGGCCCCAGCACCGCCAGCGAGGCCCACGAGCGCAAGTGGGCGTGAGAGGAGGCCAGGATGGCAAGCCAATGGCAAGCCAGAATGGCTAGGCGCACAGTTGCCCGTGCGAAGAGCGGAGGCGTAAGCAACAGGAGCCGCGGCGCGAGGGGGGCACCACTGTGGGCATGCCCGCACTCGCTGGCCAGGCGGCGTTGCTAAAGCTGGGGCGTAAGCAAACCTACAGGTTCAGCATCTTTGAGAGTGGCTGGCTCGGGATCTTTACATGGATTCCCGTAGCCCCCCCGAGGGCTTATAAGTATTCGATGCTGTGGGCCTGCTGGGTTTCATCATTCAGGCGGACTGGCCTGCTCCTTGCGCAATGGCTGCAAAGACCTGCGACGGCAGCGCTTGCACTTCTCCCCCGAGGTCGCCACTGCCGCCCGCCTGCCCTGAGGGCCCAAAGATCTGGCGCTCGAGATCTTCGCCGAGGGCCACGTTCAGGGCGGCAACATTAGGGATCTGCTGCGGGAGCGGGTCCGTCGGCGGCGGCGGGTCCGTCGGCGGCGGCGGCACCACAGGGGGCGCCGTCAGCGGCGGCGGTGGCGGGGCCATGATGGCCGCTGGCGGGGCCCCAGCTGGCGGCGGTGGCGGGCCCTGCCTGCCGCGGGCCACGCCCGCTGGAGGGGCGCTGGCGGCGCGGACGGGGGTGGCGCGCGGGGCGGCCCCGGAACCACCCCCGCCGCCCGTGAGGCTGCCCTCCCGAAGGTTGTGGCGGCGCTCGTAGAGCGCCAGCTCGTTGTACGCGGTCGCCAGGCGCTCCCTCTTGGCCCTATGCCGCTGCTTCTTGGTGTAGCCCGCCCACTCTGGATCGTTCAGCCCCCAGGCGACCTGCGCGCACAGGTCGGTTCACTTGAACTCGGTCAGGCTCTCCCAGGAGAGCCCATCCATCAGCGCGTAGTGGCCCTCCCACTGCGGCTGCTGTGGAGCGTAGCGCTTGAAGACGGTGCCCACCGCCAGCGGCTCGACCTTGGGCAGGTGCTGCAGGAGGTCCACGGCGCTGATCACCGCTACCCCCTACCTCTTGAGCTTGTCGTAACGCAGCAGGGCCTTCAAGTCGCGGATGTCCTCATCAGGGTGTTCCGCGTGCATATAATACGCACGTGGCGGGTTCTGCTCTTCCTCTATCAACTCGACGCAGACGCCGTAGGAGGTCGCGTAGCGCGCCCCACAGTGGCAGTACCAGCGCTGGCCTGTCTCCCCCGCCGCCCCCTGCGCGCAGGTGAGCAGTTGCGTCCAGCGATCCGAGCGGATCACCGAGCAGCATCCCCTGGGATTGTCCCAGGTCTTGTTGGCCGAGCACTTGTAGTACATGTTGAACGTGAAGCCCTTGCCACGGTAGAACTGGTCCGTGTAGTCGCCCATGCGACGGTAGGCCCCCTGCGCCATGGCGTTGCCCTGGCACTCCTCCTTCCAGGCACGTTTGTGTCCCAGGTGTGCGTCCGCGACCCCCGAGGCTTCCAGGAGGCCCTTCTTCTGCCTTCCCACATCATCCTCTGCCTCCGCATTCAGCGCGTCGAGCCACTTCTGGACCCCGTCCTGCGCCTCTGCGCCCCTCACCATGTCCTCCTTCTCCAGGATGGGCCCTGGGCCTCCCAGCATGCGGGTGCGCATGGTCTCGAATTTGAGGACACCATAGGCCCGCGCCATACGCTTCAGTGATTTCTTGGAGAGGCCGAGCCGCAGCAGGGGCTCGATATCCGCGACCTCCTCCACGGTCTTGACGTTGGTCAGCTGGTGCTCCTGGTCCTCAGCATCGCTGTCGGGCGGGGGGTCGCTCTCATCGCCACGGGGAGGGTCTGCGGGACCAGGTCCATCCTCGAGGGGTGGAGGTGGCGCGCGGGGCGGCCCCGGCACCACCTCCACCGCCATCGGGCGACCGACCTCCTCCGCCACCGTTTCCGTGGCTGGGGGGGCGCCCGTGTTCTCGGGATCGACGCCCACCCCGACGCCTTCCGTTGACCTCCGCAGGGCAAGCAAGCCGTCGTCGGAGAGCGCGAACCCCACCAGCACGTCCATGCCCTCCTTGATGTGGTCGAAGCTCGTGCGGAACTTCGCCACTCGCTTGGCGGCGTGAAGATGGAGCCAGCACCCTTGTTCAGGCGCGCTGCGCGCGCCACGGCCTCGCGCCCGGTGATGTTCTGCGCCGCCGCCACGCAGAGCGAGCACGTGTATAGCTTGTGTTGGCCTCCAGCACCCTTCCGCAGCTCGGGGCATTGCGGGTTGCGCTCAGAAGCCTCGGCGTAGCGGCGCATCTCACCACAGCTGAGCTCATCCACGTACTCCACCATCATGATCTTCCAGTCGTCCAGCGCTGAGCACACCCGACACCAGCCCAGGCGCTGCGGCGGGACCCAGTACGCACCCATGCAGTGGACGTAGCCCGCCTCGGCGTAGTCCTCGTCCGCCATCAACTCGGCGTCCTCGAGCGCGGCAGCCGCGCCGCCGCTCGGCGGGGGGGCTTGGCCGTAGGCGGCCTTGTTGCTGCGTCGGCGGTGGCGTTTGCCTCCGTGGCCGCTGAGGGCGCCCGTGGTCGCTGCGCTCGGGGCCTCACTGGCGGTCTCATCGTCCACGGAGCGGCCGCCATCGGCGTCGCTGCGCGCACCTCGGCCACCGCGGCCGCTCACGGCCTGTTCCCGCAGCTGGAGGTTGTGGAGCGCGAGGGTGATCACGTCCAACCCGCGGCGCTGCTCCGCGGTGAAGTTGGAGTAGGTGGCTGCCGCTGCCAGGGCAGCCCTCGTCACTGGCACCGCCGCCGACGTGGGCATCGCGGAGGCCTCAGCAGGCGCCTCGGCCGCCGCCGTGGGGCCTCCGTCCGAGGCACCTTCGGAGGCAGCGGCGCTGGGGGGCCCCCGTGCCGCTGCCTCCGTCGGCGCCCTCGGCAGGCGTCACTGATCCTGTGGGCAGTGTCGGCGCCGTCCGAAAGGTCGCCGCTTCAGACATCACGTCGAACCCTTCGTCCGATACATATTCGCTCTCCGACGCGCTCACCTGCTGGCCAGGGCGCTGCGCAGGCCCCGCTTTGGGAGTGGGCGCGTCGGCCGCGGTCGCACCGCTGGCCTTCGCGCGCGCCTCGGCCTTCGCCTTAGCCTTCGCCGCCAACGCCTCGCGAAGAGGCGCCGCATCGTGACTGGGCGAGTCGGCATGCGTCACTGCAGGCCACGGCATCGGCGCGGGCTTCGAGAACTTGGGCGCCATCGCTTGGTCGGAAGGATGGCGCGGGAGGCGCAGCTCAAGAGATCGTGCGAGGCGAGACCTCACGAACCAAACAGCTGCCGAGGAAGAGAGGGAAGGGGGAGAGGCTGTACACCGAACCAAAATGGGGCGACCGACTGCCAAGGCGGGGCAAAAGTAAAACATGACAACTAAAGGCTGAAACCAGCGGCTCCAGGTGCGTAGACACCGATCCTTGTGCAGGCGGAAAACGGCCTGACCCCCGTTCGGGACCCTGGGCGGGCAGGAGAGGGGAAAGGGGGCGAGGAAACCACGTCGCGGGCGGGCGACAAAGCGGACGGCGGGCCGCCGACGGTCCCAGGACCCGCGGGGCGACCCCGATCTTGAACGCCTCTTGACGCCTCTTGTACAAGTGGTCTGGGGCAGGTGCTGCTGGCGGCATGAAGGCCCAAAACGGACGGGTTGAGAGAGCAGCTCAAGACTAGGAGCACAACGAATATGGCATGGCGGGGGCACAACGCGTACAAGGCTGGGCAACTGCACAACGCGGCGCGTGGGAGAGACATGACAAAGCAAGAGCGCATCATGCACACTATGAGGGAACTAAACAGTACCGTGCACACAGCTGATGCGACCATGTTTTTACGACTGATCAGGGCAGCAGGAAGGCAAGGGGGAAGGGGAGGGCCAGGGGGCACGCGCATGTGGGAGGGAGCCACATCTAGTCAAGACCAGACACTCGGGGCGGCCCCGGCGTCCAGCCCGACTACGTCTTCCGTCGCCAGGGCGACCTGCTCAGCAATTTGGCCCTGCAGGGCGTTGGCCACTGCCGAGCGCAGGGATGAGCGCGCTGTGGGCCGTTCGGCCTCGGGCAATTCCCCCGCGGCACGGCGCAGCCACGTCTCCGCCTCTGCACCCCAGCGGCCATTGACATCGAGAACAAAGGGCGCCAGGCCAGAAAATGGGTACCCACGGTGCTTCACTTTCTCTCTGCGCCCTGATGCGGCCGTCGCGTCTGGGCCACGGCCACTTCATCCACCAAGCTGATGTCGAGACATACTCGGCCATGGATACCTCGATGGTAGACGACGTCCAGTGTGGCCGCGCCCTGTTCTTCCATATGCCACTCTGGAATGACCTGCTCCACTAGGGCGTGATGGCCCACCCCGCGCAACCAGAGCGCCACGGCATCTCGGATGGCGTTGCGGCGGCGCACCGGGCCACCTCCCCGGGGGCAGTTGAGCGCATGGACGCCGCGGACGTCCACCGTGCGACCACACGCCGGGCCAGCCTGCGCCACCGCGCGAGTGGGCGCCGCCGGTCGGTTCTGGTACGTGCACTCGGACTGCAGCAGCGGCAGATGCATGCGCCTCTTGGCCGCAATGCAGAACGCGTGGTCGGCGAGGGGCGAAACCCCCTCGAAGTTATCCAACCAGGCGCCCGCTGAGCTGCCCGAGGCACTATGCACCGCCGCCGCCGCCGTCACCGGCAGCGCGGCCAAGAACGTCTTGTTGGCGTGGTCCCGTACGTGCTGGGTGTACGTCTTCTGGCCCTTGCCCCATCCGCCCTTCCAGGAGGCCCTGCCAGCGGTCACTCCGGGGGCGTCGGCCTCCTGCCAACCGTCCCTGCTCCTCGTCCGCTGCCGAGAGGGCACGGCCGAGGCCCGGCCACGGCCGAAAGAAGCCAATCGTTGTCGTCTCGCGGAGCTCCTGGGCAGCCGCGTGGATCCCAGCTTCCCAGGACGCCAGGAGGGCAGCAGGACCGCGCTGCTCGGCGCTGCCACAGCCCAGCCCTCCGTCGCTGACCTTCAATAATATCTGCTCTCGGGGGGCAGCCGTGACCCCCAGAAGGGCGCTGACGAAGGCGACTACTCCGTCATCCACCCTGCGGCCCCACGCCGCCGTGAGCGGAAGCGCCCGCTGGATGTGGACGCAGGCGCCCCTCGACCAGATCCGCATCAGCTGGAAGGCGTCAAAGGCAGACAGCCCGTGCGTGCGGAGCGTCAGGAGCTCTCGGAAGTAGCGGTCCTGCTTCTGGAGGAAGGCCTCGCCGCAGGGGAGTGGCGTGGCGGCACCCGGGGCGACCCCGGCACCGCCAGCCTGCGCGAGGCCGCCCTCGTCGAGGTCCTCCGGGACGGCAAGGTCCGTGAGCGGGGCGCCCCTCCAGTCGGCGTCCACGTCGTGGTTTGTGTAGGCCAGGGTGGACCCCACCGCCTTGAGCTTCGATCTGGGCGCGGCACTGGGCGTACTCCGCAAACTCCGGCGGCAGGACAGCGTGGGGATCCGGTGACCAGATCTGGGTCTTGGACATCTTCAGTTTCATCCCGTGGGCTCCGATGCGGGCTCGCCAGGCATCCAAGCCGCGGAACACAGCGGCCGCGGTGCCCACGAAGTACGTGTCGTCCAAGAACGCCAGGCAATCCCCCTCGACGTCCACCGCACGCACGGCCATGCGACCGATGCTGAGAACATTCGCGGTGCCGACCGCGTAAAAGCCTGGACTCATCGGGCAGCCCTGGTCGAGGCCACGGACCTGGTCGACCAGCTGGGCAGGTTGGGACCCACCCCCCGCCACATGGCGTGTGAGAGCAGGGAGCCAGGCCTCCGCCAGCGGCGCCAGGGCGGGCACCTTGGAGCGCACGGCCTCCTTCACGAGGTCGCGGGGGATGTTGCTGAACGCATCCCCGAGGTCCACCGCCACCACCCACTTGCCTGGGCTTGAGTTGGCCATCGTGCAGAGGCGTCGGTGGAGGGCACCACATCCGCCCTTGGCCAGGCCAAACTGTTGGTCCCCCACCGCCGCCCGCATGTCCTTGTGGTGGACCTTGGCCGCGCTGCGGCCCACCATGCGGCGGGTGACATTCCCACAGCCCAGGACTCGCACGTCCCCAGGGGTTGCCTTGGGGATGCCTGCGAGGCGCGCCGCCGTCAGGGCGGCTAGGGCCTCGGGGGGCAGGTCGCCGATGGCCAGGCGCGCCAGCGTGTTGG
>CAUYUJ010008779.1:327500-332500 GCA_963575745.1 Prorocentrum cordatum | reverse complement strand
CAAATGTCCCCTGGGTGGCATATGGATGCAAGCCCCCGACGCCGTCGACATGAGCGACCCGAGAGGCAACCTGGGGCAAGGCCGCCTCCGCCTCAGCTGGGCGGTGGTCGGTTGCCCCGCTGCAGGGGGGCCCTGCCTGAGAAGAAAGGGAACGAGGGAGTGCGGGAGGAAGGAGGCTGCCTCAGCTGCTCAGGGGCGGGCCTCCCTCCACAGGGAGCCGCCACTGCCCACCATCCGCCACCTCCGCCCCCTCCCCCTCTCCGCACGGACCTCCCCCCCCGCGGAGACTGCAGCGTGAGGCGAGCTCTTACCTTCGAGATGCTGCAACGTGCGCACGGTGAAGTGCAACACACATCACGCACGTGTGCTATCCACAGACACGCGAAGTGCGGATAAAGCAACAACTGCCTTCCATCGGTGCGAGCGTTGGGCGATCGTCCATGTGATCAAGCAACCGTTCTATGGATATTACCTTCAACTCAACAACGCCCACGTCCATCCACTCTCGGATTGCCGCGTACACATGTTGCTTTGGAAACGCGCGACCGAGCCGCAACATGATGTCCGCAAAGGTGAGCCCTTCACTCGAAATAGATATTTCGTACACTTGGTCAAGCAATCGATCGAAAGTTGGGCTCGTCGCTGCCAGCTGCGGGACGGGCGCTGGAGGGGGGTGAGGCGCCTCGTCCTCCTCGTCCTCCTCCTCGTCCTCTTCGTCCTCCTCCTCCTCCTCCTCCTCCTCGTTCGTTGTTCGATGTGCGTTGTGATGTCAACTCGTTGGCCACTGGCAGGCGGCCCGCGCCATCGTTGTCCCACTCCTCGCTAGTGGCGTCCAGTCCAGAAGGGAACTCGTGCAAGATATGTTGACATTTGATCGAAGCATCGTCGCTGCGAATCGATCAGATCAACTCTTCTAAACATGTGTAGTCCAATGGGCTCCCACTATCCTCATCTGTTTGCAACTTTGATGCGCCCAGCTGGATATCATCCCCATCGTCATGGTAGTTGGCATTGCGCGCGTAAGCAAAATCTTGAGCATCAGCAGTGTTATAGGAGTCATCTGCTCCTGTGCCTTCTCCCTCAACCTCTGCTGCCAAGTCTTCCTGCTGCGTCATGTCCACTACATTGCTCTCTAATGCTTGTGAGTTCGCTGCTGCCTGCTCGCCGTTGGTAGCGACGTCCTCGTTGATGAAACGCAGGCCTGCCAGCTCTCGAATTTGACTCGTTAGGCACGTCACTGCGTCTTCCAAGCGTTTCTTGTATCGTTTTCGCTGCTGCCTTCTGATCCGGGTCCGCTCGATGCCGAATCCCGGCGGCGCTTCCGGCCTGCCGACGTGGCCGCCGTAATCAGCAGCCATGGCGGCTCCCCAGTCCCCCCTGACCCCAGGGCCTGCGGGTTGGGGCACGAGAACTAGCTCGGGTGCGATCCTGGACTCCGAACGGCTGGTCTCTGCTTCGATGCCCTCAAACGGCAGCCTGGAAGAAAGAGAAGGAGGAGGAGGAGGAAGAAGAGGAGGAGGAGAAAGAGGAGAGGGAGGAGAAAATGGAGGGGGAGGAGGAGGAAGAGGGGGAGGAGGAGGAGGAGAGGAGGAGAGGAGAGGAGGAGGAGGAGGAGGAAAGGAGGAGGAGGGAAGAGGAGAGGAGGAGGAGGAGGAGGAGGAGGAGGAGGAGGAGGAGAAAGAGGAGGAGAAAGAGGAGGAGGAGGAGGAGGAGGAGGAGGAGGAGGAGGAGGAGGAGGAGGGGCCCAAGTCCGAGGACGGGTCGGGGAGCGGCGGCGGCGGCGGCCGCGCGCAGGCAGCCCTCTCGGCCCAGGGCGGAGCGGGCGCGCGGCCGCCCGGCGGCGCCGCGCGCCGCTTCGGGCCGGGCTTCTCAAGGGGCGACATTTAGGCCCCGACGGCGTCGGGTCGTACAAACATCAGCCAGAGGTGGCTCCAGAGAGGCAGGAGGAGAGGAGGAGGAGGAGGAGGGGAGGATGGGAGGAGGACGAGGGGAGGGCGGGAGCAGGGCGGGAGGAGGACGGAAGGGGGGGAGGACGGGAGCAGGACGGGAGCAGGACGAAAGGAGGACGGGAGCAGGACGGGAGGACGAAGGAGGACGGGAGCAGGACGGGCCCAGACCGCGTCGGGTCATACAAAAATTCAAGCAGTGGCGAAGCGTCACGGCGTGCCTATAGGCCTACTATAGAATGCTTAAGAAACTTGTGTGGTTTGCGCGAAGTGTTCTGAGAACATGTCTGGCTGGGACTGTCTTGTTTTCACACATCCGTGTTCTACGAATATTGTTGTTGTTCTAAGAACATTTCTGGGTTTTAAGATTTCGTGGTAGGCCTATAGGAATGCCGGGACGGTCGGTCCCTGTTCAAAAAAACACGACGGGAGGTTTTTCGCAGTTTCGGCCTCGGGGGGCCCTCATTGGGCCCCAAGAGCGTCAAAAAACAGCTCGGGATGGAAAACTGGCCCCTGGGAAAGCGGAGAGCCCTTTGGGGGTCGACGTAAGGGCAAATTCATTACGTCCGGCGTTTGGGATAGGGGGGATGCATCGACCCCGAATCGCCCATTGATCGCCGAAAAGGGTCTGATATCCCCACCCCGTCCAGGAGCGTGCGGATTTGCTATCGGAGCCCTGTCACCGATCTATCGGCGAGACATCGCCGATTCCAGGTCGATCTTCCCCCCCCCTATGCCAGTCCCCCCCAACCGTTGCCCCTCAGCTCCGATATGGCGGCATCCTCCGCCGGTGAGCACGGCAGCCCGCTGAGCAGCGCCGACGCGCTGTGCAGGGAGCTGATCGGGCTCGCGGAGGTCGCTCGGCATCACCCGGGCGTGTTTACTCCACATTTCGTAATAAAGGGAGGGGGGTCTCATTTCGGGGGGGGTCTCTTCCAGGCGATCTTGGAGGGCCTGGGGGTGTCTGGGGACGATGTTTTGGAGGGTTCTCCCACGGGGGGGGGTCTGAAATGGCTTGTCTTGGAGGGTCCAGACCCCCTCCCTTTTATTACGAACTCTGGAGTACACCACATCGAGGCGTTCCAGAAAGGGCCTCGCTTTCGGGGGTCGAAGGGGTTGCCATCTCTTCCTGGGCGAAGGGCCGCAGACGCAAAACGAGGCGGCCCCCCGCCAGCGGAAGCCCGCGGAGGTCTGCGCTTTCTGGCCATGCCGCCCGGGCCAACGATGTCCTACAACACGTCGTTTGTCCTACGTACATGTCCGGTTCGTGCTTGCACTGCCAAGGGGGGCGCATGGTACTTGCATAGTTGTCCGTCTGCGCCTCAGTCGCCCCCCGAGGTGGAGCGCAGACCCCCTCGCGTCGTGAGCACATCAAGACGGAAGGAGTTGGGAGGTTTTGCAGGGGGGGGGCTCTGGGGGCGTTTGCCAGGCCCGGGGCCGTCAGAAGGCTATGAAAAAGCGGTCCCGGTCGAAGAGGTTTTGTGGAGTTTTCTGTGTGGAAGCCCGTTTCGGCCTTTGGGACTGTCAAACATGAGCAGGATGGACCCAGGCAGGGGTCTAGAGTCTGGAGACCTATTTCGAGCGGAGTTTGGCCTGCCCTGGAGGATCGTTTTTTTTGTTTGACCCTCTTGATGATGTTTTTACATTTGGACGTTTTTTGTTAGCCTTCCACGGCCTTCCAGGGACCTCAAGAAGCTTCGGGGAACCCTCGGAGTCCGCTCCAGGAGGAGGGAAGACTCAGAGGATAGAGCTTCTGACAGTCTTGAGGATTTTTTGGCCCTGCAACTTTCGGAGCCCGACGGCCGTCTCTCGGCCCCGCGACCGTCAGTAAGCAAGCCGGGATGGAAGACCAGCCCCACGGAGAGGGTCGAGAGCTCTGGGGGCCAACGCACTGGAACAAGTGACTCCGCCAGGGGCCCGCGTGCTCCTGCCCGTCTCTCTCTCTCTCTCTCTCTCCATCCCCATGCCCTATCGGCCATAATGGGGGCCACATGCGAACCCTCTCCCTGCCCCCCACGACTTCTGAGGGGGAGGGGGGGGTTTGCTCCGCTCGGGAGCTCCCGAACGAAATGAACCGCACCCTCCCCCTCAGAGATCGTGGGGGGCAGGGGTAGGGTTCGCATGTGGCCCCCTATGGCCACTTGCGGTGGAGCTGGGTCGCTGAGGGCACTCGGCGGTGGCCATCACGGGAGCCCGTGGGCCGCTGGGAGCCCCGCGGAGGTCACCGCGTGAGCTCCGTGTGCGCTCGTGAGCTTCACTGCTGCGGTGGCGGCCTCCTCGCCGCGCCCCGAGGGGCACGGGCGGGGTCCCCTGCGGAGCGCGAGCGTTTCTCCGGCGCTCGCCCGCGCCTCCCGTGCATCTCGGGCGTGCTGCTAGACGTGCCCCTGGCCCGAGGTGCCCCCAGGACTTCCACGGAGGCCCCCACGGCCTCCAGAGCACCCCGCACGAGGCCCCGAGTCGATTGCACGTAAGAGTGACCTTTCGCCGGAGTGACCTCTGGTGCGGACACAATGGGGTCCCCCGATCACCGGTTCCGATGCGATAGTAGCGTCCTGCGCGCCTGAGTTTGGTCCCCCCGCGGCACCCCAAGAGCCGCGCACCAAAGGGCGCTCTTACCCAGCGTCACTCTTGCGTGTAGCCGACCGAGGGCCCCAGGGGCTCCAGAGCGGAACGAAGAGCTGGGGGCACCCTGGGCCAGGGGCACTTGCAGCAACCCCTGAGCTGCCTCCACCTCCATCCTCGCCTCCCCTGCCGCAACTCCTCCGCCTCCGCGCCTCGTCCGCAGGCCCCCCACATCCTGTCCTCCGGCCCCCCGCGCTCGAGGCTCCGCACGTGCCCCGCCTTGGCGCCCTCGGACTGGAGGATCTCTGGGCGCCCCTCCTCGAGGCTCCTCGTGGCGCTTCGGAGCGCTCCGAGGCCCTCCGGGGCCCTTCGGGGCTCTTCGGGTACCCTTGCAAAGGAGGTGGATCGAGGATCGAGGAGGCCCTGCGACGGAGTGAATTGTTCAAATCCCGGCGGCGCATTCCTTTCCGTCCTGGCCTGCGGGCGGTTCCT
>CAUYUJ010008779.1:250000-322500 GCA_963575745.1 Prorocentrum cordatum | reverse complement strand
CAGGCATGTACGCTCGGAGGTTCGCTCGGACTTCTGGGGTCGACGCCGGGCCCCCTCTCCGCCACCCCTGAGCGACGCCCCCGCTGCACCTGGCGCGCTCTGCGCGCCAGGGTGTGTGTGTGTGTGTGTGTGTGTGTGGATACTTCTCGGACCGAGGTATAAAGGTCGAGGTCGGTTCGGGGAGGGTACCGTCAACCATGATAGTAAGGATGGGCCGATTTGGCAAGGGTACCCTTGCATCCTTGCCCCTTCGGCCCATCCTTAGCAGCCTTCGCTGGCCAGCGGAAGTCAGCATGGCGTTCCAAGGCCCTTGCATCCTTACCGCGCATCCTTATTATCCTGGTTGACTGTACCCTACTGTTCTTCGTGTTTGTTGGATGCTCTTAT
Organism: Prorocentrum cordatum; assembly: GCA_963575745.1. Lineage (NCBI taxonomy): Eukaryota > Dinophyceae > Prorocentrales > Prorocentraceae > Prorocentrum > Prorocentrum cordatum. The sequence continues at coordinate 322,113 of CAUYUJ010008779.1, read as the reverse complement.
GCAGCATGGGGGAGGGTACCCTCGAACGTTCTTCTGTTTGGCCGGCGGAGGGTCTCATGTTCTTGAGGGATGTTTTTCTGTCCTTGGTCCAGCCGTAGCGGAGTCCAGCTGTGGCCCCAGAAATCCGCGCGGACGTCCGAAAGTGTATGCCAGTGTTGTCTTCTGCTCACCCGGATCACCACACGAGAAGAGCTCGACAGAGAAGGCGAGCGTGAATTTCGACGTGGGCGAAGGGCCGAACGAGAAAGGCAAGCTCGCCCGAGTCCGCACGACTTCGCTGTTCGGCTCCTCCAGCGGCCCTGGCGAGACGGCCCGGCAGACGATCACCAAGAGCCGCACGGCGCTCTTCGAACAGAAGCTGGAGCGGATGCAGCGCAACGCGCAGGCGAGCAGGGGGGCCAAGACCATCCTGAAGAGGGAGTCCACGAACGAGTCCATCCAAAAGTGGATACGGAACCAGCAGGGCTTCAGGAGCGTCTTCGGACACCGGGAGACTTAAAGTATCCTGCCACACCGATCCTGGCTAGGCCGATCCTGGGTCTGAGATCTGTGTGTGTGCGTTTCCCTGGCAAGGCCAGGAGGGGCCGTCCATCGATGGTTGGCCCAGGATCGGCCTGGCAGGGAGAGGAGGAGTGGGAGGTGGAGGATGAGGAGGAGGAGATCCAAGACCCACACATGCGACGTTCTGAAAAGCTACGCCTTCGTGAACAGATCACGACTAGAGCTCTCGACCTCGTGCTCTTTGCACGTTGGAGCTGTCGAGCCCTCGGCCTTGACGCTCGTGAGGGTCCCCGGCCCGAAACGGGGCGGAAACGCCTGTTGTCTTTTTAACGACGCCGGAAGTCAATGGAGGAAGAGATTCAAACCTCCCATGTCGTGTTTTTTCCACCCTGCGCGACCCCGAGACCTCTCGACCCCTGAGGGCCAGCTGTTGATCCCTGGTCGTTCCCTGACAGCCTTGGGGCCTGAAGAGGCCCCCCATTAGTCGCAGAGGGTGACGAAAAGTAAATTCCATGTTCGACGCGTTGGAAGCATTCGGGGCCTGATGATGCACAGGTGGGCGGCTGTCATCCACCGAAGGAGTACACGAGAGGTGCTTCTTCGAGCCGTGCCGGCGCCTGGTGCACAGTGACTTCTTCGACCAAACCATGGGGATGGTGTTGCTGATCAACGCGCTTACCATCGGATTGCAGGCGGACGGTCTCGCAGGAGGAGGATCAGGAGCAGGAGGAGGCGGAGGGGAGGAAGAGGAGGGGGAGGGGGAGGGGGAGGAGGCGGAGAGGAGGGGGAGAATGAGGAGGCGGAGGAGGAGGAACAGGAGGGGGAAGGAGAGGAGAAGGAGGAGGGGGATGAGCAGGAGGAGAAGGAGGACCGGTGCAAACCTAAGGCGCCTTAACGGTGTTGAAGGAAACCCTCCCTCCAAGTTCCCTTGTCGTAGGGCCCTAAAGGAATTTGACTGTCGTTGCGGGAAGTGGCTCATTTGGAGACACCCGTGTGAGAATTCTCCATCGTGCCAAAACACCATCCCTGGGATTTCAACGCCTCGGATCAACGTGAATATTGCGTCCTGGCAATCCTAGACCTTGCAAGAACACCATTTCTGGGACTTCAGCACCGCGATTCAACGTTACTGCTTCATTCGGATACTCTTAAGTCGCGTCGTAACACCATTCCTGGGACTTCGACCATGCGAACCCTTGAAACTGTTGCAAACGCATCTGACGAGTGCGCGCGGCGCTAAGGCGAGAGCGTCATGATGATACGACCCGTCCTCCATCCATGAAGTTGTTGCTGCAAATGTTTCAGACGAGTGCGCGTGGCGCTTGGGCGAGATCCGCGTTTTGAAACCGGCCCGCCCTCCGACGGTGAACATGCTGCAAATGAAACGCTTCAGGATCATCGACAGCGAGGGAGTCTCCGGCGAAAGGCCCGGCCCCGCCCTGCCGACACGTCTTGGGGTAGGACAGGGAGGAGTTGTTCATATCGCCGAGCGCGTTCCAGTACTCGCAAAGTGCCTACTCGCGAACGTCCGAAAGACGCCTGTCTGCACCGATGCAATTGATCGTAAATCTCCCATGGCGGATCCAGGCCATTTGCGAGTAGTGACTTTGCGAGTAGCGGAACGCGCTCGTCGATCATAAGAGAAAACGATGGGGGGAGGAGGAGGAGGAGGAGGAGGAGGAGGAGGAGGAGGAGGAGGAGGAGGTAGGAGCGCTCCCCAAGCGGCTCCGAAGCAGTCTGCATCGCCTCACGGCTCGGCACTGCTCGCCCCCCCTAGTACGGAGGGCACCGCCACTGGGGCAGCCCAACGCGGGGACTGCAGAGGCATCCTCCTTGGCTTCGATCGAAGGTGTTCGAATGACCCACAGGGTCTCTCAGCGGACTCCACTGTCACACATGTGCCTTTGGAGGGTCAGACTGGTAGCGGAGATCTGCCAGAGCGTGGGTCCGAGAGTTGCCAGAGGTCTCGAATCATGCGCTGAAGGGGCCCTCAGCGTGAAAACGGGGTCGACTGCTCGGACACTCGTCCGTCAGCTTCCCGCGTAGGGCCGCGCGCGAGCGCCATGTTGTCCGCGCGGCGTGCGACGACAGCGGCCCGCGCAAGCCGCGAAGGTCGCTACATCTTCTCGCGCCAGACCCGCCTCCTGTTGCCGCTCAGATGTGCCAGGGAGGAGCCGGAGAGAACTGGAGGCCTGCCAGAGCGGAGGCCCGAGGGTCGCCGGGATGCCTCTCGGATCGTGCGCCGCCCTCTCTCTCTCGGGGTGCGCCGTGGGCCCCTCGGCTTGCAAGGTCTGTCGGCTGCAGCCAGCCAGGCTGCCGCTGGAATCGAGCCCGGGCGTCATCATCGTCAGGACCATCCCTGCCCCCACAAGGGCAGGGTGAGTCGGGGCCCTCCCATGACACCCAATCTTCTAGGTGGGGATGGGCGCCGCGGAACCCGAAAGAGACGGCGCCCATCCCCGCCTAGGGAGGGGAGGAGGCTGCCCAGCGGGGCCAAGGTTTCCCAGGCGGTAGCAGGAATTGTTTTTCTTGTCTGGACTTGGTGTTCCGAGGGCCAGCCTTCCAGGTTTACCAGACGCTCCCAGGGAGTTCCCCTTGGCCTCCCACGGGCCTCTCAGAGGCCTTTCGGGGACCTTCCAGTGCCTCCCACGGCGAGGAGCGTCCCAAGAGCCCCCCCCAAGCGTGACTTCCCCGAGGCTTCACATGTGCTCCCCGAGCTGGGAGGCTCCCCAGAAATTCCCAGCTGGCCTCCCAGGAGCCTCCGAGGAGGAGCGTCCCAGCGCACCCATGCTGTGATCCCCGCCCCCCCCCCCCCTGCACAGCGTCGGGCATCCTCCCGGGGCCCCTCCTGGGGGTCGTCTTGCGACCCTGGGGAGCCCCCTCGGAGGTCCTGGGAATCCCCTGGGAAGGGAGGGCTCGAGCTCCCGGAGAGGGATAGGACAGGAAAGGCCGCGCCCAGACGGTGCATCGGCAGATGATCGGCGTCACCCGACAATTACTAGGTGTGCGTCGCCCCCCCAGTGGCGACGCGTGCGCCGAGAAATCTTATAGTACAAGCTCCGTGGCGGACGCTTTCTGGCCATACCGCTCGGAAAACGATCTACTACGAGATGGTTATATTTGATGTTCGTGTCGGGCGCACTGTTCCAAGGAGGACATATGATACCATGTCCTCGTGCGTCCCATCTGATTCGTCAACTCGTAAAATTTACACTTGAAGTGGCATGCAAGAGCATACAGCATAGAAACAGCATGTTTGCAAAATGGTAATGGCTGCAGGCTTCCCTCGCGTCCCGCTGATGCACACAATACGACGACCTCTCGAGCTCCCAAGGGTTGACCGAATCCTGAGTCACTCATTTGCAGTCCCTGCACCATCCTCCCGCGGGCCCTCCCATCGGTGGGAATGCCTCCCAGGAGCCTCCTGGGGCATCCGAAGCTCTCCGCTTCCCGTGTCGCCCCTCCCACCCCCCGAGCTTCCCAGAGCATCCCAAGCCTGACAGGAGCTCCCCCTGGATCTGTTCTCATCCCAGGGCGTCATTGTCAGCAATCCTGCGCAACCTTCCTGCGGATCCTCCCTGGGACGCCCCCGAGTAGCGCCCGGGGCGTCTCAGGGTCCTTCTGGAGCGCACGAGGGGCTTCCTTGACCCTCCCAAGCTTTCCAGAGCATCCTCGGCCTCCCAGGGAGCCTCCCAGCGATTTCCAAGTGGCCAGGGTATCCTCTGTTGGCAACACCGAAACTCCTGCGGGCCCGCCCCCGGGGGACGGCTTCCCAGGCGACCCACTGGAGCGTCCAGGGCCTCCCAGGGGCCCCACGGGAGCTTCCCCGGCCCCCGGGCGTTACGGTGACCATACCTTGTGGTGAGTTACATGAAGGGGCCCTGGGACACACAAATAAATACACACAAATAAAAGGCTTCCCCATATTTCCCCATATTTTCTGGGTTTTTGTCTTCCCCCCCACTTCCCATATTTTCCCATATTTTCTGGGGAATCGCCGACGAATTGTGTCTGTGTATTTCTTTCCCTCCTGATTACAGTCAACCCGCATAGTAAGGATGTGCGATTTTCCCAGGTTATCTTTGCATCCTTCCCTGTCGGCCAATCCTTGGCCGCTGTCGCTGGCCGCGCTCAACTCGCAAAGTGCCGACATGGCCTTCGAGGCCCTTGCATCCTCCTCCTGCGTCCTTGCTATACGGGTTGACTGTGTTGGGGATCCGGGGTGGCCGCACGGTGCTGTGACCTGGTGCCGCTCTCCGTCTGGGGGCTCCGAGGTCACCGCACGGTCTGCCGCCGCACCGTTCTGGGCCCTCAGCCGCCCCCTGCTTCCAGGAGTTCCCCCTGACCCTTTGCCGGAGTGGCCTCAGATCGCAGGCAATTTGTCTCCTCCAACCCCCTGGCTCTTTCGAAGGAGAATTAGGCCGCTCAGGAAAGGAGGGACACCCTGGGATACACCCTGAGGGAGCTACGCGGACTGGCAGTCGTCTGGGTCTGCGTTTAATTGAAAATTATGGGAAACGCAATACCAGCCCATGGAGTATGGTTTCTCAAAGGAAATTGCGTTTCCCGTAAATCGCAGGGCAGGCCCGGACCCAAAGGACACATTGCACGGGAAACACGTTTTCCCATAATTCTAATTTCGAGTTGTGGGAAACGCAAGTTCTTGTGAACAACCGCGCTCGATGGGCTGGCTTTGCGCTTCCCATAATTCGAATTCCGAATTTCGGGAAACGCGGTTTCCCATAACTCGAATTTAGAATTATGGGAAACGCATTTTTTGAAAAACCGCACTCAAAGAACTGGCTCTGTGTTTCCCCAAATTCCGAATTATTGGAAAAGCAATTTCCACTGAAAAACCGTACTCTATGGGCTGGCTCTGCGATCCATGATCCATAGTTCGGAATTCGAATAATGGGAAACCGAGTTCCCCGACATTCCGAATTCGAACTGTGGGAAACGCAGTTACAGCCCACCGAATGCAGTTGTTTCAAAGGAAATTGATTTCCAACACTTCGGAATTATGGGAAACGCAACTCCATCTCATTGAGTGCGGTTGTTCAAGGGGAATTGCGTTTTCTAAAATTCGGAATTCGAAGTATGGGAAACAGCGCATCCCGAAATTCAGAATCCGAATTATGGGAAACTCAATTCCGGCCCATTGAATGCGGCTTGTCAATAGGAATTGCGTTCCCCCATCATTCGGGATTCGAATGATGGGAAACCGCGTTCCCCGAAATTCCGAATTCGGTTTATGGGAAACGCAGTTCCAGCACATTGAGTGCAGTTGTTCAAGGGATGTGGGTTTCCCTTGTTTGTGAATTGCGGGAAACGCAACGTCAGCACATTGTTGAATGCGGCTGTTCAGAGAATTTGCGTCCCCAGCAATTCGGAATTCGAATTATGGGAAACCGCGTCCCCCGAAGCTCAGAATTCGGTTTGTGAGAAACGCACTTCCAGCCCATTGGATGCGTTTGGTTCAAAAGAAATTGCGTTTCCCGCAATTCGAAACCTTGTAAAATGCAAGTCCAGCCCATTGAGTGTTCTGGTTTCAACAGAAATTGCGTTTCCCATACTTCGGAATTCGACACGTGGGGAACCGCGTTCCCCGACATTCTCAATTCGAATTTTGAGAAGCACAAGTCTAGCCCAGTGGGTGCGGTTTTTCGGCAACATGCGTTTCCTAGAATCGGAATTATGTGAAGCGCAATTCCAGCCCATTGTTGAGTGCGGCTGTTCAGGGGAAATTGCGCCCATAATTCGGAATGCGAATTACGAGAAAGAGCGTTTCCCGAAATTCAGAGTTCGAAGTAACGGAAACGCATCTCAAGCCCATCGAGCGCGCTGTTTCAAGGGAAGCTGCGTTTCCCGTAGTTCGGAATTATCGGGGAAACAATTCCAGCAAACTGGATGCGATTTTTTCTCAATGGGAATTGAGCTCCCCATAATCCGAAATTCGAAGCATGGGGACCCCGTTTCCCGAAATTCTGAATTCGCAATGTGGGACACGAACTTCCAGCCCACCGAGCATTGCTTTTCAAGGGCATGGCGATTTTCATAATCCGGAATGCTGGGAAACGCAATTCGAGCCAATTCAGTGCGTTCTGTCAAAGGAAATTGCGTGACCCATATTTTGGAATTCGAAGTACGGGAAACCGCGTTTCCCAAAATTCAGAATTCAAATTATGGGACACGTAATTCCGGCTCATTGAGTGTGGCTGTTCAATGAAAGCCCCGCTTCCAATAATCCGAAAGTGTGTGAAACGCAATTCCAGCCCACTGAGTGTGGTTTGTCCCAGCAAATTCCGTTTGACATAATTCTGAATTCGAATGTTGGGAAACAGCGCATCCCGAAATTTAGAATTCGAATTATAGGAAACGCAGTTCAAGCCAATCGAGTGCGTTTTTCTGTCAATGGAAATTACGTTTCCCAGAATTCGGAATTATGTGAAACGCACTTCCAGCCCATCCAGTACGGCTTTTCAAGAGAAGCTGCGTTTCCCATAATTCAGAACTCGGATTTGGGGAAACAGCGTTTCCTGAAATTCAGAATTCGAATTGTGAGAAACGCAGTTCCAGCCCAGCGGGTGCGGTTTTTCAAGAGAAATAGCTTTTCCAACAATGTGGAATTATGGGAAGCACAATTTCAGTCCATTGTGTGCGGCTTTCCCCGGGGAATTGCGTAACCCATAACTCTGACTTCGAATTACGAAAGAGAGCGTATCCCGAAATTTAAAAATCGAATTGTGGGACACGCAATTCCGGCCCATCGGTTGCGGCTTGCAAATGGAAAGTTGTGTTTCCCATAATTTGGAACTAGGTGTAAAACAATTCCAGCCCATTGAGTGCGGTTGTTCAAGAGAAATTTCGTTTCCCATAATTTGAAATTCGAAATATGGGGGCCCCGTTTCCTGAAATTCAGAATTCGAATTATGGGAAACACAATTCCAGCCTGGTGGGGGTCTTTCAAAACAAACTACTTGTCCCACAAGGTGGAATTTTCGGAAACACAATTCCGGCCCATTGAGTGTTGTTTGTTAAGGAAAGCGCGTTTCCCATAATTCGGAATACGAATGATGGGGAACGGCGTTCCCTGAAATTCAGAATTCGAATTTTTGGGACACGCAATTCCAGCCCACCGAGTGCGGCTTTTAAAGGGCATTGGGTTCCCCCGGATTCGAAATTATGGGAAACGCAATTCCCGCCCATCGAGTGCGTTTTTCTAAAGGAAATTGCGTTTCCCATAATTCGGAATTCGAATTATAAGAAGCCGCGTTCGGAAATTCAAAATATAGGAAGCTCAATCCCAGCCCATTGCGTGCGGCGTTTCAAAGAAGATTCCGCTGTCCATAATTCGGAATTAAGTGACACGCAAGTCCAGCCCATCGAGTGCGGCTTTTCAAGGTTCCCAAACTTGTGATTTCGAACTATGGGAAACCGCGTTTCTCGAAATTCAGAATTTGAATGATGGGAAACGCAATTCCAGCCCATCGAGTGCGGTTTTTTTTCCGAGGGAACCAAGTTTCCGATAAGTCGGAACTCGAATTATGGGAAGCCGTGTTTCCTGAAATTCAGAAGTCGAAGTATGGGAAACGCAGTTCCCGCACATTGCGGGTGTTAAAAGGAAGGCTGTTTCCCGAAATTCAGAATTCGAGTTGTGGGAAACGCAATTCCGGCCGATCGGGTGCGGTTTTTCAATTGAAGTATCTTTCCCAGAATGCTGAGTTATGGGAAGCGCAATCCCAGCCCATGGAGTGCAGATGTTCCCAGGAAGTTGCGTTTCCCATCATTCGGAACTCGAATTATGAAAAACAGTTTTTCCCGAAGTTCCGAATTCAAATTGTGGGAAACGCAATTCCAGCCTATTGGGTGGGTTTTTCAATGGAAATTGCGTGTTCCCGCACTTCAGCATTTTGGGAAACGCAATCCAGCCCCTTGAGCGGGGCTTTCAAGCGAAATTGCGTTTCCCATAATTCAGAATCCGAATCATGGAAACCTTGTTTTCCGAAACCGAACTTGAATTATGGAGAACGCACTTCCAGCCCAGCGAGCGTGGCTTTTCAAAGGAAGTTGCGGTTCACAGAATTCGAAATGATGGGAAACGCAAATCCAGCCCATTGAGTGCGGTTTTTTTCAAAGAACGCTGCGTTTCTCAGAATCCATAGCCGAATTATATAAAGCAGCGTTTCCCGAAATTCAATGTTCGAATTGTGGGAGACGCAAGTCCAGCCCATCGAATGCGGTTGTTCAAGGGAAATTGCGTTTCCCATAATTCGGAATTGTCGGAAAAGCAATTCCAGCCCATTGGGTGCGGTTTGCAGTCGGAAATAGCATTCGCCATATTTCGGGATTCGATATGGGCAACCGTGTTTCCCGACATTCAGAATCCGAATTACGGGAAATGCAGTTCCAGCCCATTGAGTGCGCTTGTCCAAGGGACAGCGCGCTTCCCATAATTCGGAATTTTGGGAACAGCAGTTCCAGCCCATTGAGTGCTTTTGTTTGCAAGGGAATTGCGTTCCCCGAAATTCAGAATTCGAATTACGGGACACGCACTTGCAGCCCACCTAGTGCGTTGTTTTCCCAAGAAAATTGCGTTTCCCGTAATTCGGATTTATGGGAAACGCAATTCCAGGCCGCCGCGTGCGGCCTTCCAAGGGAAATTGCATGTTCCATGATTCGGAAATAGAAGTATGGGCAACCGCGTTTCGCGAAATCCAGAATTCTGATTATTGGAAACGCAATTCCAGCCCACCGAGTGCGGCGTTTCAAAGGAAGTTGCGTTTCCCATACTTCGGAACTGGGGGAAGCGCAATTCCAGCTCACCGCGTGTTTCTGGAAGCTGCGTTTCCCATACCGCTGAATTCGAAGTATGGGAAGCCGCGTGTCTCGAAATCCAAAACTCGACTTATGGGAAACGCACTTCCAGCCCATTGAGTGCGGTTGTTCAATGGAAATTGCGTTTCCCATAATTCTGAATTATGGAATACGCAATTCCGACCCAGTGCGTGCGGCCTTTCAAGGGAAATCGCGTTTCCCACAATCCAGAATTCGATTCATGGGAATACGCGTGGCCCGACATTCAGAATCCGATGTGCGGGGGGCGCAGTTCCAGCCCATTGCATGCTGCCTGCGAAGGGACATTGCGTTTCCCACAATTCGGAACGATTCGGACTTTCAAAGGAAATTTCGTTTCACATAAGTCGGAAGTTGTCCGAAACTCAGAATTCGAGTTATGGGAAACGGAATTCCAGCCCATCGCGTGCGGTTGTTCAAGAGAAGTGGCGTGTCACATAATTCGTAGTTATGGGAAACGCAGTTCCAGCCCATCGAGTGCGGCTGTTCAAAAGGAATTGCGTTTCCCATAATTCGAAATTCGAAGTATGGGAAACCGCGTTTCCCGAAATGCAGAACTCGAATTATGGAGAACGCAACTCCTGCCCATGGAGTACGGCTGTTCAAAGGAAATATCGCGGTACCCATAATTCGATGCATGGGAAACGCAATTCCAGCCCAGCGAGTGCGGTTTGTTAAAAGAAACTGCGTTTCCTATAATTCGGGATTATGAGATACGCAATTCCGGCCCACGGAGTGCGGTGTTTCGAAGAAAATTGCGTTTCCCATAATTCGGAATCCGAATTATGGGGAACCGCGTTTCCCGAAATTCCGAATTCGAACCATGGGAAACGCAATTCAAGCCCATTGAGTTTGGTTGTTCAAATGGCATTTCTTTCCCCACAATTCGGAATGGTGGGAAACGCAATTCCAGCCCAGCGCTTGCGGTTTTTGTTCAAGGGCTTCCCTAAATTCAAAATTCGAATTTTGGGACACGCAAGTTTAACCCATTGCGTGCGGTTTTTCAAGTGGCATTGCGTTTCCCATAATTCGGCACTGTGGGAAACGCATTTCCTGCCCATTGAGTGCGGGCTTTCGAGGAAAATTGCGCTTCCCATAATTTACGGGAAACGCAATTTCCAGCACATCGATTGTGGTTTTTGAAGGGAAATGGCGTTTCCCATAACTCGGAATTTGAAGTATGGGAAACCGCGTTTCCCGACATTCCGAATTCGAATTATGGGAAACGCATAGCCAGCCCATTGAGCACGGCTTTCCAAGGGAAATTTCGTTTCCCATAATTCGGAATCCGAATTACGGGGAACGCGTTTCCCGTGCAATGCGTCCTTGGGGCAGTCGCGCGTTTCCCATAATTCGCATTTTATTGCGTTTCCCATAATTCGCCTTTTATTTCGAATTCTTGAGGTATGAGACGCGCAAGCCCGGACGGCAGCCGTCGAACGCGCCCTCTGTCGAGGGTGGACGCCCCTCCATCGTCGTATATCCCAGGGTTGGGCCCCGCCTCCCCAGCCCATTCGGCAACCCCGCGAAGCCCGAGACGGAGGAGGGGGAGGAGGAGGAGGAGGAGGAGGGGCAGGGGGAAGAGGAGGAGGAAGAGGAGGGGGGGGAGGGGACTCTGGAGACTCTGCCTGATCGCGTAGCGATATGAATATGGAGGTCCGCTGGCACCTACTGAAGTGCCTGTTGCTTCCCCAGTCTCTGGGTAGTCTCAGCTTTGCTGAGCGCTTTGGGCCAGGACCCCATTGCAATACGACGCAGATACTCCCGCCCTGTGGCGGTGGGTGTGTCACATGCGACGGCTAACTTCCCGATCTGTCGGGAGGCGTACACCCCGCAGTGAAAACAAAACCACAATTTCAGCCCAGTGTGGAACCTTAAACGATGGGTTAAATGAGCAAATCCCCCTGCCACATGTACCTGCTTCCCGAGGGGGGGTCTCATATAAGTGCCATCAACATTCACAAGGTCATAACAACTGGTGCGAAGCCATTCAGTCCTACGGGCCTGGGTGGAGGAGTTCTGACACCTACTGCACCTACTACCCGTACTGTCTAGGGTATGTTGTGATGCAAACATTGCACAAACAGCGGGGGCTGGCGGTTTGGCTGGAGCCTTAGGCTTCGGCCTCCTACGACGCGGGCCCTCTTGGTGTGCTATTCTATCGGCCTCGAGAGCATCTAAGTGGGCCCTAAGGATCCTCATCCTCACCGTGAACGCTTGCTGCTCAACTCTGGCATACTGCTGTCGGATGTGTTTGGGGATCCTGCATTCACGAGCCGCTCCCGCGGCTAGCTCATCCGCGACGGTGTTGCCGTAGGCTAGTGAGCTGCTGATTTTACCTGCACAGATGTCGGTCTCAGTCATATGGGACCGAATGCAAAGAACAACCACATCTGCATGCCGCTCTCGAACAGCCTCACGAAGGCGGTACCACAGATCAGCATCGGCGCCCTCGGGCGCCTCCGAGTGGCCGTTGTGGTAGTTGAGATACACACCCTCACTGTCGGTGAAGTAGACCAGGTCGCCCACCGTGGTGGTAACAGCCATCAGTAGGGCCATGAGCTCACCACGAATGACGGTCTGTCGCCCTCCTGGCAGTGGCCCCCATGCTGCACCCTGCAACTCCATGCCGTTCCTGTCCAGGTCGTGGAAAACGGCGATGGCCACGCCGACGCGGCGCATGGGAACACTGGAGGTGTCGCCGCCGCCACTGCCGTCACCGAAGACATAGATGGGCTCGCCTTGGCCGCGACCGAAACACCCTGGGCCATAGGCGTCGGCGCCGTCGACCTGCCAGCTCGCGTGATCAGCTGGTGGTGGTAGACGGGTCCAGCTGCGAGGTAAAAGCCCTCGCGTCCAGTAGCACTCGAACATGTGCTGCTGGGTCGTGGCCTGGGTGATGAGGCTGTCCGTGGCCTCGTAGATCGGGCACTCCTTTCTGCATGGACACTGCCATATCCGATGAAACTCCGTCTCTTCTGCTTCCCCGCATCGCTCGCAGTGGCCGTCGGTGTCGGCGCCCTTGACCTCGGCCTTGACGCGGGCCTTGGGCCACATGGCACCAGTAGCGATGGCCAGCATGAGCGCTGCGAGGCGCGGTCCATTTTCCATAGTCTCGAGGTAGCGCAGCAGCCGTCGGTAAGAATGATTATCAATTCCTTCTTCCATGCCGCCACCGCCTCGATGCTTGCTGGCTTGGTGCCAGTATCTGTCTTGAATACTGTTGTCCAGGTCGTCCAGCAGCGCCTCGGGGATGTCCACAGCGGGTATCCCTGACAGTGCCTCCGTCTTGAACTCCCATGTGTCGGTGCCGTCTGCCAGCGCCACTGGCAACCGCCACTCGTTGGGTGCTACAGGGTCCCAGCCATTCTCAAGCAGGTAGAGCACGAGAGCGGACTGAGGTCCTCGTACGTGTCGGACACGATGCTGAACTGGCATAGCGCGAAAGTTGTCGACAACCTTGCGCCACGTGAATTGTATTGTTTTCTGTAGCGGCCCAGCCTGCACCCAATGCCCCAACCATGCTTGTACGGCCTCTCGTGGGAATCGCCGAGCTGGGTCACGAGCTCCTGCCTTGAGGTCAAGGAGGGTGGTCAGACAACGTCCAGGGAGGCGCGGGCCGACGGCGTCGCCAAGTCGCCGTCGGAACAGCGTCAAAGATGTGCCGTGCACGCCATGGAGTTGGTGGCCGTGCGCTCCCGCAGCCTGCCCGCCCTGTTGGGCAAGCCGGCTTGTGACACGGTATCTTCGGGTAGCCCGAGCCAACCGTACGATCTTCCGATGCATGAGGCCATGCCGTGCTCGCCGCTGAGTGCGGTTAGCCCGAGCATGCCGTGTCCCCGCGCCGAGGTCCGTGCCCAGGTAGCTGGCCTGACTCTTGTACTGGATGGGGTAGCCACGTCTTTTCATGGCTCGAGCTATGTACTTCGCGTCATCCATCTCAGAGCAGATGATGACGCTCTTCTTGGCGATGGTGAGGCCCCTCTCGGCCAGCTCCTCGCACGTGTCGGTGAGGCACCTCACCATGTCCTTCCGTAAGGCGCGCCGCGAGCCCTGCATGCGCTGGGAGAGGTCGTCGATCCATATGCGGTGCGTGTGCCGCCAGTGAACCTCCGTGACCTTCTTGAGGGCCCTGAAGGTCATCACCTTGGCGAACCTGGTGCCTGACCTCAGACCTTGCACCACAGAGCGACTGGGGAAGATGCCCAGCGCGCATGCACCGCTCTGCGTGAGGATGCGAGGCGCCGTGCACTGGAGAATCTCGAGGCCTAGGACCTCGGCAGGGAAGTCAACCTCCAGCGCCTCCTCCCCGAGTCGACACCAATCTATACTATCATAAAACTGCGCGACGTCCAGCAAGCCGTGGGCCTGGGAGACCTGGACGTACGCAGCGAGCTCCTCCTGCAAGGCGCGCTGGTACGCCTCGCGCAGGGCCGAATTCCCTTTGGCTGCGGCGTCCCAGTGGGCGAAGCAGTCCTTGTTCCACTCCTGGACTGCATCCTCGCGGCACATAGACCACAGCCTCGCCACCTCAGGTAAAAGTCCGATGATGCGATCGCCGCCATCCTTCTTGGCCCTCATGACTCCCAGCGTGAGCAGGAGTTGATGTGGCCATGCCTGGGTCTGCTCGGCCAGGTTGAGGATGGTGGCAAGCTCCTCCAGCGCAGCGTCTGGTAGCCGAAGAAGGTCGGTCGGCCTGAGCCGATCGGCTCCCATCGCAGTGGACGCTCGCTGCCGTCTGAGCCCACGGCGCACGTCGCGCGCCGTAAGCGGTGGCAGGCCACGTTCCTGGACGCGTCGCCGAATGGCCTCGAAGAGGTCAGCCAGGCCGGCCCTATCGGGGGCCCTCGGCGCCCACAGCGACGTCCAGGAGCTGACCTTCCGATCTATCAAGTCGCGTGGGTGGACGATGGTGCCCTGCTCGGTGGAGACGGACTCTGCAGGCTGCGGCTGTGGCCGCAGAGATCGATGCAGCGCTCCGATGGCAGGCTCCGTGACAGCCCACTCGCGGAAGTCGTGGAGTGACTTCCTGACTGCCCGCTGTTGTGCGCGACGCGCGACAGCAGCGGCCTTGCTGGTGTAGGAGACGGCCTCGGTGTCGGCGGCGGTGCGGATACGGCCGAGGATGTCGACCCACTGTTCCCACCGTGCACCGTCCCGTGGTCGAAGGTGGCCTGGTACCTGACGGGGTACGTCGGCCGTGAGCTTGTCGACACACGCGTAGAGCTGGTCCAGCTGCCGCTGCCCGTTGCCCCGCGCCTTGTGACGGTAGATGTTCTGAAGGATGGTGTGCAATCTGGTCCACCACGAGCTGCTGAGATCTCGGAGTGCCGCACACCTCTTACTCTGCTGTTCACGAACGGGTACTACTCTGAACTCGGGACCTGCTGCGCGCGAGCCGCCGAGGAAGACCTGACTATGGTGCGCGTGGACGGTGGCCTCAACAGTGGCCGCCCAGGAGCCGTAAAGCTGCCCGAGCTGACACGAGGCGTCAGGCTTGATCGAAAAGGCAACGGACGAGGCAGCAGCCGCGGCAGGCCGAGTGGAGTGGGGGGGCAGAAGACCTATTTGAAAACGGTGTTCCGTTCACAATTCACTCGGGATATCAAAGCTAGGCTGCTGGGTGCTACCTGTGCTGGCCGACTCCGCCCCCTGGGATTCAGCAGGTCTGTGGGGGTTCTCACACTGGGCTGAGTGAGACGATGCGACGTCGATGCGAGCAGGCTCGGGAGGAGGGGAGGAGGCGAGGGCCGAAGGTTGGTCTTTCTCGTCGCTCGGCGCCTGGACTGGGTCGGCCAGCGGCTCGCGACGACACTGAAAAACACTTTCGTCGATCCACGGGTCCTCCTCGGATTCGAAACCATCCTGGGACTCGCAGTCTGACGGATCATCAGCACAAGTGGACTGGCCATTGAGCTCAGGGTTAGCAGTGGCCGTCCACAAATCTCCGACTAAGGCAGAGTGAAGTTTATCTTTACGTTCGGCTGCCTTTGCAGCCTGCTCGGTCCTCTTGGCTCTCGCTAAGCTAGACTTGGAGCCTGGGGTGGGAGCCTGAGCAGGACGAGTGACACTCGGGAGCCGCCTGGGGAGGTCTACAATGCGTGTGAGCAACTGTTCACCCTCAGCGACGAAACGAATTCTTAAAGCGAGATGTGGCTTCCACGGCACGTCGTGGACCGCCGTGACCTGAGAGACATATGCACGAGCAGCTGCGCAGTGCACAACAAAGTCCAAATGCGATGGCTTACGCCCTCCCCCAGGATCGCAAGTGTGCTCGACATCGGCACATCTGATCTCGCCTCCTACTTGCTGCAAAAACCCTGAGGCCGTGAGGGCCTGTGGCGAAATGTTCCAGTCCCCGACCACGGCCCAGGGAAGTTGGAGGGATCTCAAAAGACTGCCGAGCCGTCTAAATCTGACGAGGTTTGGGCCAGTGAGGCCTATACTACAAAACCCATAGAAAAATATCACTACTATTGAGTAGCCACTAAAGTGCAGCACTACTGGTAGAAAGCCATCTACGCTGGTGGACGGCTTGGCCTGCAGCGCCGCGGATTGGATGCCCTCATGGAGCACGTGCGTCTGCAAGTGACCCTTGGCCAGAAACCACTCGCCGCCCTCGTTGGCATGTCCTGCGGACGATTCGGACGAATCACCAGTCCACCCATCAGGATGCCCATGCCGCGACGGCCGCGCTGGGTTGGCTACCAGCTTCATGCACTCCTTTTCTCGCACGAGACCGCCAGCTGCCCACATCAGCTGCAGAGATGTGCGTCTCGACGAGCCCGATGTAGTCGTCCTGTCGACTACTGATGTACTCCCAGCACTTGTCGCCCATGCAGGTGACGTTGCCGTAGAGCAAGGTACTTGTACGGGTACTGTTGCTGCCAGCGGCGGCAGCCTCGGGGCCGGGAGCCCCGTCTTGCCGAAGATCTCCATCTAGTCAATGCGAGGCGGCCCGAGCCTGGCTGCCGCCGCCCTTGCCGTCCTTGCCCTTGCCGAGCGCCGTCTGAGCCGCGAAGCGCGCCGCCGACAGCCGCGCCGCCTCGGTCTTCAGCGCCCCCTCATCGGCCGCGGCAGCGGCTGACGCCGCGGCGCCGCCGCCGTCGGCAGCTGCGGGGCCCGCTCCTGGGCTCGCACCGCCGCCCTCGGCGCCCGTGCGCTCGCCCTCGCCAGCAGCAGGGGGCGTGGCCTGGCCGTCGCCGCCCTTGCGCTTCTTCTTGAGCCGCTCCTCCTGCGCCTTGCGGACCGTGCGGGCCCGCTCGATCAGCGCCTTGACCTGCGGCTCCTTCGTGTCGAACTGCTTCTTCAGGTCCTCGAGGGCTGCCTTGGCCCGCTCGAGCTCGGCCTTCTCGCCCTCGGCGAAGTCGAGGTCGGCAGCCTCGGCGAAGAGGTCCTGGTCCCAGGACACGGTGAAGGCGGCCTGGCTGTCGTGCTGCGCGACGCCACCGCCCTCGGGCCCTTGGACCCCCTCGGCCTTGGCCAGTGCCTCAGCCGCTTTCTTCTTCGTCGCCTCCGTCTTGGCCACCTGCAGGGCGGCCTCGGCCTCCTTGGCCTCAGCCGCTGCCAAGCTGGCACGGAGCTTGATCACATTATTCACAATCTGCGTGTGCCGATTGACCGCAGCGCGCCAGGCGCCATCGGCCTGCCGCATGCTCTCGACGACCGATCCACGGGGTGGTCCCTCATCGGCGACGGCGTCGAGGCGCGCGAGCTGCGCCTGCAGAACGCCCTTGATCTGTGGGTCGTCAGCGGCGGCGACGGCCTGCCGCAAGTGTACGGCGAGAGGATCGTCACTGCCATGGTTGCCGCTGCGGTCGCCACGCGCGCGGGAGCCGCCTCGGCCGCCTCCGCGCTGGCTGGTGTTCCCGTCGATCGCGATGACCTCGGCGTGCTCGTTGATGCGCACCACACTGGGCGAGCGAGAGCGGCCTCGATGAAGGCGCATGGGCCGACTGCAGCGAGGGCATTGCGGCTGATCAGGGTCGAGCCGATCATTGTACTCGCATGCGTGGCAGGCCTTGCATCGGCTCCACAGCCTGGTCGAGCGACGGGCAGCAGGAACTGTCATGAGCCCCAGCTCTGGTTGACCCCAAGAGCGAGAGACTGGTCTCGCTGCGGGGAAATCCCTCAAGCACCACGTGAAGGTACTGGGGCAGCTCAGGTGGTGCAAAATGCGCCTGAGCCGAAATGGCTTGAGAGGAGGAGGCAGGAGGAGGAGGAGGAGGAGGAGGAGGAGGAGGAGGAGGAGGAGGAGGAGGAGGAGGAGGAAGAGGAGGAGGAGGAGGAGGAGGGAGGGGAGGAGGAGGGAGGAGGAGGAGGAGGAGGAGGAGGAGGAGGAGGAGGAGGAGGAGGGGGAGGAGGGAGGAGGAGGAGGGAGGAGGAGGAGGAGGAGAGGAGGAGGAGGAGGAGGAGGAGGGGGAGGGGGGGAGGAGGGGGAGGAGGAGGAGGAGGAGGAGGTGTCGGCAGCTCCCCTGCTGCCACAGGGGCCCCCCCCGAGCATCGGCCTGCGCGCCTGGACGTGGCCCCCTCCGCGGCCCCGCGCACCAGAGGCCGCTCTTGCCTGGGGGGGGCTTGGCATCGCTCGGACGCGTGCATTTTTCCTTCGGCGAGGTGGAGGAGGACGAGAAGGAGAAGGAGGAGCAGGAGGGGGAGGAGGAGGAGGAGGGGGAGGAGGAGGAGGAGGAGGAGGAGGAGGAGGAGGAGGAGGAGGAGGAGGAGAGGAGGACGAGGAGGAGGAGGAGGAGGACGAGGAGGAGGAGGAGGAGGCGGAGGAGTGAGGAGTGAGGAGTGGGGAAGAGGAGGAGGAGGAGGAGGAGGAGGAGGAGGAGGAGGAGGAGATCGAGGAAGATCCTTGATCATTTCGCGGAAAAGCCACACACGAAGCCGAAACAAGAACACACGGGGAATGGACGTCCGAGCGATGGCCAGGGGGTCTCGGAGGGCGATGGACCTCCTGCCCTGACACGTCGATCAGCGGATTGGCCGTTGTCGGTTCGCGACGAGAGGGGCGTCGCGGCCGTCATTTTTTGCGGGTCCAGGTCCGTCGGTTTTGGTCCCAGGCCGTTGTCACGACAGGGAGGTTTACTCAAGGGAGGTTTGTCCACCGCCGAGGGTCGCTCGTGCGTGTGGGCGACCTGCCGGAAGCTCGGAAGTGGCGCCCGGCGCAGCTGCACTGGGTGGCGCTGGCCACACGCGCAGCTTGCTGCTCTGGTACGCACGTTTTGAAACGTAACTCGTGCCGTGTTCAAAGTGTCCGTGTTCAAAACGAACGTTCTCAGTCTGCGTGTCGAGCTCCGTATCAATACGCTACGTGTTGCGCGCTGCGCATCGGGGCAGCTACGCTGCGCAGCCTTGGGGGGCGGCCACGAGGCGGGTGATGACTGCGGTCGGGAACTTTGGCGTAGCGTGGCGCGCCGCTGGCTCCTGCCCCCCACGCTTGGGCGCGACACGCCGTCCGCGTCCCCATTCCCAAGCGTCAACGTACCGAGCCTTTCCCAGCCTCCCGACCCGCGGAGCGGAGCGACACGCAACCCGCTTGCGAGGCATGGCGTATCGCCGGGGCCGCCACTGCGACACGCTGTGCAAAAGTTCCTGGCCGCAGGGAGGGGGATCCCGTGGTCGGGGCCATGCTATCCTCAGGAGGGGGAAAGCACACACAGGCACAATGAATCGTCGGTCCCCCGGAAAAGATGGGAAACTGTGGGAAGTGGGGGGGAGACAAAAGCCCAGAAAGCATTGGAAATTATAGGGAATCTTGTTAGTTGCGTCTATCTATTTGCGTGCCGTTCAGCACGTCGCTCCAGGATCGGCGGCGAGCGAGGGGGGAGGAGGAGGGGGAGGAGGAGGAGGAGGAGGAGGAGGAGGAGGAGGAGGAGGAAGAGGAGGAGGAGGAGGAGGAGGAGGAGGAGGGTGAGGAGGTGGAGGAGGAGGAGGGAGGAGGGGGAGGAGGGGGAGGAGGGGGAGCAGGCTGGGCAGGGCCCCCTTCGTGTCTGCCCAGATGTCATGGCCCCTTCTTGCTCCACTGCGTCCCTGTGGCCCCCTCCCCCAGAGCTGCGCACTTGCCTCGGGCCACGATCTGCGAGCCCCCTTCGTGGACGCCCCCCTCTCGGATTAACTCGGGCCTGTCCCACTCCAGGAGGAAGACTTAAGAATGGTCAAACAATAGTCTGGAGACTATGTTGTTTGTCTTTTCGAATACCTCTTGAGCATTTTCAGGGTATTCCTGATCCGTCGCCCAAAACTCGCCTGTAGGGGGACATGCCCGACCTAACTCTTGAACGCTCCCGAAGGCTGCTCGTGGCGGGCAGGGTCGCACACCCCCGCCCGAGATCCTTCGCCCCCGTTGGGGATCTTTTTCTTGGAAAGAGCGTGTTCTACCGCTGCTGGCGGAAAACCGGGGGGGGGTCACTACCGGTTCGAACCCTTCCCCCTCCCCCCCCCTCCGGAAAACCGGGGGGGGGCACTACCGGTTCGAACCCCTCCCCCCCCCCCCAGTTCATCATGAAAAGGGGGGGGGGGTCACTACCGGTTCGAACCCCTCCCCCCCACCCACCCCCTCTCGAAAACCGGGGGGGGTCACTACCGGTTCGAACCCCCCACCCACCCCCTTCGAAAACCGAGTGGGGGTGCGGACAGTGGTGGGGACGGTGATGGTGGGGACAGTGGTGTGGGGACAGTGGGAATGAGGTGGCAACAGTGGAACAGTGGAGGGTACAGTGGTGGTGGGGACAGTGGTGAAGGCGGTGGCGAGGACGGCGGTGGGACAATGGGACAGAGGTACAGTGGGGACAGTGGTGGGGACAGTGGGGACAGAAGTAGGAACAGTGGGACAGCTCAGTGGGACAGCGGAGGAGTCAGTGGGACAGTGGGGACAGTGGGGATGGTCGGGCAGTGATTGGGGCCGTGGAGAAAGTGGGGAGAGTGGAACCGTGGTGGGAACAGTGGTGGGGACAGTGGGGACAGTGCGAGAGAGGTGGGGGCACTGGTGGGGACAGTAGGGACGGTGGTGGAACCAGTGGGGACAGTGGTGGTGAGGACAGTGGTGCTGGGAACAACAACAACAACAACAACAACAATCATTTAAGACTGGGGATACTCCGTTCTCACCAGTGCCAGGGTTTTCATAGGAGGCGGGCAATACCCCCACTTTGTGGGGGGGCCGGTTCAAGCTCTACCAAGTTTCCAAACGACTCTTCGCCACCACCCACACCCAGCTTCCCGCCCTATGACGTTCGGACACTTCACTTCGTGGCATGCGGACGACCGTGGCTAATATTCAGGGCCCCGCGGCCGACGACGACGGCGTGCGCGCGCGAAGAAAAAACGAATGTGTCCCGCATGGTATTATTTGACAGGGATGATGGCCCTGGCAGGTGCGCAACCGTTGTCGCAGAAGTTCGAAAAAGTTGCTCGCAAAAGCCCGTTTGACAGAAATGTTTAAAAAGTGTTGGGTTTCCTACGAATCCGCAAGAGCGCGCGGGATGAGATTTTGACATTTTTTTGTTGAAAAACCATTGGTTTTTTGATGTTTTTATGTTAAAATCGCTCCGAACACTAAGCTTTTGGAAGGATTTCGTCTTGCGCGCGCGAATGTCCACTTTACCTTATTTTTTGCAAGGGATTCTTGAAATTTGATTATATTAGAACAAGAAATGTCATTTTATAGTGTTTTTTGCAAGGGAAAACAGATTACAACAAAACAACCGGATCTGGATCACATCGTTTTACCTGAGGCTTCCTCACGAAAATGATGAAAATGTAGCTGCGGCCTAGGCGCGGCGAGGGGGGCGTGCACCAGGGGCCCAACAATAATTATTCTTTAGAAGTAATAATGTTCAACAACAACAACACCAACAATTACTAGACTGGGGACACTCCGTTCTCACCAGTGCCAGGGTTTTCATAGGAGGCGGGCAATACCCCCACTTTGTGGGGGGGCCGGTTCAAGCTCTACCAAATTTCCATACGACTCTTCGCCACCACCCACACCCAGCTTCCCGCCCTATGACGTTCGGACACTTCACTTCGTGGCATGCGGACGACCGTGGCTACTATTCAGGGCCCCGCGGCCGACGACGACGGCGTGCGCGCGCGAAGAAAAAACGAATGTGTCCAATATGGTATTATTTGACAGGGATGATGGCCCTGGCATGCGCGCAACCGTTGTTGCAGAAGTTCGAAGCACGTGAAAAAGTTGCTCGCAAGAGCCCGTTTGACAGAAATGTTGAAAAAATATTGGGTTTCCTCAGAAATCCGCAAGAGCGCGCAAGATGATTTTTTGAAACTTTTGTTTGAAAAACCATTTGGGTTTTTCATGTTTTTATGTTAAAATCGCTGCGAACACTAAGGTTTTGGAAGGATTTCGTCTTGCGCGCGCGAATGTCCACTTTACCTTATTTTTTGCAAGGGATTCTTGAAATTTGATTATATTAGAACAAGAAATGTCATTTTCTATTGTTTTTTGCAAGGGAAAGCGGATTACAACAAAACAACCGGATCCTGTACACACCCTCTTTTCTGAGGCTTCCTCACGAAAATGATGAAAATGTAGCTGCGGCCTAGGCGGCGCAGGGGGGGCGCGCACCAGGGGGCCCAACAATAATTATTCTTTAGAATAAATAATGTTCAACAACAACAACAACAACAACAACAACAACAACAACAACAACAACAACAACAGTGGGGGATGTGATGCGGACGTGAGTAGGGACCGGGAGTCGTTTGCTGGCGGTGAGTGGAGTGGGGGGTGGGGAGGGGTTCGAAACCAGTAGTGACCCCCTCCGTTTTCGAGAGGGGGGGGGGTTCGAACCGGTAGTGACCCCCCCCAGTTTTCGAGGGGGAGGGAGGGGGGGGGGAGGGGTTAGGGGAGGGGGGGGGGGGTTTGCCGGGGGAGGGGAGGGGGGGGGGTGTCCAGCAGGGGGGGGGGGATTTTCGGAGGGGGGGGGGGGAACCCTGGGTTCCGGAGGAAAAGGGGGGCAATTTTCCATAGTAAAGCGGCGGTGGATCACGCTCTCTCCTTTCTTGGGCGTGCTGTATCTCGTACGGCTGGTCTTCGCCGCTCTTTGCCTACGATGAGGCCGTCGGCACGACAGCCGGGTCTGCTACGAAAATCTCCCGACCAGTTGCGAGCCCCACCCTTGCTGGCTCAACCCCCGCTGGGGCCGCTTGGGCTGTCTGACCCCCCCCCGCTGGGGCCACTTGGCTGCAGGCATCCTTCATATTCTGAACCTCCGCCAGTGTTTCAGAAGTCTTGCATGCAGCGGTATGGTTCACAGATGGTTGTCTAAACTGAAGGGGCCCTGGGACACACATACATAAACATAAATAACAGGTTTCCCCATATTGTCCCATATGTTCTGGGTTTTTGCCTTTCCCCCCCACTTCCCATATTTTCTGGGGAATCGACGATTGATTGTGTCTGTGTGTTTTTTGCCCCTTCTGGTAAACGTGTTCCAGGAGATTTCCCTTTGATCGGCGTTCAGAGAGGGGGGGGGGGGGGGGCAAGGCCCGAGGCGTCGTGAAGCGCGTCATCTGTGGTCTTCGCCCCGCCCCAGGGCCCTGGGAGGGGGTTGACGGGTTGACGCGGGTCTGAGAAGATGTGGTCGAGAGATCTGGTCTGGCTACTTCATGACGGCATGGTTTGCCCGCGGCGTTGCATGTTTGGAGAGGAGGAGGAAGAGGGAGGAGAGAAGAGTGGAGGCGGAAGAGGGAAGAGAGGAGGATGGAGGAAGAGGAGGAGCAAGAGGAGGAGGAGGAGGGAAGAGGGAAGAGGGGAAGAGGATGAGCAGGATCTAAGAGGGGATGAGGGGGAGAGGAGGAGGAGCACAAGCAGGAGCTTGAGGTTATCGCTTGGCCGCAGGTGGACTGGCTCGCAAGGAACAAAGCGTCGCATACCCCGCTCGTCTTCCTGATTTTCGACTGGCTGTTCTGCATCGTGTTCGTGGCGGAGCTGAGCGTGCGCGTCCTTTCAGGGCCCAGGAGCTTCACCCACGGCCCCGAGTGGAGGTGGACCTGCCTTTTGTACACTGCAGTCGTTGAAAGTGGTTATATTGTTGATCTCCAGATCCCGCCCAGCAAGAGGAGGAGGAGGAGGAAAAAGAAGAAGAAAACAAAGAACACGAAGAAGCGGGTCTGGGTATATATTTGAAAGCGCATTCCTATTTCACGAGCCGGCGGTGGTATGCTGCTGTTGTTTATGGTTTCTCGCGGGGCGGCCCGAGCCCAATCTGATTTAACCGCCTTCCTGCGTCGTGATTCCACCGACGTCCTTTTAAGTCGGGCCTGTCCCTCTAGAGGAGGAATATTCAGAAATAATACAACAAATAGTCTGGGGACGATTTTATGATTATTTTTGACCATGTTGGAGTATTTCTGGTATTTTTTAACGGAGAGGAATTTTTGATGTTTGCGAACGCGCACGCTGAGACCGTAGACCGTAGGTGGAGCTCCCAACAGGACACAGAACGTGTGATGGGTGTGCCGCATTTCTGGGGGGATTCACTCGAGCCGCTCATTTAGGTTGTTGGTAGGGCTGCCAGGGCGTCAAATACGTGTGAGCGGGGTGCCGGAGTTTGGGTGGTAGCATACGTGACCGCGCCTAGTGAGGCCGTGAGTCGAGTGAGTTGCCATTAGCTGCTTGTCGGGCGCGAAGCGTGTGAGGGGTGTGCCGAGCTAGATGCTAGCGCATGCGACCGCGCCCAGAGAGACCGCAGGTGAAGCACCCTGAGGTACACGAAACATGTGGGATGCCGCATTGGGCGATGGTCGCGCGTACGGACGCGCCCACCGAGAGTGTGGGTGGAGCTTTGTGAGGGGCGCTAAATGCATGAACGGTGTGCCGAAGGAGGAGGAGGAGGAGGAGGAGGAGGAGGAGGAGGAGGAGGAGGAGGAGGAGGGTGGGAGAGGGGCGAAGGAGGGG
Organism: Prorocentrum cordatum; assembly: GCA_963575745.1. Taxonomy (NCBI): domain Eukaryota; class Dinophyceae; order Prorocentrales; family Prorocentraceae; genus Prorocentrum; species Prorocentrum cordatum. The sequence continues at coordinate 297,839 of CAUYUJ010008779.1, read as the reverse complement.
AAGATGGAGGAAGGAGGAAGAAGGTGAGGGCGGACGCGCGGCGCAGCGGAGAGAGAACGAGGGTTGGGGAAACAAACGAGCGGAGGTGGAACTTCTTCGACACCACCGTAGTGGTGATCCAGGTGACCGTCGCCCTCCTCGACGGCCAGGAGGGCGCGATCGAGGCGCTGGATAAGCTGCACTTTGTGCGCATCCTCCGCCTGTGCCGTCTTGCGCGCTTCCTGCGCATGGTGCGGCTCTTCCCTGGCCTGCGATCCATGGTGTTCTTGCTGGTGGACTGCATAGGCCTCCTCATTCTCGTCCCTGGGGCAAAGAGAGGCTTCCCAGCTGAACTGTCCTGGTGTTGGTCGGTAGTTTATCCTGAAGGACTGCACTGGGGGGCGCTTGGTGTCCATCGCCACCACCACCACCACCACCACCACCACTACCATCGTCATCATCGTCGTCGTCATCATTAGCATCAGCATCATCACCATCACCATCATCATCATCATCATCATCATCATCATCATCATCCTCAGCATCAGCATCAGCATCAGCATCATCATCATCATCATCATCATCATTATCATATTCATCTTCATCTTCATCTTCATCTTCATCTTCATCTTCATCTTCATCATCTTCTTCATCATCATCCAGTGCCCTCCTGCAACCCCTTCCCTCTTCTCACCCTTGCTGATGAGGCTCTTTTTTCTGGGCATGCATCATGCTCATCGGCCTCATGTTCTGCATGGCGATATACTTCACAGAGCTGTACACTTCTCTTTGTGTGAAACATCCTGATGAAGACCACACTTCTCTGGAAGAGTTTTGGGGATCGGTCCCACGCTCCTTCTTAGCGCTCTACATGGCCATCTTCGGAGGCGTAGATTGGAAAGACTTGCTCGACGTCTACAAAGCGTTCGACCCTGACACGTACATCATCAACACGGTGATCATGCTGGCGTACGTCGCTTTTACCACGCTGGTGATGCTCAACCTCGTCACGGGCTTGGGCGTCTTAGGCAACACATCTTCTTTCTGCCTTCAGGTTCGTTTCCTTTCCCAATTCCGAGAAGGTGCAGCGCCGTGTTGTTTCCCCGTTTCCGTCGCCGTTTCTGTGTTTTGGTGTTTGCTTTCTCAGCGTTTTCAATTGTTGCTCCGTTTTTTCGTCTCTCTGCGCCGTTTTTGCGCACCCGCGCCGTTGTGTTCCGTTTCCAGCGCGCCTTCCAGCACGCCTCCCAGCCCACGACTGACCCAGCCCCCCCCGATGTTTTCCGGCATTCCGCCGTTGGCGGCAAAAGCTGGGTCTGCCCTATGCTCTCTCTGCAGCTCCCCAGGCAGCGCTTGCAGTGCAGGACCCTTACGGTCAACCCGCACAGTAAGGATGGGCAGCCTGTGTACCCTTGCATCCTTGCCTCCTCGGTCCATCCTTCGCCACTTTCGCTGGCCGCGCCCCGCTCGAAAAGCTTCGAAATGGGCGTCCAAGGCCCTTGCATCCTTATCGCGCATCCTTATTATACTGGTTGACTGCATTCCCTTGCTGAAAAACTGGGCCCGTCTGCGGGCCGGGCGGCCCCCGTCCCCGTCCGTCGCCGCCCCCGTTGCCCAATTCAAAGGCCCGTCTGCGGGCCCGGCTGCCCCGTTCCCATCCGTCGCCGCACCATCTGTGATGGCAGCACATACACATTGCTCATTTCTAAGTATTCGAGGGTTGTTTGAGTTTCTGGGGGGCCAAGATCCTCTCATTTTGAATTGTTCTATCCTGGGCCTCTTCCTGGCCACTAGGGGGCCAGGAACAATTAGAAACGAGCACAATTAGAAGTTATCACGATTAGAAATGAACGACGTGTACGGTGGGGGCGTTGGTTAAGGAATGCGCCCAGGAGGCTTCAGGCCCCGGAGGCTTCCTCATCTGAGGAGGGCGGCGGTGATAGCCAGGGCCAATCCACGATTGGAGTTTCACTGGCTTCCAGACCCTGGATTCCTTACCCAACGGTTCCTTAGCCTATGCATCCGCCGTAGCTCACACGACATAGCCCACACCACATAGCTTACGCCACACAGCTTGCAACAAGTAGATCATTCGGCTCAAGCGATCGCACCACCCTGCCTCTGCGCGCCCCCGGCGGAGCGGATGGCGGTGCCTGCAGGGGCCATCGCCGCAGCCGACGCCGCCGCCCTCGTGGACGCGGTGGTCCGGGCTGCCATCGGAGCCAGGGCTCCGCGGCGCACCACCAGGGCGCTGGCGCGTGCGGCTGTGGCGGCGGCGGCTTCCGCTGTCGCCCGCCCGCCCGCAGCCGCTGCGGCTGGAGCTGGCGCTGAGGAGCCCAGCGTGGATGCGCCGAAGCGCGCCCCCTCGGAGGCGCAGCGGGAGCGCCGCCGCCGCCACCGTCGTCTGCGCCTCGCGGCGCGGCGCGCGGGCGGGCCGGGCGCTGGCTGGCGCGCCCCCGAGGCCTGGGGGTGTGACAGCGACGGCTCCGAGTTGTGGGCCGATGGTGCGCGGCCGGCGTTGGAGGGAGGGGTTGCTGCTGTTGCCGCTCCCGGATGTGCGGCCCGAGCACCGCCGTCGTCCAGGGAGTGCAAGGGCGACATGGTCGGGCTGGGGGCGAACGGGGGGGCTGCCCTCGGCGGCGCGGCCGCGGCGGAGCTGGTGGCGGCGCCTTCGGCGCCACCTGCCAGCGGAGCCACTGGCGGTGCCGCGAGGCCTCCCCCGCGGGGCGCGAGGGTGCGGGTGCTGGTGGGCCCTATGGCTGGGCGCTGAGCACACCTCGGGTTCTGGTGCCGCGGTCGTCCGCTTCGACCGCGCCGGGAGTGGCGTCGAGACCAAGGGCAAGCCCCAGCAGTCGGCGGTGGGCTTCGACGACTTAGTTGAGTGCGGCGAGGGCCAGCGTCGCGTCGCCAAGTCGGCGTGAGGCCTGCGGGCCGAGTCGGCGTGAGGTGCCTGCCTGCGGGCAGAGAGCTCCCAAGGAAGAGCAGGCGGGGCGCTGTTGGCCGCGGTGCTGGGCGGCCCCTGCCTAATTAGGCCTTGCGCGGCGCAGTCTGTTCGGCGCCGCCTTTGCGCGGCACCAGCGTTGAACGAGCAGTTTTTGCGGCGGCGACCGCGTTGCCAGGGCGTCCCGCTGCAGGGGTCGTTCGGCCGTCCACGCCAGGGCGACCAGCTCCGCAAAGGAAAACGTTCTGGCACGCAAACACTGGTATTTTTGTCGGGCCCTGCGCCGCCCCGCAGGCACTTCCAAAGTGCCTTGGCACGACGTGGGCGCCCGTGTCGCCCATGCCCATGTCTCCCACGTCGCCCATGCGGCCCATGGCGCGCACGAGCGTGCGCCGAGCAGTCTGTTCGGCCCAGCCTTTGCGCGGCGCCAGCGTTGAACGGGCAGTTTTTGCGGCGGCAGCCGCGTTGCCAGGGCGCCCCGCTGCAGGGGCCGTTCGGCCGTCCGCGCCAGGGCGCCGAGCTCCGCAGAAAAAATATCATGGCAGGCGAATGCCGATATTTTTGTCGGGCCCTGCGCCGCCCCGCAGGCACTTCCAAAGTGCCTTGGCACGACGTGGGCGCCCATGTCGCCCACGTCGCCCACGTCGCCCATGTCGCCCATGGCGCGCGCGAGCGTGCGCCGAGCAGTCTGTTCGGCGCAGCCTTCGCGCGGCGCCAGCGTTGAACGGGCAGCTTTTGCGGCGGCGACCGCGTTGCCAGGGCGCCCCGCTGCAGGGGTCGTTCGGCCGTCCGCGCCGGGGCGCCCAGCTCCGCAAAAGAAAAAAATGTTCTGGCACGCAAGCACCGATATTTCTGTCGGGCCCTGCGCCGCCCCGAAGGCAGTTCGAAAGTGCCGTCGGCGCGCGAGCGTGCGCCGAGCAGTCTGTTCGGCGCCGCCTCTGCGCGGCACCGGCGTTACACGAGCAGTTTTTGCGGCGGCAGCCGCGTTGCCAGGGCGCCCCGCCACAGGGGTCTTTCGGCCGTCCGCGCCAGGGCGCCCAGCTCCGCAAAAAGATGTCCTGGCAGGCGCACGCCGATCTTTCTGTCGCGCTCTGCGCAGCCCCGAAGGCACTTCCACAGTGCCGTCGGCGCGCGCGAGGGTGCGCAGCGCACTCTGTTCGGCGCAGTTTTTGCGGCGGCAGCCGCATTGCCAGGGCGCCCCGCTGCAGGGGCCGTTCGGCCGCCCGCGCCAGGGCGACCAGCTCCGCAAAGGAAAATGCCCTGGCACGCAAACGCTGATATTTCTGCCGGGCCCCGCGCCGCCCCGAAGGCACTTCCAAAAGTGCCTTCGGCGCGCGCGAGCGTGCGCCGAGCAGCCTGTTCGGCGCAGCCTTTGCGCGGCGCCAGCGTTAAAGTAGCAGTTTTTGCGGCGGCAGCAGCGTTGCCAGGGCGCCCCGCTGCAGTTCCCGTTTTGCCGTCCGCGCCAGGGCGCCCAGCTCCGCAAATGAAAATGTCCTGGCACGCAAGCGCTGATATTTTTGCCGGGCCCTGCGCCGCCCCGAAGGCGCTTCCACAGTGCCGTCGGCGCGCGGGCATTGCGCGCTGGGCTGTCGTGTCGGATGTTGTCGGCAAGAGTGGGCTCCCGCAGGGGCCTACGAACCGTGCGCTCTCTCGCGTTTGAGGTGGGGCGCGTGGTCAGCGTGAAACGAAACGCTTGCACCACTCCTTTCCTAATAGAGAACAGACTCTACCCCCCCCGGCGTTATCGCCCCCCTTTCGGGTATGTAAATCACATATGATTATGACCACATGTCCATCTTAAATATGAAATCACAATGTCCCAGGCCAACCAGCATCCCCCCCTGAGGTTCCTTCTTATAAAAAACAAAAAACACAATGCGGTGACATTTTTTGTTCTAGCAGCACTGTTTCACTAATTCCTTGTAAAAAACGGGACGAAGTGCACACGCGCGCGTCGTCGCGCGCGCATGCCGAATTCCTTCAAAAACCTTCGGTGCTGGAAGGATTTCGCAATCGAGTTTCAAAAAAACACAGGGTTTCGCAACACTGATTTGCTAAAAGAGCTTACGCGCGAGCTCTTGCGAAATCTTAAGAAAACCATTTGTTTTTTCCAAGATTGTCACAACATGCTACCAAACGGGCTTCGCGCGCGGGCATGTCGAAATCTGTCGAACGCCCTTGCGCGTGTGCTGTCGCGAGAATCCTCTGCAAAAAACGAAACGAAGTGCAGACGCGCGCACCGTCGCGCGCGTACGCCGAAATCCTTCAAAACCCATCGGTTTCGGAAGGATTTCAAAATCGCGCGTCCAAAAAACCTACAAACACAAGGCTTCGCACCACGGATTTTCAACAAAAGCGTGCGCGCGCGCTCTTGCGGCGTCGTCGTCGTCGTCGTCGCCGTCCTCCCTCCTCCCGCGTCGTCGTCGTCGTCGCCTACGTCGTCCTGTGTCTTTCCTCGTGTTCGTCGTCGTCGTCCTCTTTGGCGTCGTGGTCGTTTCCGTCGTCGTTGTCGCCGTGGTCGTCCTTCTCCTCCCTCGTCATCGTCGTCGTCGTCCGTCGTCGGCGTCTCGTCGTCGTCCCTCCTATTTCGTCGCCGTCGTCGTCGTCGTTGTCGTCGTCATCTCGTCGTCGTCTTCCCTCGTCGGCGTCGCCGTCCTTCCTCCTTCTTCGTCGTTCGCGTCGTCGCCGTCCTTCCTCCTCCCTCGTTGTCGTCGTTGTCGTCGTTGTCGTCGTTGTCGCCGTTGTCGCCGTCGTCGTCTTCCCTCCTCCCTCGTCGTCGTCTTCGTTGGCGACGTCGTCGTCGTCTTCGTCGTCGTCGTCGGCGTCGGCGTCGTCGTCTTCGTCGTGGTCGACGTCGGCGTCGTCGTCGTCGCCGCCGTCGTCGCCGTCGTCGTCGTCGTCGGCCGTCTTGCTTCTCCGGGTTTCTTGGGGCGCTCTTGAGACGCCCCCGAGGGCTCCAAGACGACCCCGGAGCGATATCTGTGCTCGGTCCCGCATGGGTTTTGCAAACCAAGTTGCGGGTGGGTGGGTGGGATGATTGCGCGAGCAGTGGAGTTGACAACTTCAAGTTCGGCAAGTGAATTGCACAAGGTAGATTCCACAACGTACAGTGCACCGCAAAGCTTTCACCACATAGATTCTCTTTTTTGAAGAAAAAACAGAAGTTGTACCGCCCCCCCCCCCCGAGGTTACAGACCCCCAGGGCCCGATTTAAATCGCATCGGATTATGAGCCAATGTCCTTCTTACATGTGAATATATATTTTTCCAGCCAAACCAGTCTCGCCCCCCCCGCCATCCTCTGCAACAAATATTATGCGCGCGCACTCGTTCATCAAAAACCGTATTTTTGTCAATAATCCTTTTTTTTACAAAAAAAAACAACAACAAAAAAAACGATACGAAATGCACACGCGCGCGTCGTCGCGCGTGCAATGCCGAAATCCGTCAAAAGCTCTCGGTCTCGAAAGGATAACAAAGTCGAGTTTCCCCAACAACTTTAAAAAAATAGTAATAATCAAAAACCCATGGTTTCGCGACACTGATGTACAACAAAAAAAATGCTTACGCGCGCACTCTTGCGAAATCTGAAGAAAATCGTGGGTTTTCGATATTTCTTTCCAAAATAAAACACTACCATACGGACTTCGCGCGCGCATGTCAAGATCCTTCAACAATTTTCGGTTTCGGACGGGTTTCAAAATCGACTGTCCGAAAAGCATGCAAACACATGGTTTCGCAACATGTACTTTCAACAAAAAATGCGCACGCGCTCTTGCGTCGTCGTCGTCGCCGTCATTCCTTCCTCGCCGTCGTCGTCGTCGCCGTCGTCGTCCTCTGTCCTTCCTCTTCGTCATCGTCGTCGTCCTCCTCTTCGGCGTCGTCGTCGTTTCCGTCGTCGTTGTCGCCGTGGTCGTCCTTTTTCCTTCGTCGTCGTGTTCGTCCGTCGTCGGCGTCTCGTCGTCGTCCCTCCTATTTCGTCGCCGTCATCGTCGTCGTTGTCGTTGTCTTCCCTCTTCCCTCGTCGTTGTCGTCGTCGGCGTCGCCGTCCTCCCTCCTTCTTCATCGTTCGCGTCGTCGCCGTCCTCCCTCCTCGTCGTTGTCGTCGTTGTCGCCGTCGTCGTCCTCCCTCCTCCCTCGTCGTCGTCGTCTTCGTTGGCGACGTCGTCGTCGTTTTCGTCGTCGTAATCGTCGCTGTCGTCGTCTTCGTCGTCGTCGTTGGCGTGGTCGTCGTCGTCGGTGGCGGCGGCGGCGTCGTCGTCGTCGTCGGCGGTGTCATCGTCGTCGTTGTCATCGTCGTCGTCGTCGTTGTCGTCGTCGTCGAAGTCGTTGGAGGCGCCGTCGGTGTCGTCGTAGTCGTTGTCGACGGCGTCGTCGTCGTTGTCGCTGCCGTCGTCGGCATCCGTGTCGCTGCCAAGTGCCATTTGGTACCTACCGTCACGGTCTTAAGAGGTATTGCGACCAAGTTGCGGGTGGTTGGGTGGGATGTTTGCATGAGCAGTGGAGAGGACATCTTCAAGTTGAGCAAGTGATTGTTCGCACCACGTAGTTTGCACCACACAGGTTGTACCATCTAGCCTGCACCACAGAGTTCACACCACATAGTTAGTGTGGACCACGTAGATTGCACTGCCTAGCTTATTCCACATAGCTTCCACCGCGTAGCTTGGACCTCACAGATTGCACAACGCAGACTGCACCATGTAGATTCTCCTTTTTAAAAAGAGAATGAACTCTATCCCCCCCCCCTGGCGTTATCCGCCCCCCTTTCGTCGGGTGCGGAAATCATATATGATTGTGACCACATGTCCATCCTAAGTATGAGTTTACACTGTCCCAGGGGGCGGGTATCGGCCCCCTGAGGTTCCCTTGTAAAAAAACAATACGCGGACGCATTTTTTGCTCTAGCATAAGACGTTTCACGAACCCCTTGCAAAGAATATGACGAAGTGCACACGCGCGTGTCGTCGCGCGCGCATGTCGGAATCATTCAAAAAACCTTCGGTGCCGGAAGGAGTTCGCAATCGAGTTTCCAAAAACATGCAAAAGCACAGGGTTTCGCAACACTGATTTGCTAGAAAAGCTTACGCGCGAGCTCTTGCGAAATCTTAAGAAAACCATCGGTGTTTCAAGATTTTCGCAAAATGCTACCAAACGGACTTCGCGCGCGCGCGCATGTCGAAATCTGTCGAACGCCCTTGCGCGTGTGCCGTCGCGAGAATCCTCTGCAAGAAATGGGACGAAGTGCAGACGCTCGCGTCGTCGCGCGCGTATGCCGAAATCCTTCAAAACCCATCGGTTTCGGAAGGATTTCAAAATCGTGTGTCCAAAAAACCTACAAAAAACACAAGGTTTCGCAACACGGATTTTCAACAAGCGTGCGCGCGCGCTCTTGCGTCGTCGTCGTCGTCGCCGTCCTCCCTCCTCCCGCGTCGTCGTCGTCGTCGCCGTCGTCCTCTGTCTTTCCTCGTGTTCGTCATCGTCGTCCTCTTTGGCGTCAAGGTCGTTTCCGTCGTCGTTGTCGCCGTGGTCGTCTTTCCTACTCCTCCTTCGTCGTCGTCGTCGTCGTCCGTCGTCGGCGTCTCGTCGTCGTCCCTCCTATTTCGTCGCCGTCGTCGTCGTCGTCGTTGTCGTCGTCGTCTTCCCTCCTCCCTCGTCGTTGTCGTCGTCGGCGTCGCCGTCCTTCCTCCTTCTTCGTCGTTCGCGTCGTCGCCGTCCTCCCTCCTCCCTCGTCGTTGTCGTCGTTGTCGTTGTCGCCATCATCGTCCTCCCTCCTCCCTCGTCGTCGTCTTCGTTGGCGACGTCGTCGTCGTCTTCGTCGTCGTCGTCGGCGTCGGCGTCGTCGTCGTCGTCGTCGTCGTCGTCGCCGTCGTCGTCGTCGTCGGCGTCGTTGATTTCGTCGTCGTCGTCGTCGGTGTCGTCGTTGTCGTCATCGTCGGCGTCGTCATCGTCGTCGTCGTTGTCATCGTCGTCGTCGTCGTCGTCGTCGGCGTCGTCGTCGTCGTCGGCGTCGTCGTCGTCGTCGTCGGCGTCGGCGTCGTCGAAGTCGTTGGAGACGTCGTCGGTGTCGTCGTAGTCGTTGTCGGCGGCGTCGTCGTCGTCGTTGTCGCTGTCGTCGTCGGCGTCGCTGTCGTTGCCAAGTGCCACTTAGTACCCACCGTCACGGTCTTAAGAGATTTTGCAAACCAAGTTGCGGGTGGGTGGGTGGGATGTTTGCGAGAGCAGTGGAGTGGACAACTCACTGCGAACAGAAATTAATTGCACCACATAGCTTGCACCATATGTATAGCTTGCACTGCACCGCTTGCACCACGTAGCTTACACCGCACGGTTGCACTACAAAGCTTGTACATCCAGAGTGTAACAAGGTAGGAGCTACCGCTTGGGGTCCACGCTGGCTAACATGTTATTGTAGATGACTTCTGTTTGTTGTAGCATCCTACATTGCTGGGAAGATATTTGGAGATTCCGTAAAAAGGTTCGGGCCAGACGAAAAGGGTAACATATGGAAAGGGGGGTTGCGAAATCTTCTGCATGCAGCTGGTTTCCACCCCGACGCTGGGCCCAGTCCTCGATGCGTGGGCCCCTCCCGGCGCCAGAAGGTCCCGGGGAAACCAGCTACGCGAGCTGATTATATACCCTGTCGTTTGCTGTCCTACCCTTTCGTCACCCCGAAAGGTTTCTTGGAGGCGTTTCTTGGAGGCTCCTTCGAGGAATTTTCAGGGGGGGGTCGGACGCCCCCGAGCGGTCGGGGCCCTCTTGGGGGGGTCTTGGAGGCCTTTGGGGCCGTCTTGAGGTCATCTTGGCTGTCTTGGAACCCCGCTGGGCAGTCTCGGAGCCCTCTCCCGAAGAACACAAACGGCACACACGTAGAATGTCGACGGCTTGCGCGTATCTCTTGGATCGTCGCGAGGAGCCTCGGAGCTTTCCTCTGAAGAGCAGTCGACGGCATAAACATAAACGTTTGAACGTGCCGCACGGATTTCTGAGATCTGCGCCGGGCCCACTTGGCGGCGCCTCGCGGCGCCTCTGGCGCCGCCCGATGGCGCTTTCTGCGCGCCAGGGGGAGGGTCCCGCGCATAGGGGGCCACATGCGAACCCTACCCCTACCCTCCACGATTTCTGAGGGGGAGGGTGGGGTTCACTTCGCTCATGAGCTCCCGAACGAAGTGAACCCCACCCTCCCCCTCAGAAATCGTGGAGGGTAGGGGTAGGGTTCGCATGTGGCCCCCTAGCGCAGATCCACGAAATCCGCGCAGATCGTCGTGGGGGTCTCTTTGAGCCCGTCGTGGGGGTCTCTTTGGGCCCTTTTGGCTTCTCTTGGGGCCCATTTGCCTCCGGAGAAGTCACGCGGGAAACCCCAAGAGGTACGCAGGAAGCTTCAAGAGATCTTTGAATTGGGGTTTCTTCTTGTCCCCTAAAGGTTCGATCTTCAAGGCTAGGACGGAGCACGCAAGCGATCTGAGGACACTCTAAATCGTGCCTCGCGGCACGGTGGCGGATATGTGCGTACGGCTCCCAACAGGAATTCTCTGGTATTCTTAAAGGTGTCTTTGGCCTGTTGCCAGACCGGCGTGCGCAATGTTCTTGGAAAGCGCGCCAAACTGGAATGGCTACTGGCGCTCCGCCAGGAAAGCGGCCAGTCCGCCTGGGAACAAGCTGAATTGCCCGAAAAAGTCTAGATGCGTTATTGCCTCCCTTCTGTACTCCAGATTTCGTAGTAAAAGGGAGGGGGTCTGGACCCTCCAAGACAAGCCATTTCAGACCTCCCCTGTGGGAGAACCCTCCAAAACATCGTCCCCAGACCCCCCAGGCCCTCCAAGATAGCCTGGAAGAGACCCCCCCCGAAATGGGACCCCCCTCCCTTTATTACGAAATCTGGAGTACACCTTCTCCAGTCGGTTTCAACCACTTGTTTGTTCGCTCCTGCTCACTGTTCGCACCGTGTGTTTCTCTCTCCGCGCTCCGCTTGTTCTTGTCAGCTCTCTGACAGAACCATCTTCGGGAGCGGATTTGCCCTGTGAGGCGGTGGAGCTTGATACGTTTCGGGCCTTGAGCGGTCTTGCACTCCCTTGGACAAGTAATGCAACTCTCGCGCTTGGTCCGTTTCTTTGTACCCCTGAATTTCAATGTTCCCTTCTGCCCCCTCCTCATCCTCCTCCTCCTCCTCCTCCTCCACCTCCAGCCTCCTACTGCTGTCACTTCCTCCTCGAGCATTATTATGCGGCCTCCTCCTCCCCCTATCTCCTCATCCTCCGCCTCCTCCTCGTCCTCCTCCTTCTCACCATCATAATCATAATCATCATCATCATCATCATCATCATCATCATCAGCAGCAGCAGCAGCATCAGCATCAGCATCAGCATCATCATCAGCATCATCATCATCATCTTCATCTTCGTCATCATCATCATCCCCATCAGCATCATCATCACCATCAGCACCAGCACCAGCATCAGCATCAGCATCATCAGCATCATCCTCATTCTAAGTATCATGAGCAGTGCCATCATCACCGGCCTTATCATCAGCAGCAGCACCATCACCATCACCATTAGCATCATTATCTTTATCAGAAGCAGCATCATCAACATCACCACCATCAGCATAGTCATCAGTATCATCATCATCATCAACATCAACATCACCACCATCAGCATAGTCATCAGTATCATCAGTATCATCATCATCATCATCATCATCATCATCATCATCATCAGCGTCATCATCGTCATCATCATCAGCATCAGCATCAGCATCGCCATCATCATCATCAGCATCAGCATCAGCATCGGCATCGGCATCACCGTCATCAGCATCATCGTCATTATCAGCAACATCATCAGCATCAGCAGCAGCATGTTCTTCATCATCGTCGTTGACGTGCCTCCTCATCCCCCTCCTCATTACAATCATCATCAGCATAAGCATCATTATCAGCAGCATCAGCATCAGCATCAGCATCATCATCCGCAGCAGCATCATCATCCTCAGTATCATCCTCATCCTCATCATCACCATCATCATCATGATCATCAGCATAATCGCCATCAGCAGAAGCAGCATCAGCATCAGCATCAGCAGCTGCATCAGCATCATCATCAGTTGCATAATCATCAGCAGCATCATCAGCATCATTATTGTCGTCGTCGTGGGGCCTCCTCCTCCCCCTCATCATCATTAGAGTCAGCATCAGCATCACCATCAGCATCATCATCATCAGCCAAATCATCGTCATCATTGTCATCATCATCACCATCATCATCATCATCAGCATCATCATCATCATCGCCGTCGTCGTTTTCATGCCCCCTCCTCCGCTCCCTCGTCAGAATTACCATCATCACCATTAGCATCGCCGTCTTCGTCGTGCCTCCTTCTCCTCCTCCTCATCACCATCTTCATCTTCATCATCATCATCGTCGTCGTACCTCCTCCTCCTTCTCCTCCAGCTTCCTCCTCCACCTCCCCTTTTCCCTCTTCCTCCTCATCTGGCCTCCTGATCTCGCCTCCTCCTCCTCCTCCTCCTCCTCCTCCTCCTTCTCTTCCTCCTTGTTGTTGAAGTTGCTGGCGACAGGGTGCCTTTGCTTTAGACGCCCTCGGCCGGAGTCCCAGAAAGCAGTATGGGGTTCAGAGCAGCCTCGGCACGGCAGCTTGCAGCCGACGAGGAGATTGCGGCCACCGCACTTCTGGGCCCCCATCAGTGCTCAGGGGGGGAATACCCTCAAAGGCACGGAAAACAGTTGTCACGCCGATAAGACATGAAAAGGGCATGTTTAGGGGCCGTTCCTCGTTCTCCTCCTCCTCCTCCTCCCTCCGCCCTCCTCCCTCCTCCCTCCTCCTCCTCCTCCTCCCTCCTCTCCTCCTCCTCCTCCTCCTCCTCCTCCTCCTCCTCCTCCTCCTCCTCTCCTCCCCTCTCTCTTCCTCCTCCTGTCTCTCCTCCTTCTCCTCCTCCTCTCTTTCCTCCCTCTCCTCCTCCTCCTCCTCCTCCTCCTCCTCCTCCTCCTCCTCCTCCTCCTCCTCCTTCTCCGTCTTCCTCCTTTTTCTCCTCCTCCTCATCCTCCTCCTCCTCCTCGGGCCTCCTCCTCCTCCTTCTCCTCATCCTCCTCCTTCACTTTGTCCTCAGCCTGTTTCCGTAGACATTTGGGCTCAAGTTCCAACGTGATCCCCGACGCTGGAGCTTGAGCGCAGCCGAGGGGGCAGGCTCGAGGGCCCCCGAGAATTCCATTTCACGCGCGCCTGTGCCAGCCTGCCACGGCGGCTCAGGTTTTCACCGTCCGTGGTCCGCCCCACGGACGGCCAGACGACGCGATCCCCCTTCGCAGCAGCAGGAGGGGCCCAGCGCTCGACCCGTCGGGCCGGGCCGACGCGCAGCCGTGGTACCGCAAGTGGTGTGAGCACAAGCCGTCGAGTACCCCGTGGATCAATCGTGCCGATCACACGTGGTGCTCGCATTGCGGTTTGCCCAAAAGGACGGCGTCCAAGAGGCACCCGCCAACCCATGGCCTTCCCGCCACCCGTTTCGCCTCCGCCACCAGTGCACGCGAGCAGTCGTTCACGAAACAGCTGGCGGGCTTGCGCAAGCAGATGCAAGAGCTGGTCGGCAACAGCGGTGGCGACGGGATCCAGGCGGCAGGGCAGAACGGCGGCGGTGCCCCTCGTGGTGTGCTGAGAAGCTGTTGCCCGAGACCAGGAAGCGCTTCGATGATATCAATGTTTTCCTCAAGCCCTGTCTTCTTGGTAGCTCGGAGCGGGGCATGCAGGTCCGCGATCAGTACACCAAGGAAAATGATGATTTGCAGGCACAGCTCGAGGCCGCCAAGCCTTTGTAGAAGAACGTCACCGTGCTTTCGAGGCAGCTGCAGGATGCCAGGCGGAAGCAGACGACGTTCCAGTCCAAGGGGGAGGCGGCTGAGCAGGCCGTGGAGAAGGCGCGGAAGGCGTTGGAGCAGGCTGAGCAAGACGAGACGGAGGCCGCCAAACATGTCCTCGAGCTGGAGTCCAGGATGCGCGTCGTCGTGGCGCAAGGGGCCCCAATGCAGAACGGCAGCCCCCCGTCCATCTCCGATTTCATTCCAGGGTTCGAGACGACCACGGGACAGTTTGGTAGCGTCGTGCGTTGCCTGGGCGGCGGTGGACGCTTTACCGCTGATCTCGCCGCTCTTGCTGCGATGGTGGACCAGCTCAAGGAACGCGCAGTCCCGTCGCAGCAGCCGCCCACCCCCGAGACGGCAGGCCACGGCGACGGAGGCACGCAGCCAGGCGGAGCCCAGCCTGGCACGCTTGCGGCGGCCGCGGCTGACGACGGCATGCATGTTGACGAGGAGGCGACCACGCACCTGGACAGCCTGGACGCAGCCACCTGCCGTGGGCACCTCCGCAGCGCGGGCATCGACGTGCCCGTGCCTGATGATGATGCGCCCGACGATCCTGCACCGTTGCGAGAGCAGCTTAAGCGGCAGCTGGCAGGATTGCATTGAGCGCACAGGAAGATCAAGACCGCAGGGCGGGCGTGAGCTTGTTTTCTCGGTGCGTGGCTTTTCCATCACAGCAATGATGGCATCTTTATTGCAGCCCGCAGAGGCGTGGCCTGCTTCTGCCTTGCAATCTTTACAGTCTTCCGATGGCGCTGAGATCGCCGGCCAGCCAACCGCCATGTGCTATGACATGCGCAACTCGCAAGGTGGCCCTTTCTTTCGGCACGAGAGCCAGGACAACAGCGGAGCAGCGCAGTGTTTCAGCTCGGCCTCCGCAGTGCCAGGCCCCCAGGACCCCGCCGCCCTGGCCGCGACCCAGGAGCCCCATGGCGTGGCAGCTGGTCGTCGCAAGGCCAGCAGGGCTCAATCGAAGCTGTCCGACAGTCCAGTCACTTGCGCGCCCGCTGCCACTTCTTTTGGCCCGTCGAGGGATTTTCTTCCTGACTGGGGCTAGCGGGTTCCTAGCTGCGCAGAAAGCATCTCGTTTGCGAAGCCATGGCCGCTGACGAACAACACGCCATCCTAGGCGCGGGGCGCCGCGGGCTGCGGGCGGCCGCCGCGCCGAGCGAGGACAGAGGGCTTGGGGCGCCAGGCGGGGTGGCCGTTTTGGCGCCCGCCTCGGCGGCAGCCGCGGCGCCGCCCAAGCGGCGGGCCCCGCGCCTGCCCCAGTCCGCGCCGTTGCCGCCCGCGCCCGTTTGGGGCCCCCCCGGCGGCGTCGAAGTCATTTCTGTGAATTTCAAAGGCAGCGCAGGCCCCGGCCAGGCAAACAGCGTGCACCTTTAGGCCACGCTAGAGAAAGTTAGCGTGCTCAACGCCAAGCAGCAGCCCTGGATCGTGCGTGGTGAGTGGAAGATGGGGGTCGACGAGCGCGCGCAGTCGCCGCGGCTCGACGGGGTCCGAGCTGCATCATTCCTGCCGCTGGCCGTGACGCGCCGGCTGGCAGGAACTGGCACTGCCATCGATTTCTTCGCGGCCAGCCGCATGCTCGCTGCGCGCCTCGGCCCAGCTGCTTGCGTGGCCGAGTCAGCCAGCGCCTGTCCTCACCGTCCTGTGCCAATTTGGGTCACAGCTGCTGACTCGCCCGCGTGGACGCGCGCGGCCTGCTGCCTGCCGCCCATCCCCGCTGGCCCACCCGCGGGCTGCGCGCGCGCCCCTGGAAGGCCGTGCTGGAGGCTGCTGGCCCCAGGGTTGACTCGCGGAGGCTCTGCCCAGCGTTTGGGATCTGGCGGCCACGGGGATCGAGTTTGAGTTGGCCCCCAGATGGGACCGCGCAGGGCCCGCGATGGCCAGCGCGTTAGGGAGGGCGGGGCCCCCGCAGGTTGTTCAGAAGAAGCTCGCGCGGGCCCCCCCGAGGGCTCGCGCCTACCGGGGCCCCACCACCTGGCCCTGGGCCACTGCCCCCCCGCTGGGCCAAGCACGTAGGCAAGATGGGGTAGTTTCTGTTGGGGGAAGTTGGGCGCCTCAAAGCAGCCGCTGCATTGCGCGGGCATGTCCCTGCCCGGCATGCCAAGCAGTTGGGTGCATTTCTACAGTCCAGCCGCTTCATGAAAAAATCGTGGTTTTCAGAAGGCCTTCTCTTGCCTGGATCCAGGCTGCGATGAGTTCCCCCCCGCAGAGGTTCGCAGGTGCTGTGGCAGCCTGACCTCGCGGGCAAAATGGTCGCGTTTGCGCCGCCGCCAAGGTTGGGGCCCAGAGAGCCGAAGCCGCCGCGACCCAGGCTTGGACCGCCTGAGCCCGAGAGGATTTCCTTGGAGGTCCGCCCCAGGCTCGCCGCTTCAGTAAGATGCGCCCTCCCGAGGAAATCTTGCATTCGAGCGCTGACGCTCAGCCGCGCGCCCTCGTCGACGCGGAGCTCGAGCCCTGGGCCGAAACCACGGGGGCCCATGGTTGCGCCGGACCCCCGCTGCCCCCCGGGGCCCAACGTTGGCCCTTTCCCCCGCGCGCAGATGCCGAGCAGGTGCGAAGCGCCCCCATGAAATTTAACGCGCTCACTGCAGTGGGCCCTTCCTAGATGACTCTTCAGGCCCTGTCGCAGGCGTCCGATGGTGCCTTGCAGGCGTAGCTTTCCTTTCCAGCGAGCGCGAAGCCCTCCTTGCCTGGCCGAGCGAAAGGGCCACGACGAAGTTGGTTCGCTTGGCCAAGCCTGGCGGAAGCACGCGCTTCATAGCGTTGACCACCTCCTTCTGGCATGTTTGGGGCAAGATCAGACAGCCGCTCACGAGCATGGCTGCGCAGAGATCTGGGGCACGGCTCGACGCCACCGCTCCAGCGAGAGCGTTTTTCCCCATAGTTTCGAGTCCGAGTCCGAGATGACCTGCTTGCTGGGAGATATCATCACATCGGCGCTGGTCGGCGCGGTTAATTGCTTCGAGATGATACACCTCGGACAGCTCCCGATGGAGGCGCAGGCGCCGTGCCCCCCAGGGGCTAGCATGGATGGTCGTGGCGTTGGCGCAGCAGCTGCGAAGGCTTCGAGCGCTCGGCAGTTGGTCCGAGGCGGCGCCTTTCCAGGGGTCGCTTGCAGGTTGCAGCCACGCGACGGGCGTGCTTTTCGCTTTCGCGCATCGGGCGCCCAGGCGTTTGAACGATATTACGCCGCCCGTCACGCCCCGCGCGTTGGTGGGCGACGCGTCTTCGCGGCTGGTCGCCCATGACAGGAGGGGCCCTGCGCAGTCGGAGGGAGCCATCAAAGTTTTTTGGCCCTGGGCGCGAAGGGCTCTGACGACGCAACCAGCCCGGAAATCTGGAATCGCGGCCGCCGAGCAGCTGTCCAGGCGGAGTGCGGTGCGGATGAGGCTGGGTCTCAGGTTATGGACGGGGAATCTCGGACATGAGTTGGGAGGGGCGCGCGCGGCCAGACCTCGGGAGAACGCTCGCATCAAGGCAGTCAAGCAACGCAAGCGTAAGTTTTCGGCTCTGAATGCAGCCGCGGGCAGGAGAGGCGCCCTCCGTTGGAGGACGGGCGCGCTGCCCGCGGCGGCCCATGGCAGCGCGTTCCCAGGTGCATCCGACGCGCCGCTCCGTCACTCGCAGCATTTTGCCGCCGCCCTCGCAGGAGGTAAGCCCACGGGGGCATCGTCGCATTTGTTGTTCCCAGCTACGACCCGCTATACGACCCGATGTTCGATGTCGCCCTGGCGGTCGGCACCGAGCTTGCTTGCTGGATTTGGGGCAGGAGCGGCGAGGGCCCGGGGGGCCTGGCTGGTGCTGATAGGACCCGTGGAGGCAATCCTGCGCGGCAAAGTGCTCGCGGCCCCACGTCGGCCACATGCCCGCGGCAAAGTGTTCGCTGACCCGCGCGGTCAGCGCGCGCTGCCTCGCCGCCGATTTCGGGGGCCAAGTCAACCTTCTCATTGCGATCCCCTACGAGGTCAAACTGGCCTTGGTAGAAGGGGCGCAGCGCTGGCCGCGCAGAGGCTCTTGGGGTGCATGCACACGTCTGCGCGGAAAGAGGTGGCCTGTCACTGGGCCCCACGCGCATAGCTGCCATGCGTTGTCTTCGGCGGTGGGGAGCTCCATCGGCTCTGGCCGAACCGCGCCCCCCCCCTTCCCCTGCGGCCCGAGAACTCATGGGCGCCAGGTGCAGCCCCATTGTCGCGTCCGCGGTGCACTTGGAATCGCCGACGGGCGCATGTGGCACATATGCGATGGGTTGGTGGACCGCGAGGGCACTGACCCGCAAGGAGAGGCCGTGCCCGAGGCCTTTGTGGCGACCGTGAGGCCCTCAAACAGTCTGGTTTGGATGCCGCTGCGCCGTAACCCACGGGGCCCCCTCTCTGTCAGTCGACCCTCAGGCCCCCGAGCCCCAGCCCGTGGCAATGCACCAGGGGGGGGCGTTGCTGGGGAATGGGGGCCCGGATCTTTCGTCGACGGCAGTCGCCTGCAGTCTAGCATTCCACAGGCTTCCAGGGCCGGGCGGGCGGCCGCGCAGACGTCGCCGCGCCCGCTGCCGCGCCGCGCCGTCTTCGGACGCCCTCCTGGCGCGAGGCAGACCATCGGGCGAGCCGAGAGGTGGGCTGCGGGGCGTGCGCTGGCCCACCGTGCACGGACAGGTCATTGTCTCAGATTTCGAGGCCACCGTCCGAGAAGGAAACAGTTGGCCCCCGGAGCTTGCTCGCGGCGTGTCCAATCACGCCCAGATATGGGGGGGGGCATTTTTCGCTCAGGAGCAAGGCACCACAGTTCGGTTGGCTTCCTGGACACCTGTCGCTCGATGCAGCGATGGAAACAGGACTGGATCCCAGGCGGTGGGCTGGCAATATTTTCGTTGATTTATTCGCGAAGTTTGGCTCGGCTTCTCGTGGCTTGCCCCGGGGATTCGCGCGGGCTTCGGCTGGCGAGTTCAAGCATCATAAGTGCCCGTTGCGTTCTCTAGCTTGGGTGGCCCAGCAGGCGTTGCAGCACGGCGCTCGGGCCGGGGACTTGCCCGAGAGGCCCGTCGCCAAAATTCCCCCTCGCGCCGCGGCCAATAGCCTCAACAGTCATAAGATATGGCACCCTGGGACTAGGTAGATATGACAGTGTCGCGCGCGCGGTCGGCGAGCCAAGTCGACCAGTTCCCTCGAGGCCATTGCTCTGCAATAGGAACACCAAGTTTTGTGATCCGCCTGACAGCCAGCGATCGGCGGTTGACGAGTGGTTCCCCAATTCCGGGGTTGAGTTCAGGCTTGCGCAGAGCGAGGCGGTCCGAGTTGCGCGCGACGCGGCCGACCGTCTGGCCCGCGACGACGACGGGCCAGAGCCTGGCGACGGCCAAGGGCCGCCCCCCCCTGCCCCCCCCGAGGCCCCTCCCGACCCCATCGACCCCTCTCGCCAGCTCGGACGCGACCCGTTCTCGCGCGGCCCAGCGTTTTGTTGCAGGCTCCACGGTGCCCATGGGGAGTCGCATTCCTTGAGGGGGCTCCTGGCCTTGCGCAAGGGCCCCTCAAAGGTTGCCTCTACTAGATGCAACCAGAAGACGCACGCGCGTCGGCTAGAGCGCGGTCTCTTCCCCAAGACAGGCGTGAATATAAGTCTGCCTGCCGTCGCGGGGGTGGGGTCGGGTGCCGCGGAGTCGCCCAGATAGCCGCGCCACCTCCCTCTCCTCGTCCCCTTTTGTTGTCCCCTCGGGGGTGACGCGCGGGGGCTCTCGTGCGCGACGTTGCCCGTCGTCGCCCGCGCCCGCCGCCGGCATGCGCCGACATCTACGGCTGCGCAGACGAGCCCTGCGGCTAGGCAGGTCCCCTTCCTTGACTGGACCACCACCTCGGGGCTTAACCTTTGGTGGTGGCGCTAATTACGGACGCGCCTCCTCGTCTTCCTCCTGGGGGTTCCTGCCTCCTCCTGGGGTTCCCTTTTATTGTTTGGGCCTCCCAAAGTTTTCGGGCCTCCCAGGACTTCCTTGTGCCTGCTGGAGTTTCTTGGTGCCTCCTGCTGCTCCCTGGGGCATCCCGGGGCATCCTGGAGTTCCCCGTGGTATCCTGAAGTGTCCTGATTTTTGCTGCCATCGGATGCGTTCCGAGGGCTCATTCCCGAGACTTCCTCACAATCCACCCAAAGACGCGGTTTCCGTCCTAATCTACTTCGCGATTCGTTCGCAAACGAGTCTCCCGCTCGAGATTTCTTGTTGATTCAGGCGTCAGGGGCCCGACAGCGACGACAGTTCAAAGTTTTGGACCACCCGCTGCTATTACGAACATGAAATGCGGGCCCCATAGGCCGGGGGGGGCTCCCGCCTGAGACGTCCTCGATTCACTCACTGACGAAGCTCCTGCGCGAGACTCTCTCCAGACCCAGGCGCCAGAAACCCCAAGTTGACGACAGTTACAGGTTTCAGATTTCCCGCTCTGGGTACTAACATGAAGTGCGGGCCCCATAGGGGGCGGGATCCCGCCTGAGAGTTCTACGCGATTCACTCACAGACGATGCTCCCGCTCCAGACGATCTTTTAGAGTCAGGCATAGGGAGTCCAAAAGTGACGACCGCCACAGATTTCGGGTGGCCTGCTCGGATTACTAACATGACATGCGGATCCCATTGTGATGGGATCCGTGCCTCAGATTATTTCGTGATTCATTGACGAGGCTCTCGCTCGAGATCCCCTCCTGACTGATCGGATTACTAACATGAAGTGCAGGCCCCATCGGGGGGGGGAATCCCGCCCCAGACGTTCCCGCGATTCACTCACAAACGAGGCTCCCGCTCGAGGCGTGCGGGCTATGAATGTATGTATGAGTGTGTGAGCGAGTGAGTGCGTGTGTGAGAGAGTGAGAGAGTGAGAGAGTGAGAGCGTGTGTGAGCGCGTGGGAGTGTGAGTGAGTGAGAGAGTGTGTGTCGGTGGGGGATGATGTGAGTGCGATGTGCACGCTGATGATGTTGTTGTTGATGGAGAGGAGGATGGGGACGATGATGATGGTGTTAATGATGGTGGTGCTGTGCTGGTAATAGCGATGGTGATGGTAATTCTGATGGTGGTGGTGATGGCGACGGTGATGATGACGATGCGGACGATGCGGATGATGCAGATGATGCTGATGGCGATTTTGATGGTAATGGTGATGGTAATGATGGTGATGGTGATGGTGATGATGATGGTGATGGTGATCCTGATGATTATGATGATTAAGATGGTGGTGATGATGATGATGATGAGGAGGAGGAGGAGGAGGAGGATGAGGAGGAGGAGGAGGAGGAGGAGGGTGGGGGAGCCTAAACATTTGAAGCGCCCGGAGAACTCCGCCCCACCGACACCAGCCTCTCTAACCAGGAGGGGGTGGGCCTCCAAGGAGGGGTGGGGTTCGAAGCGCCCCCACCCCCATGTGAAGGGGGGGGGGCGAATCGGGGGGAGCCCTCTCCGTCCTCCAAATAGAGTCTCATTAGTGCTCGATCAGGCTTGAACCCCTGATAGGGCTCTCCAGCTATAAAAGAACCCGAGTAGGGCTGGATCCATGTATAATTGAATCCTAATCGGCCTCGATTCATTTCTATTATTGTGTCACTATAGCTGGATCCAACTTTCATCGCATTCTATTTGGGCTCGATCCAGCATGAAAGCATATTATAGCTGAACCAGCTTTAAATAAATCCTAGTAAGGCTCGATCCAGCCTTGGTCGAATCCTACCAGGGCCCTGGTCCAGCCTGTAAAGCGCTCCTATGAAGGCCCGATCGTCGACTTTGACGGTCGTCGTTGTCGTTGTCGTCGTCGTCGTCGTCGTCGTCGTCGTCGTCGCTGCCCGACTGCGCCGAAGCCAGCGCCGGCGCTCGTCGTCGTCGGAGGGCCCCTCCCCCCCCCGTCGGTTCGAGCCCCCCCCCTGCAATTCAGGGGGGAAGCGGGCCGCGCCTGTTTCGAACCCTCCCCCACACTCCTTAAGGGGAGGAGGGGCGGGCAGTTCAACGTCCCCCCTTGCAATTCAAGGGGTGGGGGGGCGGCGGTTCGAAGCCCCCCAACCACCCTTTGCAACGTCGATAGATTGCGCTCTTTGGGAAAAAACAGAAACCCGTTTTGGGACGTGGGGAACAAGAAGAGTTGCATCTCTGTTCGAGGGGTGTGTGGACATCGATTTCTCTGGCTGCGCGCATGTACAATCTCGGGCCTCGCACTGAAAGCTTCGGAGACGACTAAATGAGGTCACGGGCGTGTTCGTGGACGGGGCCCAGCGCATCGTCCAGGAGGACCGCGACAAAGGGCTGCTCCGACTCGCTGCCCGCATCTTCGAGGCGGCCGACCAGGACGGGTCGAAAGACATCAGCGGGCAGGAGTTCGAGGATATCCTCAGCAGCGAACTTATGATGGACTTCTGCGAGATAAACAACATCAGCGTCAACGAGGTGGCCAACTCTGAAGAGCGTGCCTGCCCTTTCGAGGCCAACTCTCAGCTCCGCCGACCTTCCGCCGACCTTTCGCCCGCAACGCCGCCCTGGTGTGCGGTCCTCCTGTTTCCACGGGCCTTCTGCTGGCACCATGTCGCCCCCTCGATCCTTTGAAGGCGAGGCTCTTTCTGGAGCGCCCCAGGTGGACACGCTGTACAAGCTGCTGGCAGAAGGTGACGACGAGGGGAACGTGACCATAACCGACTTCGTGCGGGGCTGCAAGATGCTTCAGGGCGAGGCTCGCGATGCTGATTTCCAGACCTCCTTCTGATCATGATTGTGATGCCCCTTCTCGTTGTTCCCTCCCCTTCCCATTCTACAGTAGGTACGCCAAGTAAAAAACTGGCCTGCAAGCAGGCGCCCTACAGAAGTTTGTTAGCCCACCCCCAAGGCCTTGGGGACTCACAGAAGGCCCGGGGCACCTCCGGCATCCCAAAACTTGACGACGAACGGGCCCTTTGATTTCTTCTAACAAGATCTCTGATCGTATGGGTCTACTGTATGACGCGTCCTTTGTCATGATTCGAGGCTCGCGCAGCCGACGTCCAGACCGTGAAGCTCATGTGCAAGCAGCACTTCGAGCAGACCGAGCACATTCTGCTGAGGCTGCACCAAAGCAGGACCCAAAGCAGGACCCGGCGGAAGGCCAGTCGCTGTATCAGCGGCCCCCCCGAACGAAGAGGATGTGGTGGTGGTGAGGAAGAGGAGGAGGAGGAGGAGGAGGAGGAGGAGGAGGAGGAGGAGGAGGAGAGACGAGGAGGAGAGAGGACGAGGACGAGAGAGGAGGGGAGAGGAGGAGGGGGAGGAGGAGGAGGAGGAGAGGAGGAGGAGAGGAGGAGGAGGAGGAGGAGGAGGAGGAGGGAGGAGGAGGAGGAGGAGGAGGAGGAGGAGGAGGAGGAGGAGGAGGGAGGAGGAGGAGGAGGAGGAGGAGGAGGAGGAGGGAGGAGGAGGAGGAGGCGGAAAGGAAGAGGAGGAGGAGGGGGAGGAGGCGGAGGAGGAGGAGGAGGAGGAAGAGGAGAGGGAGGGGGAGGAGGAGGAGGAGGAGGAGGAGGAGGAGGAGGGGGAGAAGGAAGAGGAGGAAGAGGAATAGGACCAGTGCAAACCCAAGACCCAACAACGATGTTGGAATAAACCCTTCCTCCAAGCTCCCTCCTCACAGGCCCCATACAAGGGTTTGTGTCCACCGAGGTAAGTACCCTGTTGTGCCTCGTTGGGAGACAACCGTTGGAAGATTCGGAAGCATACCAAAACACAATTCTCTGAATTTCAACGCCACGCATCAAACTAATTGTTGCGTCTTCCCGATCCTGAATCGCGCCAGAACACCATCCCTGGGACTTCAACGCCGCGAATCAACGTAACTGTTGCGCCCTGGCAATCCTCAGCCTTTTCCAAAACACCGTTCTGGTACACTTGCCCAAGGAATCCGCAACATTAGGGCAATGCTTAACACGAATGTGCGCGGCGAGGAGGTCATAGCCAGAGCCACATTTTGAATATCACCCGCCCTCAACCCGTGAAGCCCTTGCATGTGTTGAGGCCAAAGTGCGCGGCGCTACGGCGAGAGTCACATTTTGAACGCCTCCCGTCCTCAATCCGTGAACATTTTTTGATTCGCATGTGCGCGACGCTATTGCCACAGTCTCATATTGAAGACGGCCCGCTCTGAATCCGCAAAACTCGTACACTTGCTGAACATCTCATGTGCACGGCGCAGATTCGAGAGCCACATTTTGGGAACCACCCGCCTTCCATCCGTGAAATTGATGCAACAGTCAAGGTTCAGGACCACACGTGGAGAGGAAGTCTGAGGCGAAATGCCCAGCCAGCCCTTTCGACCAGCCTCGTTCCAGAAGCAGAAGGACTAGAGGAGGAGGACCAGTACAAACCCAAGACGCATCAACGACGTTGCAATGCACCCTCCCTCCACGCTTCCTAGTCAAACGTCTCAGCGAGCATTCATTTCTGTGCGAGGAGTGCCCCATTGGAAGACAACCGTCTGTCTTGCCAGACCGCCACTCCTGGGACGTCGAGGCCGCAGATCGAACCGACGGCTGCGCTATGCGAATCCTGGTGACCACCGCTCCCGGGACTCCATCGGAGGCCACGCGCGAGGCCAGAGCCCCAACGCGCAGGGCCCCCGAACAAAAAAAACTCCACGGGCCAAGAGGCATCGTTCCTGCCTCTGGAGCGCGGGCGGGCCCCGGCGGCGCCCAGGGGCCCGACGCGCGAGGCCCCCCCCAGAACAACCCGCGGGCCAGAACCCGGGTCACGATTCCAACCTTTGGGCCCCGGGAGCTCCACAGGCCGGCCAGCACCCCGGACATCGGGCGTCTCGAAAAGATCGAGACGGAGGTTTTACGCCGTTTTCGGCCTCTTGGGGCCCTCGCCGGGCCTCGGGGCCGTCAAAAAGCGACTCGGGGTGGAAAACCGGCCCCGGGGAAGCGCTCGGGAGGTCGGGGGCCCGTGTCTCGAAAAAATCGAGACGTCGGATGTCTGGGACCCAGGTCACGACTCCATCCTGTGGGCCAGGCCACGGGAGCAGCGGAGCCCCCCCCCCCGCCCCGCGGGCGCGCCCCCTGGCAGGGCCCAGGGCCCCGCGGGCCAGAACCCGGCTCGCGGCTTCTCCTGTGGGCCCCAGGAGCTCCACAGGCCAGAGCCCAGGTCAAGATTCCTTCCGTGGGCCAGGCCAGGGGAGCAGAAGAGCACCCCCCGCACCGCGCGCGCGCGCCCGCGGCAGCGCCGCAGAGGCCCGCCGCGCAAGGCCAAGCAGCAGCTCCACGGGCCAAATCCCAGGTGACGGCTCCTCCTTTGGGCCCCGGGAGCTCCCGAGGCCAGCACCCAGGTCTTGATTGTTTCTGCGGGCCGGGCCGTGGCTAGCAGCGGAGCACCCCCCGCGCCACGCGCGCGCCCCCCTCAGGGCCCAGATCCCCGACGCACAAGGCCCCCCACAGAAGAGACGCAGGCCAGAGCCCAGGTCACGACTCCTGCTTTGGGCGCCGGGGGGCTCCACATGCCAGAACTCCGGTCACGTTTCCTTCCGTGTGCCAGGCCACGGGGGCAGCGGAGCAGCGGAGCACCCCCCCGCCCCGCGCGCGCGCCCCTGGCAGGGCCCCGGGGCCCGACGCGCAAGGCCAAAACCTTGACGCGCAGGGCCCAAACCCGAGCGCGCAAGACCCCCAGCAAAACTCCACGGGCCAAAAAATTGCTTTGGCCTGTGGAGCTGCTTCTTGGCCTTGCGCGTTGCAGCCGGAACCCCATCACCGCGAATCAGCCTGACTGTTGCGTGATGAGGATCCTGAATCGTGCCAGTACACCGTTTATGAGACTTCAACCATACGAAATGTTGAAACTCTTGCAAACTGTTTGAACGAATGCGCGCGGCGCTACGGCGAGACCTACATTTTGAACGCGTGTCGCTTTGCAAGTTTCAAGCGTCAGGATCCGTCAGGATCCGAAATGGTGACGAAGTCAGAGGCGAAACGCCCAGCCCGTCCAACCGACATGTTTGCAGGTGCGACAGGGAGGAGTTGTTCAAAATGGACAGAGGTGGATGAGGAGGAGGCAGAGGAGGAGGAGGCGGAGGAGGCGGAGGAGGAGGAGGAGGGCAAGTGTAAACCCAAAAATCGTCAACGATGTTGGCATAAACCCTCCCTCCAAGCTCCCTCTTCATAGGCCCTACAACGGCTCATCTCCACTCAGGGAACTGCCTCGTTGGAAGACAACCGTTTGAAGACCCTGAAGCATGCCACAACATTGTTCTCGGGATTCCAACGCCACGGATCAACCTGACCGTTGCGCCTTGACGATCTAGAATCGTGCCAGAACACCATTCTTGGGACGTCAGCACCGCGAATCAAAGTAACTGTTGCACACTCCTGAACCATTCCAAACATCATGTCTGCTACACTGATCATGGGAATCCGTGAAACAAATCGAATGCGCGCGGCGCTAAGGCAGGAGCCACAGTTTGAAAACCAACCGTCTTCAATCCGTGAAGATCTTGCACATGTTTACAACGAATGTGCGTGGCACCAAGGCGAGAGCCAAATTTCGAAGACGGTCCGCCCTCAATCCCCGAAAGCACATCTTTCAGCGTCAGGGTCATCAAAGATGAGGAAGCCTCAGGCGAAACGCCCGGCCCGCCCTAAAATCTGGCCTCGGGGCGCGACAGGGAGAAGTTGTCCATAAGGAAAAGGAATGGAGGAGGAGGACGAACAGGTAGGAGGAGGGGGAGGAGGAGGAGCAAGAGGAGGAGGACGAAGAGGACCAGGAGGAGGCGAAGGAGGAGGGCCGCCGACATCTCAGCTGGCCTTCCTCCGAAGGACCGACCTGGCCTCTGGGCCGTTGGGAGGTTTCTCCCCAGGGGGGAATCCCTTTCGCATCCCGTCGACCGACGACGGCCGCGCGAACATGCTGCCCATGCCGCAGGTGCCGGGGGCTGCAACAGGAGCGGATGTCCGAGGGCGGGCATCTCAGCTCCTCTTCTTCTTCTTTCTCCTTCTCCTCATCCTCCGCTTCCTGAGCAATTTCGCGCCCGAACGCCCCCCGCCCCCCCTTGCACGCGGCGCGCAAGGGTGTTTCGCGAGCAGAGTTCGAAATGGCCCTGCTCGCGAGAGCCGATATCACGAAACGTGGTGCCCCACGTCATCAGCTACAATGCTGAGATCAGGCGCATGCGCGCCAGCCAGGATGCGTGGCACACTCCGTTTCCCCCCACGTTTCTCCCCTCCTTCTGCCTCTCCTCCGCCTGTTGGCATGCAGTGGCGCCAGTTGCGCCGCCGCTGCCAACGTGCAGGCAAACATGAATAAGCTGGAGCAGCCCATCAGCAGCTACAGTTGTGGGTTTGGTGCGTGCGGGAGCAGCCGAGCAGGGGCCAACCAAAATCAGCAGCGTCATCAGCTACAGTGCTGGGAGCGGTCCGTGCGGCGAGACCGCGCGAGCCAACGTCATCAGCTACAGAGCTGGGGCCAGCTCGTGCGGGAGACGCCAAGTCGAGGGGCTGAGCAAAAATGCAGGCACTGGCGGCTGGGACTATCAACGCGAGAGTGCGAGAAAGTAGCCACGCAGGAGCAACATGTTCAACTACAGCGCAGCGCAGCAGACGCCAGTTCGTGGTGCGAGAAGGCAGGCATTGGCAGCATGGCCTGTCGGTGCGGGAAGGTAGGCAGTGGCAGCAGCGGTGGTCGGTGCCAAGTGGCCAGCAAGAGCAACATCCTCGGCTATAGTGCTGCGGGCGTCGTCTTGTGCGAGGAGGCACGCACTGGTGGCAGGGCCAGGCGGCGCGAGAAGGTAGGCGGTGGCAGCACCAGTTGCTGGTGCCACATGGCCAGCAGGCGCAGCAGCTTCAGCCACAGTGCAGCGGGGGTCAGCCCGTGCGGGAAGGCAGGCAGTGAACAGTGGCAGCATGGTCCGTCGGTGCGAGAGGGCAGGCAGTGGCAGCAGAGTTGTCCGTGCCAGTGGCCAGCAGGATCAACAGCGTCAGCTACTTTGTGACGAAGGTTGGCTCGTGCGAGAAGGCAGGCAGTGACAGCAGCAGTTGTCGGTCCCAAATGGCGAGGCAAGAGCGCCTCGTCGGCTACAGAGCTGCTGGGGGGCAGCTCGTGCGAGAGCAGTGGCAACAGGGACTGGCAGTGCGAGAAGGCAGACAGCGGCAGCAGTGCCTGTTGGTGCGTGGAGGCAGGCAGAGGCAGCTGCGGTTTTCGGTGCCTGCCGACGCGGCCTGACCACCTCATCAGTTACAGCGCTGCTGGGATCAGCTCGTGCGAGAAAGACAGGCAGTGACGGCGGGAGATGGGAAGGCGAGATGCAGACGTCATCGTAGACGACGCTGGGGCCAGGCTCGTGCGAACTTGCAAGCTTACCCACGGAAGGCAGCAGGCGGCGGCGCGGGCCAGGCCGCTCAGCAGGCCGCCGCAGAGGGCGATGTTACCGAAGGGCGTGTTTCGACAGATGGGCCAACGACCAAGGACTGCCCATTCCTCCCACCCTCGTCGCTCCTCGTCGCCACGGCTACGCCTTTCCCGTTACGTGAGAGAACGGGCATGGCGAATAGATGGCTGGATTGCGCGCCATCAGCAACAATTTCTGGGCAAAGCCTAACTTTGTCGCCCAGGGAAGGCCTGGGGTAGGGGAAGTGTTCATCGCTGCCGCCCGGTGTGTATCGCCGCTGCGGAGGTCAGGCCATCATAATCCAATATAATCCTTTGCCTCCTTCTACTCCTCCTTCCCCTCCTTCTCCTCCTCCTCCTCCTCGTCCTCGTCCCCATCCTCATGCTCATGCTCATGCTCCTCCTCCTCCTCCTCCTTCTCCTACACGCCCTCCTCCTTCTCGTCCTCCTTTTCCAACTCCTCCTCCTCCTCCTCCTCCTCCTTCTTCTCCACATCATCATCATCAGCATCGCCATCATCATCATCATCACCTTCATAATCAGCATCAGGATTATCATCATTATCATGATCATCATCACCATCAGCTATAACATCGTCAACAGCATCGCCATCACCATCAGCATCATCATCCCAATCAGCATCAGCATCGTCATCATCTTCATCACCATCACCCTCAGCATCGTCATCATCATCATCCGCGTCATCAGCAGCATCATCATCAGCAGCACCATCATCACCATCAGCATCACCAGCATCACCAGCATCATCAGCATCATCATAATCCTCATTATCATCATCCTCATCCTCATCATCATCACCGTTACCATCATCATCCTCATCAGCATCATCATCGTCGTCATCATCATCATCATCATCACCATCATCATCATCATCATCATCACCATCATCATCATCATCATCATCATCATCATCATCATCATCATCATCATCATCATCATCATCATCATCATCATCCCGTCCTTCAGCGGAGGTGGAGTGAGGTGAAGGTGGGTGGAATGGCCCAGCGAGGCGTCCCAGGCAGGCCAAGGCAGAGAGTTGCCGTGCCGTTCTTCCATACTTTCGTAGGGAGATGTTTTGTCATTCGACTAACAGCCCTATCGTGGCTTGCTCTTCGGAGCCCGCCAACAACGCGGTTCGCCTCAACCTCCTCCTCATCCTCCTCCTCTTCCTCCTCTTCCTCCTCCTCTTCCTCCTCCTCATTCGCCCCCCCTCTTCAGAATCCCGGGGATCTGATCGCCCGCTTGCTCGACGAAGCTCGGAAGCGAGCACGTGTGATGCCCCCCCACGTTTTGCTCGCCCCCGCCGCAGCCCTGGGAGGTGGATGTGGACGACCACCTCCCGGGCGGCATCCTCGAGTTAGACGACTCGAAAGCTTGATTCCAGCGCCGCCGCGGCTGCGCCGCCTCAGCAGTCCCTGCCGCGGGCCAGGGGCCTCCCTCCAAGAGGTGGTCTCGCCTGAGCGGCAGCGGAGCCTGTGGGGCTGGCCTTTTTTCGTTCGTTGCCTCCGCTCTCCACCATGTGGCCCTGGTCTCACAGCCACGATCATCACTTGCATTTCGAGACGGCTCCTCCGTGCTCTCTTCTGTGCCAGAGCCGGCGCTCAGTGAGATGCCTAACCTCACCAACGACCTCGTTCACCAGCCGTTCTGCGCCCTCCGGCCCGCCATCGCGCCCTCGGGGCACTCTCTTGTGGCCACGTTCCCTCCTGACTTCCGAGATCGCGACTTGTTCGGGACGGGGTCCCCAGAGATTCTGTCCCCTTCCATGGGGCATGGTTTCCTCCGATTTGTTTCTGACTGCCGTGGGACCCAAACGGGTCCCCGGATGCCGAACTGGTGGAACATTCGGGGGCAGCGATAGTGGGGGATAGGCATAGGGGGGGATGCATCGACCCCCAGTCGCCCATTGATTGCCGATAGGGGCCCGATAGCCCAACCTGCCCAGGAGGGTGCGGATTCACGATCGCAGGCCTATCGCCGATCTATCGGCGATGCAGCGCCGATTCCAGATCGATGCATCCCCCCCTATGCCAGTCCCCCCCTATCGTTGCCCCTCACACATGTTTTGCATCGAAAACACCATCTCGGAGGTCTGAATCATCCTCCTGCTGCCCCCCTTTGTTTTTCAAGCTCAGAATCGATCGAAGAGGTCTACGGCGAGTCACCGCCGCCCCCTGCCCTTGTGAAAGCGCTGATGTAGCCGACAGCTGGGCTAGAGCTTGGCTTGGCCTAGCTGTCGGGCCAGTTGTTCCGCGAGTCGGTTAGGCAAGCCTTCGGGGAGCGCGTGGGGGAGCAAGAGGTTTGAAAACGCCCATGTGTCCGAGCGCTGTGGCCAGAGCTCGGCCAGCCCACCAGACCATGTGTTCCCCTTACCGTTGTGAAAACCCTTCGGGGAACACTTCGGGAAGGACGGCAGGCAAGATTAAGAGGAGGAGGAGGAGGAGGAGGAGGAAGAGGAGGATCAGAAGGAGAAGAAAGAGGAGGAGGAAGAGGAGGAGGAGGAGGAGGAGGAGAGGAGGAGGAGGAGGAGGAGGAGAGGAGGAGGAAGAGGAGGAGGAGAAGGAGGAGGGAGCATCTTGGGAGCCTCTGGGGGCACTCTTGGGGCCTCCTGGGAGTTTCGTGGGAGCCTCTTGGAGGAGGCATCTATAGGGGCCTCCTTGGGCATTTCGGGACCTTTGGACGCTTCTCGGGGGCCTCCTTGGCCGTCTCAGGGCATTCCTGGCACGCCCGACGCCGTCGGAAGCCCCGACTGGGCCGACTTGCAACCCTCTGGGGGTGCTGCAGGGCCGTCTTGGATGCCATCTTGGGCGTCTTGGAGGCCTTTGGGGCCGTCTGGGGGTCCTCTTTGGGCCGTCTTGGGGTCCCCTTGGGCCGTCCTGGGGCCATCTTGGAGGCCTCTTGGGCGATCGTTCGGCTCTTGGGCCGTCGCGGGCCGTCGGAAGGCCGAACAGAAGCAAATGCATCTTTCAAAAACCGAAGAACAATCCATGAGTTTGGCATCTTCGGGCCTTCCTGGAGGCCCTCTTGGGCTGTGCCGGCATCTTGTTGGGGGCCTCTTGGGCCGTGTTGGGCCATCTTAGAGCTATTTTGGGCCGTCCTGGTGGGCTCCTGACCCGTCTGGCGCCGTCGGAAGCTGTCTTTGCAGCCTCTCTGGGCCGACGGGGGTCCTTCTTGGGACGCTTCAGGGCCATCTGGGATGGGAGGCCATCTTCGGCGTCTTGGAGGCCCTCCTGGGGCGGCTTGGGGCCCTCCTGAGGCGGTCTTGGGGGCCTCTTGGGCCGTTCTGGGGTCATCTTGGAGGCCTCTTGGGTGATCTTGGGGACGATTTTGGGCCGTCTCGGGCCGTCGTAAGGATGAAAAGGAGCAAATGCCAAAATCCTTCAAAGCCGACGGAAAATCAATGATTTGGGTCACTTCGGGTCTTCCTGGAGGCCCTCTCGGAGGCCTCTTGGGCCGTCTTGGAGGCCTCTTGGGGGCCTCTTGGGCCGTGTTGGGCCATCTTAGAGCTAGTTTGGGCCGTCTTGGTGGGCTCTTGACCCGTCTGGCGCCGTCTTGGAGGCCATCTTGGGCATCTTGGAGGCCGCTTCCTGGTCGGGCTTGGAGGCATATTGAGCCCTCTTGGGCTGTCTTGGAGATCATCTTGGACCATCTTGAGCGAGCTTGAGGGCCATCGTAGCCGTTTTGGAGGCCATCTTGGAGCCGTCTCGAGCAGGAGAACCTTTGGCAACGATCCCTTCTGGGTCCTTCCGGGTGGCCGGCGGGCTAGGCCGGAGCCCAAGGGGAGAGTTCTTTTAGACAATCAGAGGCAGCTGCGTGGAATGGGGAGAGGTGGCATTCTACGGAGGAAGATAACATCATCAGCATAACATGAACCGAAGCTAACATCAGCGATACGCATAACAGTATACGGAGCACTACCACATCATCAACATACTAATATACCATAACATATACGGAGAAAATTACAATCATCAACATAGCATTATCAATATACTGATTTATAGTATACGATATGAACAAAACATCACCAGCCGAATCACCAACAGCATCACAAGAATAATCGTCGTCATCCTCAAATCAACGCCATCGTCACTTTCGGCACCGTTGTCACCGTCAACATCCTTGCATTGATCAGCATGCTCGCCATCACAGTAACCGGTTTTGGCTCATCATTTCTCTCATCCATATCGAGTCGATGCAGCGGCCAGGTGTCTCCCTCATCCATGTATTTACTCTGTGTATTCACTCTCGCCGCGCATTTGGACTGCGCCTCCTGCGTTGGCGCGAAGCATGGCCCCGCTCCTGATGCAGCCATGCCACCGATGCCAGACCCTCGGCGCGGTGGCATCAAACGTCGCGCTGCTGGATTGGTGGACGAGTCCACCGCAGGAAAAACACCCCATGGCGCAAGCAATATTAAATGATTGGGCAAAGGGAGATTCGAAGTCACGCCAAATTCATAATTCCGCAGCCTCTTCCTCCTCTGGGGACGCACGGCTCCAGAAGCTTGCAAGAGTTGCGAACCCGGGCAAATCCAAAAGCAATCTATTTCGGGATCTGGCAGGGACTTTCGGACTACCACATGGAGCACCAGAGTTCGACTGGCTGGCACTTCCGACAACAAGGGGCCAGCGCACGGCACGTCCAGTTATCTTTCCACATACGTTGTTCCATCACTTTGCGAAAAAAACAATCAAGACAAGTTTCAAGACCGTGTCGCGGGCTCGCCCGAGGAGCGTCGTCAATTCTGGGAGTTTTTGCAGCATGCGGGGTTCGTCAAGCGGCACGAACGCATAGAGCGAACTCAGTGGCGCAACATTGTTCCGCTTGGCATACATGGCGATGCTGGCGCGTACAGCAACCAGGATTCCGTCTACGTTCTGAGCTGGAACGGGATTCTTTGATCTGGATCGACACACACCAAACGATTCCTGTTCATTGCGATGCGGAAGTCAGCGATGATACCAGCAACGATTGATATTCTTCTGGAGAGCATGGCATGGTTTTTAAGTACCCCATCAAGTGGCAACGCACCGACGGCTGGTTTTTTGGGACGCCCACTCCTTGG
Source organism: Prorocentrum cordatum (assembly GCA_963575745.1). Classification (NCBI taxonomy): domain Eukaryota; class Dinophyceae; order Prorocentrales; family Prorocentraceae; genus Prorocentrum; species Prorocentrum cordatum. The sequence goes on along the minus strand of CAUYUJ010008779.1, from coordinate 264,616 downwards.
AGGAGATCGCCCACTCGAGCGCGGCCCCGCGGCTGTGGCATGTCAGATTGGAGGCGATTGGCGACTTTTACCAAGAGATTGCCAAGCTCCCCGCCCACAATGCTTTGTCAATGTGCTGGCTATGCGCCGCCAGAAGTCGCATCGGACCTCTGCTCTGGACGAACTCTCGTTCAGACGCTGGCTGGCGCGGCACGATGTTTACGCGTGAAACGTTCGTGGAGTTCAGGCGACGGCTAGGGATGATGCTGCCAGTGTTCTTCTTGATCGTGGGCCTACAGTTGGAGAACATCATGATCGACACGCTACACGCGATCTATCTGGGCGTGTGCGCCCACGTGGTGGGGAACACTGTGGCTGCATTGGGTCCGCCGCAATATCTTCAAATGGTGGTGCTCATGCAGACTGCATCAGCAAAACGGAAGATAATCTCAAACAGCGGCATAAAGATGTTCGCCGCGAGAATCGAACTCAACGAAAGCTTACGCCGCAGAGGGCGAAGACAAGCGCCGATTGGCCGAATATGAAAGCCAACGCGGCCCAGACTCGAGCGTCGGCGAACTACGCGCTGCATCTCGTCACGACGTTGGGCGACATGAATAACGAGGAGGAACAACTCGCCATGGTCGCCGCAACTATCCTAGTAGTGTTCTTCACAATCACGAAATCAGAGGGCATGTTTATTGTCAGATGCTGCTCGCGCTTGCTTTCCTAAGCTCGGCCAGGAGCTCGCTGTGGTGTACAGCAAGTTATCGATCAATGCGTTCAACGCTGGCGCCAAATTTTGGAAATTGGTTCCAAAGTTCCACACGTAGGAACATTTGCTTAGTGGCAATGCTTGGAGTGGGGCAACCCACGCTTCTTCGCAACATGCGTTGACGAAAGTTTGGGCGGCATATGTATTAGGATCTCGGAGACTGTGCTCACGTTAACACTTGCAGCATCAATTATTTTCAAGTGATTGCATATGTTTGATTAAGACTAGGCCTCTGCCGGTCTCTGGGCGAAGCAGCGAAAGCAAACGCATCATCACTATCATCGTCAGCATTCCCACAATGACATCGCAAACCAGGGGCGTAAAGCAACATGTGTACACAGCTACACATGTAAGCCTGAGAAGATTGCGTATATCGCTACGCCCGCATATTCAACGCGCTGATGACCCTGCGGGAATTGACGGACGGGAACCAGCGAACAGGACTTCCGGCGAACAGGGCCTGCATCGCGCGGGCGGGTTGCAGTGCGTCCTCCGGTCGCGGCTGCGGTTGCGCGCGCGCGGGGGGCTTTACATGTGAATGTATCGCCCAGTTGCAGTTGCGGTTGCATGCGGTTGCGTGGGCGGTAGGAAACGCGTCGCCCGGTTGCGGTTGCGGTTGCGGTTGCGCAGGCGGGTTGACATGCGTCGCCCAGTTGCGGTTGCGGTTGCGCGCGCGGGCGGGTCGACGCGTTTTGCCCGGTTGCGGTTGCTTTTGCGCGCGCGGGCGGATTGGCGTGCGTCGCCCGGTTGCGGTTGCGTCTGCGGTTGCGCGGGCGGCTTGGAATCCGTCGCCAGGGTGCGGTTGAGGCGGTGCGCGCGGGCGGTTCGACACGTGGCGCCCAGTCGTTGCGGTTGCGGTTGCGGTGGCGCGGGCGGGTTGACATGCGTCGCCCGGTTGCAGTTGCGGTTGCTGTTGCGCGGGCGGTATGACATGTGTCGCCCAGTTGCGGTCGCGGTTGCGCGCGCGGCCGGGTTGAAATGTGTCGCGCAGTTGCGGTTGCGATTGCGGTTGCGCGGGCGGGTCTACTTGCGTCGCCCGGTTGCGGTGGCGGTTGCGGTTGCGCGGGCGGTTTGAATGGCGTTGCCTGGTTGCGGTTGCGGTTGCGGCTGCGCGGGCGGGTTGAAATGTGTCGCCCGGTTGCGCTTGCGGTTGCGGTTTCGCGGGCGGGTTGACATGCGTCGCCCGGTTGCGGTTGCGGTTGCGGTTGCGGTTGCGGTTGCGCGGGCGGGTCGACATGCGTCGCCCGGTTGCGGTTGGGGTGGCGTTTGCGCGGGCGGCTTGACATGTATCGCCAGGTTGCAGTTGCCGTTGCGCGCGCGGGCGGGTTGAAATGCGTCGCCCGGTTGCGATTGCGGCTGCGCGCGCGGGCGGGTTGAAACGCGTCGCCCGTCTGCGGTCGCGGTTGCGTCTGCGAGGGCGGGTTGACATGTGTCGCATGGTCGCGGTTGCCGTTGCGCGCGCGGGCGGTTTCAGATGCGTCGCCCAGTTGCCATTGCGGTCGCGGTTGCTCGGGCGGGTTGACATGCGTCGCCCGGTTGCGGTGGCGGTTGCCGTTGCGCGGGCGGTTCGACATGTGTCGCCTGTTTGCGGTTGCGGTTGCGCGCGCGGTCGGGTTGAAATCCGTCGCCAGGGTGCGGTTGCGGTTGCGGTTTTGCGGGTGGGTTGAAATCTGTCGCCCGGTTGCGGTTGCGGTTGCGTTTGCGCGGGCGGGTTCACATGCGTCGCGCGGTTGCGGTTGTGTTTGCGCGCGCAGGCGGGTCGAAATGTGTCGCCCGATTGCGGTTGCGGTTGCGTCTGCGAGGGCGGGTTGAAATGTGTCGCCCGATTGCGGTTGCGGTTGCGGTTGCGCGGACGCGTTGACATGCGTCGCCCGGTTGCGTTTGCGGTTGCACGCGCGGGCGGGTTGGAATGTGTCGCCCGGTTGCGGTTGCGGTTGCCGTTGCGCGGGCGGCTTGCAATCTGTCGCCCGGTTGCGGTTGCGGTTGCCCGCGCGGGCGGTTGAAACGTGTCGCCCGGTTGCGGTTGCGGTTGCGGTTGCGCGGGCGGGTTGACATGCGTCGCCCGGTTGCGGTGGCGGTTGCCGTTGCGCGGGCTGGTTGACATGCGTCTTGCGGTTGCGCCTGCGGTTGCACGGGCGGGTTGATATGCGTCGCCCGGTCGCAGCTGCGTTTGCGTCTGCAGTTTCGCGGGCGGGTTGGCATGCGTCGCCTGGTTGCGGTTGCAGTTGCGGTTGCGCGGGCGGCTTGAAATGCGTCGCCCAGTTGCGCTTGCGTTTGCGGTTGCGCGCGCGGGTAGAAATCTGTCGCCCGGTTGCGGTTGCGGTTGCGGTTGCGCGGGCTGGTTGACATGTGTCGCCTGGTTTCGGTTGCGGTTGCGCGCGCGGGCGGGTTGAAATTCGTCGCCCGGTTGCGGTTGCGGTTGCTTGCGCAGGCGGGTTGAAATATGTTGTCCGGCTGCAGTTGCGGATGCGCGCGCGGGCGGGTTGAAATGCGTCGCCCGGTTGCGGTCGCGGTTGCGCGCGCGGGGCGGGTTGAAATGTGTCGCCCGTCTGCGGTCGCGCGTTCCCGGGCGGTTTGAATTACGTTGTCAGAAGTGTTCTCCTGACGTCAGTCAGTCAGTCTGTCTGTCAGTCAGACACCGGCGGGCACGGAATTCCACTTGGTCTCGCTAGGAATAACCAAAACCAAACTTGATAGGGTCTAGCACGCAGGGAACCCTGTGGCAAGCCAACAAGGGGCGCGGATTTAGTGGCCTTCAGCTCATCTAGTCACTGTGCCCTTATGGTAGTTCAAGGGCTTCTTGGGTGCGTGTGAGGGTCTTTGGAGGCTTCTCGGAAGCCTTTTAGAGGCGCCTTCGAGTTGCCTCGGGGGCATCTCGGGGGCCTCGTGGGGGCCTCTTTGGGTTTTGATTTGAGCTGATGGAGGCCTCGTGGAGCTTCTGCGGGGTATTGGGGACCTGCTGGCGGTCTCGGGGGTAATCTTTTTGTGTTCCCCCTCTGGGACTCCTCTTGGGGCCGTCTTGGGACGTTTTGGTGGCTTCTTGAGCCGTCTTTTGACCCGCTTGGGCTGCCTGGGGGCCTCTTGGGGGCCTCTTGGACCGCCTTGGGGCGATGTCGGCGGCCTCTTGGGCCGTCTTGGTCGGTCGGAAACCGGAAAGGGTGACGGCGCCAAATTTTGTCCACAATTTGCGTGCAGTCAATAATGTTGGCATCGTTGGGCCCTCTTGGGGGGCTTCCTGGAGTCCTCTTGGGCGTCTTGGGGTCTGTTCGGGCCATCTTGAGCCATTCTGGGAATCTTGAGCGCTCCTGGGCCGATTCGGAGCCCTCTTGAACCGTCTCGGGGGCCCTCTTGGTCCGTCTTGGGGCTCTCTTGGTTCCGAGCAAGTATGCGGGAGCACTCCCTTGCACGCGGAAACCTTTGGAAACACGCTAGAAGCCCCAGAGAACTTAAAAATGTGGGGTCTGGGATTGAGGACTGAGGACTCGATGGGCCCGAGGACACTCCAAATCGTGTCTCAGAGCATGGTGGCGGATATATCTCCAGAATTTTATTGTGCAGCGGATCGGGCAAGTGTCTGTTTGACCCCGGATCCTCTCGGCAGCTTGCGGTCAAGCCAGCCCGCTGCGGCCGATGCGAGCGCCGCGCGGCTTTTCGCGTGCGAGGCGCGAAGAGCGCTCGTGGCCCGTTTTCCGCCAGTGTTCACAGCGGCTTCCGCAGTTCAGCTCTTCCTGTTCCTGCTTCTCTTTTTCCTCCTCTTCTGGAGGTCCTCCTTATCCTCCTCCTCCTCCTCCTCCTCCTCCTCCTCCTCCTCCTCCTCCTCCTCCTACTTATCCTCCTCCTCCTCCTCCTCGTCTTTCGCCTCCTCCTCGTCCGCATCCTCCGCATCCTCCTCCCACTCCTCCTTATCCTGCTCCTCTTCCTTCTCCTCCTCCTTCTTCTACTCCTCGACATGCTCCTCCTGCCCTTCCTGCTGCTAGCTCCGAACACGTCGGGCCGCAGCCGTTTTGGCTCAAGCCACGCTGGCTCGCAAAGGGAGGCGCGCGAAGGTCTTCCCCTGAGCAAGCGAAACATATGCCGTCCACTGCCGTGACGAAGCTGTAGAATGCCAAAAACGCGCGGCGCCGAAGTTCGAGAGTTCGAACATGTACCGTGCCGCGCCGAAGCCCTGGGATGCGGGAACGGTGCCGCCCATGCGCCGTCCCGCGCCGTGCTAGAATGCGGCAAGAATGCCACTCGCGTGCCGTTCCTTGCCGAGCACTCAGGGGGCCAATCTGGTGCCGTGCCGTGCCGTGCCGTGCCGTGTCTTCGCCGTGCCGTGCCCGTGCCGTGTGCGCCGGGCCACGCAGGCCGGGAAGTTCTGATGGTGTGCCGGGCTTCCGCGCGCGGTGTCAGACGAGATCGCCGCGGCTGCTTCTGTGCTTGCTGGCCATGGCGCCCGGAAGGTCCTGCCGTTACAGATCTGCGCTGCGAGAGCGCCGCTCCCAATGTTGTCCTGTGGGCCCGCTGCGCCTGGCGCTGCGGGCCTCGAGGTCGACCTGGTGATCCAGGAGGTCCCTTGGTTCGGGTCCGCCACGCCCCGGGGGGGCGAGGGCGCTGATGCCAGCACACCTGCAGCCAAGGTCGCGGCCGTGGAAGGCGCGGGGGATCAGGAGCAGGCCCAGTCGAAGCACGCGGTTGCCGCCGCAGTCGTCCACGAGCACGGGATGCTCGACCGCTCGGTCTTCGACCCGATCCCACCCGTCGGGCCTGCAGCCCTCCCCCCCAGGGCTCTTTGCTTCTCGGCGTGCTGATGCCCCTCCTGCAGATGGCGCCATGCGCCGGGGTCGCGTCCGTCGGGCCCGGACTGAGGGCGACAAAACAGATATTCGAGTGGGAGGCCAACGACAGAATCGATTTACCTCAGCAGTATTTCGTTTCGTCGAATCTACAGTTACATGCGTAGAATTGTTGTTGATCTGAGCGCATACTATGTATGATGCTATGTATGTTCGTGGACTCGACTGTCAATCTCGGGGTAACTCACTTGTGTAGTCGATCTCCGATTCGAAATATAGGTCCGCGGTCCCACCAGACCGATGCATCACTGGCAGCCCGTTCAGCGCGGCGCCACCTGGAGACTGGCATCCGCCACAGTGCCGAGAGATATTCGCGAAGTTCGCCGCCACGGTCACCGCATCGAGGTATTCCCTGAGGCCCTGAGCATTTGTTTTGGGTTGAGGGCAAAGGGTGAAATCTGAAATGCCGTTTCGATGGGTGCTCGAGGCTTGAATCTGCAAAAGGTGAGTCACAAGACGGACTGATTTTCGAGGCGCAAAAGCCCATATGGATTTCACCCCGAGCCCTCCACCTTAAGAAACTGCTCAGATTCCGGGGAGCTCGCGAAGACCTGCGCGCACCAGCGGCGCGGCGCGCCCACTCGCACCCTGGCCAGCCTGCGCGTGCGCCAGGGCGCCAGCGAGGACCGCGGCAGGCGCAGGCTCCTCGGCCGTCTCTGGAAGCTGCGACTCGACGCCCGCGGGGCAAGCTCTGCAGTGGCACGAAGGCAAGGCGGGGCCATGGGCTGCATCGGCTACAAGCTACGAGGGGGTGTCGTTCATCAACAGCACGGAGCTCGAGCGCTGCGTCAGGGGTCGCTTCGCGGTCTAAGCTCTCGGCCAGGGGCCCCGCCCGCACGAGACGGACCACGTGCTTCGCAGTGACAGGTCGAGTGCAACTCAGCTTCGGCATCAATGAGTTCAGCCTCGCCGGCCGTCCCTTCTGCTGGGCCGCACGCGTCTCGAATGACGACCCTGCGTGCGAATAGGCCCTCGGCGCGGGGGGTATCAGCCATGCATGCGTTGCAGCTGCCTCTTTCTCGTGTTTCCCGTCCTCTGCTTCCTAGTCGTCCGATGCCGAGTCTGACTTCGATGCTGACCCGTGACTTCGATTTCAGCATGGACTCTTTCTTCCACTCTGAGCAGTATTCGATTCATCGGTGGACCATGCGAGTGATCAGTGACGCCCCTGAGGTCCTGCCCGCTGCAAGGCTGCACAATCGCTACAGACAAACGCTTTACGCAACGCCACCGTATGGTTTGTGCCCAGGAAATGTGCAGCACTGGAATAGAACTGTCTGTCGCATCCCACGACATCCAACATGAGTGAGGCATTGGCTAGTTCGATCCCCGCGGAGACTCCTAACATTTCGAGATATTTGTTCCGCGCCCGTCGCTGCGACGACTGTTCTCTCGTCGGGGGCGGCCAAGCGGGGGGTGATGACTAGGGAGGGGTGAATATCATGGCGGGGGCCACGAGATCTCCCCAGATGTCATGGCGCCTCTTCTTATTTCAATACGTTGCCTGGCCCCCCCCCTGGTCCGCGCACATGCCTCGGCCCATGAATTGCACACCCCTCTCTTGGACGCCCCCCTCTTGAACGCCCCCGATCTCGGCATCGGCATGACACAGCACCAGGCACTTCGGCCGCCCTCCCTGGCTGCGACGCCCGACTGGCCCGCCGCGCCGGCCGCGCGGCGGCACTGCTGGGTGCACCGCCGCCGCCGCGGAGAACCCCAAGCTTCGGCGGCGAGCGAGGGGGGGAAAGGAGCAGAAGGCCTTCTCAGAAGGCGGCGGGACTTCTCAGAAGCCCTCAGGCCTTCTGAGAATGTTTACTCGAAATAGGCTTGCCCTATAGGAGTCCTAGCTCATCATAAGTAACTGGTCTTTAGGCCCCCTCCCCCCCATCCCCCTTTTTCCAATGGCACCCCCCTGATTTCCAATGGCACCCCCTCCTCCTCGTCTTCTCCTTCTCTCGCCCTTCTCCCGTCCATCTATCTACTTGGAGTCAACGCTGGCCGATCTCTGTGTCTTCGGCGAGGGCTCAGAAAACTTCCCCGAGGCCCGGGGGGGCTTCCGAGCCTTCTGAGGAGCCCCGCCCCTGCTCGCTGCTCCCCCCCCCCTCGCCGCCAGCAAATGCGCACACGCCCGAGATCCGCGCGCAGACCCGAGCGCGGCCTCCGCACGCCACGCGGTGGGCCAGCCCGCACGGGGCGACGTCGCGCACTCGCACCGACCGGCAGTGCGGGGCCGGCCCTGCTCGCCTGCCCTGCTCGCCCCCACACCCGGGGGGGCCTGCCCGCACACGTTCCCACAGCAGATCGACTAGGAGTAAGAGTGACCTTTCGCCGGAGTGACCTTTGGTGCGGGCACAGATGGGCCCCCAGGTGGCCGAAAGAGAAGCGGTAGCAGCGGCTTGCGCGCCTGCTTTTGCCCCCCCCCGCGGTCCCAAAAAGCCGCGCAGCTCTTGCCCAGGGTCACTCTTGCGTGTAGCCGAGCAGAGGTGCGATGCGTGTGCCGGGCTGCCCTCGAGTGGTCGCGGCCCCGCTGCTGGCCGTCGTGGGCGGGCAGCGCGTCCAGCTCCCGCCCTTCCCCGCTGCGCGCCCCCGTTGGGGAGGGCTCCACGGGCGAGCAGGCGGCGCGTGCGGGCGGGAGCCGCCGAAGGGAGGCGGTGCCTCCGCGAGGCTGCCCCCGCAGCCCTGCTCCGCTTCTCCGGCCCCTCCCGGGCCAGTTTGCTGGCGCCCGGGGGGCTGCAGCTGGCCAATGGGGGGCTGCGAGGGCCTGCCACCCTCCCCCACCGAGGGCAAATGGGGCTTCGAGCCGGCAAGTGGGGCTTCGAGCTGGCAAATGGGGCTTCGAGCTGGCAAATGGGGCCTCGAGCTGGCAAGTGGGGCTTCGAGCTGGCAAGTGGGGCGTCGAGCTGGCCAATGGGGCCTCGAGGGCCTGCAGCCTTCGACCGCGCGCGCGGGCCATGCGCTGCATCCGCCACGGCCGCTGCCAGGCGCCAGGAGCGCCGGGGCCGCCCAGGCGCGCGCGGGGGCGCAGCGCTGGCCCTGCCTCCGGTGTCTCGTCGCTCCCCCTTTCCCTGCTCCTCCCCCCCCCCCTTCGGGGGCAGCGCCAGGAAAGGTTCGAGGTGCCCGTTGCGTTTTGTCTTCTATACACACAGCTGCGAGCCAGACGCGCTCGCCTCCTCAGGCCTCTGACCAAGAGTGAGGCCGAAGCCCTCATTCAGGTCGTCCGCGCCCAACTGTGGCGCTAGAGGTGCGTGGCCATGGAGCAGACCGAGGCGCCGCGGCCACGCGCGAGGGCTCCGGGGGGGGACGCGTCGACCCCCAATCGCCCGCTCATCGTCCATGGGCCCGATAGCCCCGCCCCGCCAAGGCCGGGGCGGACTCGCCATTGGGGGCGCATCGCCGATCTATCGGCGATGCATCGCCGGATCCAGATCGATGTGGCCCCCCTGAGCACCGACAGCGATACTGAGAACGAGCACGATAACAATGATAACAACGATACCGGTAACAACGATTACAACGGCAACGGTAACAACGATAATTGCGATAATAACGATACCAGCGAGGACAACGATATTGGTAACAAGCGTACAAACATTGCCCCTCCCCCTTTGAAAAGAGCTGCTCCTCGTCGCGCCACCGGGCGCGTCGGCAGCGCGGGTTGGGCGTTTCCATGGAGATTCCAGCCACGACCTAGGATTCGAAAGCATGGAAATACTCAAAGCTGCACGGATGGACGGCGGGTCGTTTCCAGAACGTGGCTCTAGCCTCAGCGCCGAACGCACGCGTCCTACAGTCGGGGCCCTGAAGAAGGAACCCTTTTCGTTGGGGAGGGGCTCCGTGTTCCTTAATTGTTTTGCAGTTTGCCTTAGATTTTCCTTAGGGTGTCGATACGAAATCGAAGTTTAACTTATGGACAGTAGCGGCCTCGTTCCTTATTTAGGGTTCCTTAGGTCAACGCCTCGACTGCAAGCGCAGGTTTAGTAGCTACGTGGGTGGAAGGCGACCAGTTTTCAGAATGTGGTCATTGCTCTTTGCCGCGCGCACAAACACTTTAAGCCACAGCATCAGCTTTACAGGTGGAGCATACGTACGTTTCAACAGGAGGCTCTCGCCGACACAGATGGGAGCACGCGTCGTTTATTTATGCATATTGCTTGCTATGTAGATATGTGCAATAGGTGCATGGGTGGAGGGCGTTTCCGTTTCAAAATGAGGCTCTCGCTTGAGACCTTTTGAAAATGCCGAGGTGTGCAAAAGTACGCGAGGCCTACACAGATGGGGTGGAGGGTGGGTCGTTTTCAAAACGGGCTGCCGTTGGACAATTCTTTGGATGGTGTGATCCTACCTCTTCGCGCGTCTTGCTATCAGGAATGGGTGTAGTAGTTGTTCTCAACGGGTCTCTCGCCCGGACGGCAGCCCCATGGGGCGTTCGTAATTCAAGGTGATTTGCCTCATCTTAAACAGCGCGTGCGGATCTGAGGGTGTATTGCTGCATAGTTGGCACCTTCTGGGTTACACTCGTCCTCCTCTCTCTCTCTCTCTGCAAGGAGCAGGAAGAAAAAGGGGCAAGAAGGGAGGAAGAGGGAGGAGAGAGGAATCAAGAGGAATGGTTCTGCGGGGTTCGCGGGGCTCTACGGGGTCCTGGGGGCTCCAGGTGTTTCCGGGTTGCTCGAGGGGTCCTCATTCTCCCCTTCCTTTCCTTACTTGCCCTCGCAATATTCCTTCTCCTCCTCCTCCTCCTCCCTCTGCTCGTCTTGTTCCTCCCCGTCACTCCTCGTCCCTTTCCACCGTTACCCCTGCCTCCCTCCTCCTTCTCCTCATCCTCCCCCTCTGCATCCCTCCTCCATCTCTTCCTCCGCCTCCCCCATTTGAGCCAGGCCCCTTTATTGGCACCGTCGAGGACACGGAGGAGTGGTAGGCCAGTGGAGAAGCAGGGCGAGGGAGGGAGTTCAGGGGGTCCTAGGCCTGTTGGAAGGAACGCCATGGGGTTGGAGGTGGTGCCCATGGAGGAGCGACAGAAGTGGGAGGACGCATGCGAGAATGAGAGGCGGAAGATCATCCGCAAAGCCCCTTCTCTGCTCCGCTCCCGGCCCACTGCTCCCCGCTCATCGCCCATCTCTCCTTTTTCCTTCCCTGGCCCTCCCTCCCTTCCCCCCCCCCCCCCTGCCGCCCCCCTCCGCCTGCCTGCCCTCGCTCCCTCCTCCTTCCCCCGTCCCTCCTTCTCCTTGAGGGGGAGCAGAAGCAGGAAAAGGAAGAGCAGGGAGAGGAGGAGGAGGAGGAGGAGGAGGAGGAGGAGGAGGAGGAGGAGGAGGAGGAGGAGGAGGAGGAAGGGTTCGCGAGGGGGAGACTTGCAGAGAAACGCACACCGGAATCAATCGATCGACTTGCGATGGGGGGTCCATGATGTTTGGTCTCTTTGTCGAAACTTACCCTCGCACCGATGCTCTTGTTCCGACGCTAAGGGAGTGCAGGCTTGTGTACGCTTCGAATGAGTACTGATGAGACTACAGCAGAGATTCCTCTTGCTCCGCGGGCTGAGCTAGATCTGTGTGCGGACGTCTTTCTTGCTCTACGTAATACCGCATTGTGGCGGATTTTCCTCTTGCTCCGCACACCGCAAGTTGCGGTTGTATAATACGCTGGAGCTGTTTGACGGCAGGTTGGATAAAAACAACTGTTGGAGCTCCCTCTCGTTACGCACACCCATACTTTGCGGCATTGAAGCGCAAGCGGAGACCATGCGGACGGTCGGGTTTCGGTCCGCAGCCCGCTTGTTGGATCAAGGAGCCCGCTCCTACGGGGGAGAAGGGGAAGGAGGAGGAGGAGGAGGAGGACGAGGAGGAGGAGGAGGGGAGGGGAGGAGGGAGGGAGGAGCAGGGGGCAGGAGGAGCGCGAGGAAGAGCGACGGAGGAGGGAGGGAGGGAGGAGGGAGGGAGGAGGGAGGAGGGAGGGAGGAGGGAGGGAGGAGGGGGAACAGGAGAAGGGCATGCTCCCCTCTTGCAGCGGCTTGGGCCCCGCTCACGCCCGGCCGGGAAGCCCCCCAGGGAACCGCGGCCAACACGGCAGGGCGCGCAGCGCCCCAGAGCGAGGCCGCAGTCCTTGCCTCCTCGGGTCCGTCCTGGGGCTGGGACCTCGCTCCTCTCCTCTCGGAAGCGGATAGACCTCCTACCCTGACACGTCGACTGAGGAATTGGCCGTTTTCGGCTCGCGAGAGGGCGTCGCGGTCGTCATTTTTGCGGGTCCAGGCCCGTCGGTTTCGGTCCCAGGCCGTTTTCATTAATGGGGAGGTCTACTAAAGGGAGGTTTGTCCACCGCCGATCCTCAATCAGAGGCCCCCAAACGGGGCCGTGCGGTGAGTCGGTGGGGATTCGGGGTCACCGCACGGTTTTGGGACTCGGGTCGCTCTCCGAGGACGTCTCGGGCGGCTGGGGCATCCGAGGTCCCAAGACCGTGCTGTGACGCACCGTGCGGTGAGGTCTTGGGGGGTTTCGAGGTCACCGCACGGTCTGTCACCGCACCGCTTCGGGACTCAATTCAAGGCCCAGGGCATGTTTTTTGTTTGTTTTCGGATTGCCCACTTGTGGCTCCTGCTTCCAGCGCCGTTTCTGTGGCTGGGTCCGTCGCCGCTCTTTCCGGTTCCGGCTCCGGCGTCAATCCCAGAGCCTTTTTTGTTGTTTGTCCGTTTCGTTGAGCCGTTTTGGAGGGAATTTAGTTGCCCCGATACGCAACACGCAAGACGTAGCGTATTGACACGGAGCTCAACACGTAGATTGAACACATGCGTTTTGAACACGGACGTTTTGAACACGGCACGTGTTACGTTTCAAAACGTGCGTATCAGAGTAGCTCAGTTGGGGAACCGTCTTCACCAGCAGGATCTCGGGAAACGGAAAAATCTGCCACGCCGTGTCTAAGAGCCACTCATCGGAGGTGCGCCCAGAGGGGGGGAGAAGAGCGAGAGAGGGTGGGCCTCCTCAGGAGGCTCGGAAGTCCCGCGGTCTTCCGAGAAGTTTCTTCCGAGCCTTCCCCGAAGACACAGAACTCAGGAGGGGAAAAAACACACAGACACAATTCATCGTCGACCTCCTAGAAAATATAAGAAAATATGGCAAGTAGGCTGGCCGCGCCCCGCTCGCTAAGCGTCGACAGGGCCTCCCGAGGCCCTTTGCATCCTTACCGTGCGTCCTTCTTACACGGGGCCCCGAGGGCCCCAGGGGCTCCAACATGGAGCGAGAAGCCGGGGCGGCCTTGGGCCAGGGGCACTTCTAGCAACACCCGAAATTGGGTCGAGGCCCCGCCCCTCGGGGCTACATCTCTGAGCCTCACCGCCCACCAAGCCACCCCAACCCGACCCGAAGGCCCCGACTTGCCCTCCATTTCCAGCGAGGGGGGGGGAGGGGCGGGGAACATCGAAAAGACACATACGAATCTCGCGCCCCCCAGAGCCCGCCGACCTGGAGGGTTTCTCCGAAGTGCTGAGGCGACCCGCCCTCCGCCTCCTCCGCCTCCTCCTCCTCCTCCTCCCTCCTCCCTCCTCTCCTCCTCCTCCTCCTCCTCCTCCTCCTTCTCCTCCTCCTCCTCCTCCTCCTCCTCCTCCTCCTCCTCCCTCCTCCTCCTCCTCCTCCTCCCTCCTCCTCCCCCCTCCCTCCCTCCCTCCCTCCCTCCCTCCCTCCCTCCCTCCCTCCCTCCCTCCCTCCCTCCTCCTCCTCCTCCTCCCTCCTCCCCCTCCTCCACCCCCTCCTCCTCCGGTCGCCTACGGCCCCGGGGAAGCCGTGCAGACCGACCTCCTCTCCGCGAGGGGCGCGCCGTCGGCCCTGGGACGTCGGACACGTCGTCGGCCCGGCTGCCTTTCGCAGGCCGCACCGACGAGGCGGCGACGCCGTGTGGGTGGGCTTTTCGGTCTTCCCTGGGCCTCTCCTCGGCGGCGAGCGAGGAGGAGGAGGAGGAGGAGGAGGAGGAGGAGGAGGAGGAGGAGGAGGAGGAGGAGGAGGAGGAGGAGAGGAGGGAGGAGGAGAGGAGGAGGAGGAGGAGGAGGAGGAGGAGGAGGAGGAGGAGGAGGAGGAGGAGGAGGGAGGAGGAGGAGGAGGAGGAGGAGGAGGGAGGAGAGGAGGAGGAGGAGGAGGAGGGAGGAGGAGGAGGAGGAGGAGGGAGGAGGAGGAGAGGAGGAGGAAGCAGAGATACGCAGCAGCACCAGTCGGCGGCGAGCGAGGGGGGGAGCGAGAAGGGGCGGGCCTTCTCAGAAGGCTCGGGAGTCCCCCGGCCTGCCGAGAAGTGTTCTGAGCCTGTCCCGAGGACGCAGAGCACTTCTCAGAAGGCGCGAGGGCCTCTGAGAAAAGTCCCGCCGCCTTCTGAGCAGGCCTTCTCCTTCGCACTTTCCCCCCTCGCTCGCCGGCAACACCCGACGGAGGTGGGGGGCTCGTGGCAGGGGGCAGCGTTGTGGAGGGGGGGGATCGGCTCAGGTGGGTACGCATCGACCTCCCCATCGCCCATTTGTCGCCGATAGGGGCTCGATGGCCACCCCGCCCAGGAGCGCGCGGATTCGCCACCGGGGGGCCCATCGCCGATCTATCGTCGACAGGTCGCCTGTTCAAGGTCGACGGTTAGGACTCTGGTTCGGCCGGTTCGGTTGCCGAAGCCGCCGGTTCAGGGCTACCAGTTCGCTTCAGAGCCACCATGCTTGCGTTGTCCTTCATCGTGGCACCGGCTGGACGCGGCCTGAAAGCATGGCTGGGATGCTGATCGAAAGCGGCCCGCAGCAGGCTGGCGCCGCACCGGTGCTGGCGGCGACGCCGGCGCGGGCGCTCAAGGTCGAAGGGCATTGGCGGCCCGCACCAAGACCAACCTTGAGCGATCTCCGCGGTAATACATCGGATGTCGCTCAATCTAGTAGGCACACCAAATAAGAAGCAGGCTTTCCAGCATGTGCCCCTCGCAGACTTCTCGCCCGCCGATGGCCCTGGGGACCCACAGGCCATGGGACACTACAGGGTGTTCAAATATTACGACAAAGGTACCCTCATACTTCTTATG
>CAUYUJ010008779.1:222500-242500 GCA_963575745.1 Prorocentrum cordatum | reverse complement strand
TGATGGGTAGCTCCTTTTAGAAATGGGGGTTTCGCCATGGCGCCGCGCCCGCCCGCCCGTTAGGGCCTGTCTGCCCGGTTTGCCCGTCTGGTTCTGCCCCGTGTTTTCTGCTCCTAGTCCCCCTCATGGTATTCTCTCTCGTGGTCCATCCTCCTCCCTCCCCCTTTGTCCCTTCCTTCCATCAGTCCTCTCTTCCCCTGCCTTGGGGGGCTGTACGAAAAACGCGTTGCAAGTGAGAAGGATATACATTGAGGGGGTTCGATCGAAGACGAAGAGGTCGGGTACCTATGGTTTGGGATATACATGTTGAACGGCACGCGAGCGGATAAGAGCGAACAGTCTTCAATATATGATTGGTTGTGGTGATGGTGTTGTTATTGTTGCAGTTGCGGCTGTTGTCGGTGTTGTTGTTGTTTTTTCTTGCGTTGTTTGTTGTTTCTTGTCGCCGTCCTACCCGCGACCCGGCCCGCGACCCACCCGCGACCCACCCGCCACCCACCCGCGACCCACCTGCGACCCACCCGCGACCCACCCCGCGACCCACCCGCGGCCCACCCGCGACCCAACCCGCGCCCGCCCCCTCATTCTTATCCGCAACTGCGGGCTGCTACATAGACATTGAAGTTGTTCCCCAAGCAGCGCTTGCACTTAAGGGCTGCGACTTCTCTTCTGAGGAACTGGCCCTGAACGTCTGTCTGGCGGCTCCGTGCTCGCCGTCGCCGCCCCGTCGCCACTTCGTCGCCGCCTCGTCGTCCGGGCATGATCGTCGGTCCAGCGGCTCTGTGCTCGCCGTCGCTGCCCCGTCGCCGCCCCGTCGCCCCCTCATCGCCGCCCGTCGTCTGGGCCTGGCTGGCGGTCTGGCGGCTCCGTGCTCGCCGTCGCCGCTCCGTCACCTCTTATTTTGCGCAACATAGATCCTCCTTGCCAAAAAGAAATGGGATCCCCCCCACCCCCGGCTTTATCGACCCACTTTTGCGCATTGCAATATACATATGGTTCTGCCCCGTCGTCCATCCTAAATCTGAATCCGTACCATCCCAGCCGAGCCTGTTTCGACCCCCCCGCCATCCACTGCAAAAAAGGCTATGCGCGCACACTCGTTGATCAAAACTCATAAATTTCAAGAATCCCTTGCAACAAATTGGACGAAGCGCACACGCCCGCGTCGTCGCGCGCACTTGCCGAAATTCGTGGTGTCGGAAGGATTTCTAGATCGAAAGCCCAAAAAACCTATAACAACATATGGTTTCGCGAATCTACTGTTTTATGCAAAAGATTCGCGCGCACTCTTGCGAACTGTCGAGAAAACCATTGGTTTTTCAACATTCCCAGAACATACTACCAAACGGGCTTCGCGCGCGCATGTCGAAATCGTTCGAACGCCTTTGCGCGAGAGCCGTCGCGAGAATCATGTGCAACAAATGAGACGAAATGCACACGCGCGCGTCGTCGCGCGTGCATGCCGAAATCCTTCAAAAACCGTAGTTGTCGTAGCGATTTCAAAGCCGAATGCCCACACAACGTTCGAAAACACCAGGTTTCGCAACATCAGTGTTTAAAGAATGCTTGCGCGCGCGCTCTTACGAATTCTTGAGACAACAATCGGTGTTTCAACATCGTCATGGAACTCTGCCAAATGGACCTTTGGCACCGCATGCCGACATCATTCGCACGCCCTTGCGCGCGTGCTGGGGGCACGACCTGTGTCAAATAAAACCACGCAGGTCACTCGCGCGTCGGTCGCGCGCGCATGTCGAACGCTTTCCAAAACCTCCATCACCGACGCGAGAATGCCGTCATCGTCGTCGGCGTGATCATCATCGGCGCGCGCACTGGCCGCGCCTTCGTCGGTGCGAGCATCGGCACCAGCATCGCCACTATCAGCATCGCGTCTACCGTAGTCGGCGTTGCAATGATACCGCGCCCGCCCAAGTCGCCGACTCGCAATGAAGTGCCCGCTGGGATGTGCCCAGCGGTCAGCGCCACCGCGGCCGCGTCTGTGGCGCCAAACTAGCTGGCCGCTGCGCGCGCGTGCAAGATCCGGCGCGGCCGCAGAGATACACCAGACAACACCAATCATGCATCGCAATCGCCACCGCATGGGTGTTGCAAACCATGTTGCGGGGTGTTGGGTGGGATGGTTTGCAAGAGCTTGGGATATGTCATCTCATGGGTGAAGCAACAATTGCACCACATAAATTGCACCACATAGGTCGCACCGCATAGGTGGCACCGCATAGATTGCAACACGCAGATTGCACAACACGTCCTGCTAGAAGCGCGCTGTTCGGGGCCCACGCTGGCTAACGTGGGTCTCTTGGCATATAATGTTTTATCCTCCCCTTTTTTCCCTGACAGTCCTAGTGGCCCCCAACAGGGCCACGGACGTTCAACCTCTCCGTGATCCTCCCTTTCTGCCTTACTGGCTCGGAATATTGAAAAATGCACCCGAACGCTAACATAGGCACCAATGCCGAGTTGCAGCAAGCACCGTCTGAGTTTGGGTTGGGCGATACGTGTTGCCCCCTGCGTTCGTTATTAGTTTCGATTCAGTCGTTTCCCGACCGACCGCATCTCATACCTCCGCATCTCTTCTTCTGGCTTCTCATGCCTTCGCACCATCATCATCAGCAGCATCATCATCACCATTATCATCACCAGCACCATCATCCTCATTACCATTATCATCATCAGCAGCATCAGCATCATCCTCGTCCTCGTCCTCGTCATCAGCATCATCACCGTCATCATCGTCAGCAACATCATCATCATCATCATCGTCGTCGTCATCGTCATCGTCATCGTCATCGTCATCGTCATCATCTTGTTTTCCCCCTCACTCCTTCCCCTCTGGTCTGTCGGCGAAGCTGTCGCAGAGCCGCTGGTCCTCGACCATTTGGCGGAGGCTGGACCCCTGGTGGTGCTGCTGTATCTCAAGGGTTTCTGCGCCATTCCGTAGGCCCGAAAGTGAGGAGAAGAGGGAGGGGGGTGGAGGAGAAAAAGAGAGAGAGAGAGATCTACCACTCTACTCCTGCCAAGGCTGGATAGAGCTCCCCCATAGGCACATCACAGATGAGCTGCACCACCATCAGAACTGTCACGACTACCGGTGAGCATTCGACTTGGAACTTTTTCGATACATCCACAGATCCGGCACGGTCTTGCTAGGGTTGGCTCCCATTTCAGTGGAATTCGACCGAATCGGGTTGGACAGAGTTCTAACAGGGTGTTGCTCGAACTGGCTATGAAACACTCACATCGTCACACCAGAGTTGGCTGCAACTTGAACGTGTTCCTACGGCAGCTTGCCACCACCCAGTTATATTCTCACCAGGGATGAGTGCAGCATTAGTAGGATCTCTTTCCAGGGATGAGTGCAGTACCACCCAGTTATATTCTTACCAGTGGGGTGGTTTATGATTGTCGTTGGGCAGCAGGCCACCAGTGTAATAGCATACTAATACAGCTGTTTACATTGTCCTCGTGACGTATTGATGCAGTCCTGACGGGACCCGCCACAGCTGGCTAATATTCTCATCGAGTGTTACCGGAGCTGGCTGCAGCCATAATACGAAACGATCAGAACTTCCTGTCATAACTGGTGATGGCACTGATAGACTACCAAGGATGTGCCAGCAACCCCTGGGATTTGGACAGGTTGCCACAGAATTGATTGAGTGATCTTGGCGGGGATGACTGTGAGAAACAGGAAGATAGAGTGCAGGAGGATGACCTGTTTTAGATGTATCTGATTCGTCTCCTGCGCCTCATCCCTCCTCCTTGTCCTGCCCCTTCTACTCCTCCCGACATTCCTCCGATCCTTCCTCCGTCAGGGACGCTGGCTCCTCCTCCCCCCCCTCACTAGGAGCGTACCAACCCGTCCTGCCTTCTTTGCCCTGTCTAATTGTCTTCCTTTGCCGCTGCCGTTTAGGCCCTGGGGTACGGGAGCCTTCAGCGCTCCCGTGCCCGTGTTTGCGGCCCAGGGGGGCCCCAAGATCGCTACAAGACGGCCCACGAGGCCCCAGAAAGTGGCCCCACGACGGCCCAAGAGACCCAAGACGGCCCAAGAGGCGCCCCAGATGGCCAGCGAGGCCCCAAGTGGGCCCCAAGAGGGACCCCTGAGGAGGAGCATGAACTCAAATTTCGGGCCCCCCGCCCCAAGAGGACCCCCGAGACCGCCGGCAGGCCCCCCAGAAGCCAACCAAAGGCCCCAGGAGGCCCCCCAAAAGGCTAAAAAGGTGCCCTTGGCTGGCTTCCGAGAGGCCCGGACATGCTTCCCAGATGCTCCCCGCGAGGCTTCTTGAAAGACCCCCAAAAAACTCTAACAGGCCACGCGTCCACAGCCTACAAGATGTTCCCAGAGAGGCTTCCAAGGAGACCACGGAAGCCTCTCAGAGGCCACGCGTCTGCTCCCGAAAC
Source organism: Prorocentrum cordatum (assembly GCA_963575745.1). Lineage (NCBI taxonomy): Eukaryota > Dinophyceae > Prorocentrales > Prorocentraceae > Prorocentrum > Prorocentrum cordatum. The sequence goes on along the minus strand of CAUYUJ010008779.1, from coordinate 238,081 downwards.
GACGTTCCCAGCGCGATTTCCGGGGACAGCGCTTCCGAGCTGGAGGCCCTCCTCGAGATCCCGATGAGCGCCGCAGGGGCCTCACGCACACGTCCTACACGAGATTCCCGGAGAGACGCCCCCCCAGGAACATCGATTCGTAGGGGGCCACATGCGAACCCTACCCCTACCCCCCACGATTTCTGATGGGGGGGGTGGGGTTCACTTCGCTCGGGAGCTCCCGAACGAAGCGAGCCCCACCCTGCCCCTCAGAAATCGTGGGGTGTTGGGGGTAGGGTTCGCATGTGGCCCCCCAATTCGGACTCGGGCCAACCGCAACCTTCCATGGGATGCGACACCGGGCGTCGGACACGCTATTCGCCGTCGACGTTCCCAAGCCTAGCGTGCTCTGCCTGCTGCGATTCGCCGTCGCTGGCGGTTGGCGCACTCGGGTTAGGGGGAGGAGGAGGAGGAGGAGGAGGAGGAGGAGGAGGAGGAGGAGGAGGAGGAGGAGGAGGAGGGGGAGGAGGAGGAGGAGGAGGAGGAGGGGGAGGAGGGAGGAGGAGGAGGAGGAGGAGGAGGAGGAGGAGGAGGAGGAGGAGGAGGAGATGAGAAGGAGGAGATGAAGAGGAGGAGGAGGAGGAGGAGGAGGAATAGGCTTCGCTTTAGGGAGGGGAGGAGGCATCCGTACGTGGATGGGGATGCCGAGCATTATGCGCAGGAAGGAAGGGGCAGGAAGGACGCAAAGGGACGAAGGACGGGGGGGAGGACGAGGACGAGCAAGACGGGGAGAGAGAGAGAGAGAGAGAGAGAGAGGGAGGGAGTGGCAGCGGGCAGGCCCGAGGAGCTTCCAAAGTTGAAGCCGTGGTGCCCCGAGGTGTCCCCCCCGGCCGCGAGGCGCGGTCAAGGGGGGGGGGGGGCAAGTTTGAAGCCTTGGTGTCCCGAGGGGCCTGTCTGGCCACGAGACGCTGTCAGTGGGGGTGCCTGGGAGGGCACTCAAGGTTGAAGCCGTGGTGTCCCGAGGCGTCCCCCCCGGCCGCGAGGCGCGGTCAAGGGGGGGGGCCCCGAGGGCGCTCAAGGTTCTTGGACCATGCGCGCTGGTAGCAGCCCATGTCGATGGCTTGGAGGTGTGGCTCTACCCCTCGCCTCGGCCACGCTCCGGCTCGAGGGGGAAAGCAGGAGGAGGTGCTCCCGCTTCGGCGCGAGCCGCAGTCCTGTCCCGAAGTAGCGTTTTTGCTTTCGCGTGGGCTGTTGGCCGTATTCCAGACCAGATAGAGTTCGCGCTCCAACGCCAGCCGCATTACCAGCCTGGACTGGCGCTCCCGCCCAGGCGCTGGCCTCATTACCACTCCAGAAAGTTTGCCGGGTAAGTATCGAGACGGTCTAGGGTTTCTTTCGGGGCAAGTTGGGGCATTGCTGGGTTGCTCTCAGGTCTCAGTTGGGCGCCTTAGGGCGATCGTCTGATGCCCAGTCGGAGCGATGGCGACAACGCCACTACCACTGTAAGTCACAAGTCACACCCCGCGCTTGCGCGTGAAGGTGAGGGGGGAAGGGTGGTGCGTGCCCCCAAACACGGCCCTCAATTGCAGCCCAAACATGTAGCACCCAGTATGTGACGCCCACCTGTGGCCCCCAAGTTTGCTCCCGAGTTTTACGTACGTGCGGGTTCGCATGCACCTTTGCTTACTCGCACGCATGTTTGTTTTCTGACCTTCTCGTGCCTTCCAAGGTGCCCTGGATCTTGCACGTGAAGTCCGAGACTCATTGGAACCTCAGCTCGCGCGAAGCGCGCGCAGTTTCCAGTATACATATATGTATATATATATACACATATGTACCTATACACTGCATAGATCACCTTTGGTTGATGAGGAGGTTGGGGGTGGCAACGTCTTAGATTTGCATGGGGCGCACAAGCCAACCAACGAGCTGACACGCATCGCGACATCAGTGAGGACTTCCACCATCACTATATCGGTCCATCGCGTCCAGCTGCCTGCGGCAAACCCCGCCACCGCGCCTGTGCAACAGCGCAGCAGGGCAGAGGCCGAGTGCAGGGATAGCGCAACTCCGACGAGTGGTCTGCGCTGGACGTGTGGTGAATTCGACCTCGTCCTCGCTCGCGCGGCAGGAGTGAGATCGAGCCCCCGCGGCAGTTCAGCGAGCGGTTTGAACTGGGGCGTGACTGTGATTTCGACTTCGTTTTTCGTCTGCGCGGTAACGAGGAGGAGAAGGAGGAGTAGGAGGAGGAGGAGGAGGAGGAAGCGAGGGGGGAGAACGGAGACGAGAAGGAGAAGGCTGCTTGGCGCCCTCCTGGGGCCTCCTGGGGGACTCCTGGAAGCCTCCTGAGGGCTTCTTCAGGGACTCTTGGGGGCATCTACGGGGCTCTTGGAGGTTTCTTGGAGCATCTTGGGCCGTCTTAGGAAGCTGCTGGCCAGTCTCGGACGCCTTCGGAGGCCGCCTTGGGGGCCTCTTTGTGCCGTCTCCGTGCCCCTCTTGAAGCGCTTTAGGACCGTCTTGGCGCATTCTTGGGAGCCTCTTGGGCGATCTTGGGGTCCTCTCGGGCCGACTTGGGGCCCTATTGGAGGCCTCATGGGTTGTCTTGGAGCGATCCTGGGGACCTCATTGGTCATCCTGGGCGGTCGGAAACCCTAACGGGCGAGAACTCCAAACACCTTCAAAGACCCCCGTAGCAAACATGGTTTTGGCCTCCTTGGGCGCTCCCGGAGGGTCTTTCGGAGCCGTCTTGGAGGCCTCGTGGACTTTTTTGCGGCCGCCTTAGGAGCTACTCGAGCCATCTTGTGCCATATTGGGCCACCTTGGTGTCATCTTGGCCGTATAGGAAGCCATCCTCGAGGCCATCTTGGCCGTCTGGAGGCGGAACAGAGCGCCGGAGAGCAAATGCATGGGGGCGATTTCCAGACCACCTGCGCGACGAGGAGAGTGGTGCCATTCAAAATATGAAACAATCTCCCAGACAACAGGCGAGCAGTTTGACAAGCCATCTCCGTGCAGGAACGGCGGCGGATCTACCGAATTATTCGCGTAGATTTCTTATCTCGCTATCCACGCATCTGTCGAGATCGTTATCTATCGACTATCGGGGCAACCATGGGGCCACCCTTCCAGACAACGAGCGGGACAACAATCGGGGCAACCATTCTATGACATATTTCGGTATGAGTGTATATTTATCGATCTCATGTTCAATACATCTGTCGATCTCATGTTTCATGTACCAGGAGAACCAATAGGACAACGATCGAGACACGCATTCTCACGATCCATCCATCCATCCATCCATCCATCCATCCATGGATCGGTCTCACTAATTGTCGGTCTCGTTGTCAATTAATCGATAATGCTGTCAGCATGCCTGTCGAACTCATGGTCTATCTCCTGGAACAAACCGTCGGCACAACCATCGGGACATCGATTATATGTGTATGTACTATCCCTTTCAGGCATCCATGTATCGATGGATCTGTCTCACGATCTATCGGTTTCACTTTACACCAATCGACATCACTTTCAATCATCGATAACACTAACAATCTATCTATCGATCTCACTAACCATCGAGACGACCGATCCGAGCTACCATCGGGACAACCGTCGGGACAACCATCGGGACTACCAACGGGACAGTCATCCGGAAAAGAAAAAGAACAACCATCGGGAGAACCGTCAGGACAGCCGTCGGGCCAATCATCGGGAAGCCATCGGGACAACCATGGGGACAGCCGTCGGGACAGCCGTCGGGACAACCATCGGGACAACTATCGGGAGAACCATCGGGAAAAGCAATGAGACAGTGATGAAGACCACTATCGAGACAACCATCGGGGCAGCCATCGGGACATCCATCGGGACAACCATCGGTACAACCATCAAGACGACCGTCGCACCATCCATCTGGGCAACCACCGGGACAAGCGCTGGAACAACCATCGGGACACCCATCGATGCAACCATCGAGACAACCATCGGGACAAAAGCCGAAACAAGCATCGGGGCTACCAACGGGACAACCATCGAAACAACCATAGGAAAATCCATCGGGATAAACATCGTGACAGCCATCGGGGCAGCCATCGGGGCAACCATCGGGACAACCATCGGGACAACCGCAACTCAACGGCCGGGCCGGGACGACTCATTTTGGTCTGACTTGCCCCTACCAGAGCAGGAATTCGCGCAGCTTCCCTTCGCCTCGCCGCACGCACGTCACGCACGGGCCGAAACCGAAATCGGTTTCTTGGTTGGGCGACTACGTTTCACTTCTATCTCCCCCAACCTCCGATCTATACCTACAGATTTGTAGATCTAGAGATATATGTGTGTATGTGATTATTCATGCGAAGATCAGATATGTATATGTATGTACACAGAGAGAGACGTCCGTACAAGTCAGATATAGGTTCCCGGAGCTCTTTGGGAATGCAAAGTGACCTAGGGTTTCAAAAGGGATCCACCCGTGGCGACGAGAGGCCTCCTGGACTTACGAAAACCGCGAACAACGCGAAGGAATTCCGAAGCCTGGAACCTCGATCGTCGAGCCTCCCTGAGCCAGCGGGGTTCGGCGGACTACAGCTACGTTGACATCGACAACGTGAAGGCCGCGCTGCGCTGGCACCGACTGCTGGGCGAGCACCTGTGTCTGCGCGGCCGCATCCGCGTCTCTCCAGAAGGGCTCAACGTCATCCAGGGCGCCGGGAATCGGCACCGATCCAGACGTATGATGAAGAGGAGAAGAATAATAATGAGAAGAAACGAAGGAAGAAGACGAAGAGCCGGATGAGGAGGGAGGAGGGAGGAGGAGGAGGAGGAGGAGGAGGAGAAGAAGAAGGAGGAGGACCAGGAAGAGGAGCACCAGCAGGCGGTGTGGGAAGAGGAACAGGAGGCGCTCAACGTCATCCGTCATCCGTGGAGCCGCGAATCGGCACCCACCCGGTCCTGGGAAAATGAGGAGGATCAGGAGGAAAAACAAAAACCGACACACAATTAATCGTCGATTCCCTTGGAAGTATGGGAAACTATGGGAAGTGGGGGGGAAGACAAAAAAACAGAAAATATATGATAATATGAGGAATCCGGCCATTTGTGTCTATTGATTTGTGTGTCCCAGGGCCCCATTCAGAGGAGGCGGACGAGGAGGATGGGTTCAACGTCATCCGGGGAGCCAGGGACCCGATAGAGGGGATCCGATGGACAAGGGAGTGCGCAAGCAGCCAGCTCAAAAAGAGAGAGGGACCTCGAGTCGCCGATCTGGCCGCAACGTCTGTGGCCTCCACCTCCAGCGCCTGTCTGCTACACCCTCGCTGCGCTGGAGCCCGACCCTGCATTTCCGCGGCAGCCGCGCGTTGCAGGACCCAGGATGCCATCCAGGAGGTTGAGGGTTGAGGGCGAGGGGGAGGTTGTGAAGCGAAGAGGAGCGGGGAATGGGGGCCTTCTCCCGGCTGCCCCATCGTCTTGGACGGCGACCCGGCCGACGTTGATTTCTATTGCCAGGTGGCTCGATGCAGTGGGAATTTCGGCGGGCAGCAGGAACAGCGAGAAGGAGGAGGAAGAGAAGGAGGAGGAGCAGTAGCAGAGGGGAACAGCTGGAGCAGTAGGAGAAGAAAGGGAGGAGGGAGGGGGGGGACGACGAGCAGAGAGAAAGAGGAGGAGGAGGATGAAGAGGAGGAGGAGGAGGAGGAGGAGGAGGAGGAGGAGGAGGAGAGGAGGATGAGCAGCAGGTGCAGGACCGCGGGCGAGGATGGCTGCGCCTGGACGGCCTGAAAGGAGCAGGAGCAGGACGTTAATCGTTTGCAGGGTGACGGCAAGGAGAAATTGACAGGAGGCGCAGAGGCAAAAGGGATCAGGAAAAGGAGGAATAAGACAACGACGAGAAGCAACATGTTATGATGATGATATTGATGATGATATTGATGATGATGCTGATGCTGATGATGATGGTGGTGGTGGTAGTGGTCATGCTGATGATGATGGGGATTTTTGGTGACGGGTGAGAAGAATTCGGAGGAGGACTTGATTGATTATGTTGATGATGAACATGATGTTGATGATGATGGTCATGACGTTGCTACTACTGACGATGAAGATGACGATGAAGGCGAGTACGATGATGAAGGTGATGGTGGTTGTGATATGATGACAATGATTACGATGACGATGTTGATGTTGTCGATCCCGATGCTGACGATGATGATGATGATGGTGGTGATGATGATGGTGATGACGGAGATTTAGATTATGTTGCTGACGATGGTAATGCACGATGATTATGATGATACTTATGGCGATGATGCTGCTGGCGGTGATGGTGATGGCGATGGTGATGACAATGCTGATAACGACGATGATGATGGTGATGACGAGGATGATCATGCAGGAGGTGATTCGCATGGCGACGATGATGCTGATGTTGATGATGATGCTGACGGTGTTGATAGAGGTGGTGATGGTGATGGTGGTGGTGATGATGATGGTGGTGCTGCTGATGATAATGACGGTGATGGTGGTGGTGATAATGATGATGGTGGTGGTGCGCTGGCACTGATGACAATAATGATGATGCATGATGCTTGTGATGATAGTGATGATGATGATGGTGATGAGTATGATGGTGGTGGTGAGGGTGGTGGTGATACTGATGACAATGGAGATTGTTTGGCGATGAGGTGAAAAAGGAAGAACGATGAGGAATGGAATGATGATGATGATGATGATGATGATGATGATGGCGATCAAGATGTTGATGTTGATGATGATGGTCATGATGCTGGTACTAAAGACGATGTTTGTGACGATGAAGTTGAGTACGATGACGAAGGTGATGATGGTTGCGATGATGCTGCTGGTGATGGTGATGGTGGTGGTGACGTTAACGATGGCGATGACGATGATTATGTTGATGATCCCGATGCTGATGATGATGCTGATGGTGGTGAGGATGGTGATGATCCAGATTATGATTATGCTGATAAAGATGCTGATGACGATGGTGAGAGTGGTCATGATGATACGAATGATGATGATGATGACAAGGATGATGATGATGATGATGATGATGATGATGATGATGATGATGATGATGATGATGATGATGGTGGCGGTGAGAGTGCGGATGATGATGATTACGACGTTGATGACGACGATGATGGTGATGACGATGTTGACACCGCAGGTGGTGGTTGTGCTGCTGAAGATGATGATGATGATAATGGTAATGATGATGCTGATGGCGTTGATCGTAATGGTGGTGATGAGGATGGTGGCGGTGGTGCTGATGATAATGATGCTGTGCTGGTAATGATGATGATGACGACGATGACGATGACGACGATGACGATGACGATGACGATGACGATGACGATGATGATGATGATGATGATGATGATGATGATGATGATGATGATGATGATGGTGATGATGATGATGATGATGGTGGTGGTGGTGGTGGTGATGCTGATGCTGATGCTGATACTGATGATGATGACGACGACGATGGTGATGATCAGGATGGAGTTTATATGGGGTCGCAGCAGGCCTCACCTACCTACGGCCGAGAAGGGGGCCGAGGCTCCCACAGTGCCCTCGGCAGCGCCCCAGGGCCAACACTGGCACGGGCCAGCGCCGCCAAAAATTCCAATCCGAATCCAGCTGACGCGGAAGCGCGCCCAAGGGAGGGTCGCCCACACGGAACGGGTCGAGGGCCCCGTGCCTACCAGAAGCCGCACGCGGCGCGGCAAGGGCCCCTCCAGACCCAAGCAAGACATGCCGCCAGGGTTTCGAGCCGTCCCCAGCCGTGGCCACCGCCCAAGGCACCGTGCACACGGCGAAGCTGCTCGCACCGGTCACTGGCGCCGAGCGCCGCGTGGCGCAGCTGCACCTACTGCTGCTCGTAGCCCTCGGCGTCTGCACGCCGCCACTGGTCAGGCGGCCGCGCGGTGGTGATCGTTTTCTTATCCATTGTTTTGCCGATCGACGCGGACCCTCGTACGCCCCACCTCCCCCATCATTTCGAGTGCTCTTGGCTGTTTGGGGCGCCTGTTTCGAGCAGGTGGAGCCCCTCCCCCATAGGACTGTTGCAAACAGTCGAATGAAACACAGGTCCGGAGCCAGCCCCCCCCCTTTCCCCCCCCCTTCCGCCCCATGTCGAAACGCCGAATAAGAAAACGCTCACGTGGCCAGCTTCTTCTCCTGCTGCGCTCCCGTGCAGGCTTCGGCAGACCCCAGGGCGGCCGCGTTCTGCAGCGAGTGGCCCCGCGTCGTCGCGCGGGTCGCCTCCCTCGCCGCAGCCCTCGCCGACTCGATGGGGTCCTCGACGCGGCCCTGCACGGGCATGAGATCCGCGGCGCCGTCGAGCCGCTCCATCTTGGGCCTGCACCGCGCCAGCGCAGCCTTCTCGAGCGCCACGTCCAGCCTCGCCTGCAGCGCCCGCGCCCCAGCGCCGGCCTCCTGGACTTCTCTGCCAGAGCCCGTCCAGCTTCGCCTGCAAACGCACTTGCCCCGTCTACGGCCTCGTGGCGTTCAGCCGGAGCCTCGTCCAGCTTCCCCCGCAGCGCTCCCGCGCCAGCTCCGGCCGCCCGCAGCAAGGCGTCGCCCGTGTCGAGCGCCATCTGCTGCCCCCGCTGCCCCGCCTGGGCCGCCGCGCGGTGCCTCTCGGCGGCGACCGCGCTCGCAGAATGCGGCCGCGAGGGACGCGCCTCGGCGGCGACCGCCCCCGCGGCCGAGGCCTCCGCCTCGGTGGACCCTGCGCGGAGCTGCCCCGAGCCTCCCCCAGCCTCGCTCGCGGCGCTCCCGCGCCAGCTTCGCGGTCCGTCTCGTCGGGGTGGGGCCCGCAGGCTGCACCGCCGCCTCCCGCCGGCCCGGGCAGGAGCCGGCGGGCAGACGGGGCTTGCCCACCTCGGCTCTGGCCCGCGGCCGCTGCGACGGGCTTCGGAGGGCGCTGCGCCACGAGGTCGGCCACGCTCGCCCGCAGCAGGGGGCAGCCGACGTCCTCGAAGACCCACACGGAAGGCCCACCCCCGGGGGAGCAGCCGGCGCCCTCGAAGACCACGCCGAGGCCGCGGAGCAGCGCGAGAACGGGGCGGCCTTCGGGGGCCGCTGCGCCGTGAGGCGTTGATGTTGAGGATGAGGCTGAGGATAAGGACGAGGAGGAGATGGAGGAGGAGGAGGAGGAGGAGGAGGAGGAGGAGGATGAGGATGTTGATGAGGATCAGGATGCTGATGAGGATGAGGATGAGGATGAGTATGAGGATGAGGATGAGGATGAGGCTGATGCTAATACTGACGCTGATGCTGATGCCGTAATGGTGATGATGCTGATGATGGTGATGATGATGATGATGATGATGATGACGATGGTGCTGATGGTGCTGATGATGCTAATGGTGCTGATAATGTGGATGATGATGGTGGTGATGATGATGCTGATTATGCGGATGATGATTACAATGATGGCGACGGTGGTGATGTTGATGTTGATGGTGCTGATGACGATGACGACAATGCTGATGATGGTAATGATGATAACGATGACGGCGATGATGATGATGATGATGCTGCTGATGATGATGATGATGATGATGCTGATGATGATGGTGGTGCTCATTATGCTGATGATGATGACAAATATGGCCATGATGATACTGATGATGCTGATGATGCTGCTGGTGATGATGGTGATGGTGATGGTGATGATGGTGATGGTGATGGTGATGGTGGTGATGTTAAAGATGATGATGACGAGGATGGTGATGATGAGGATGATGATAACGACGATGGTGATGACGATGAGGAGGAGGAGGAGCAGGAGGAGGAGGAGGAGGGTGATGATGATGCTGATTGTGAGGATGACGATGACTATGATGAGGAGGAGGAGGCTGAGGGTGATGAGGGCGATGAAGATGATGATGAGGATGATGCTGACGATAGTGATGATGATGCTGATACTGATGATGATTATTATGATGATGACGATGCTGACGATGATGGTGGTGATGACGATGATGATGATGATGATGATGATGATGAGGAGGAGGAGGAGGATGATGATGATCATGATGATGAGGATGATGAGGAGGAGGAGGATTAGGATGGTGATGGTCATGGTGATTGTGATGACGATGAGGAGGAGGAGGAGGAGGAGGGGCAGAAGGAGGCGCAGGAGGAGGAGGATGAGGATGACGATGAGGAGTCGGAGGAGGAGGAGGAGCACAGAAGCTCGTGTTCGCCCAACGCATAAAGAGGATAGGAGGAAGGACGGCGAAGAAGAAGGAAGAGGCGGAGGAACATCAGCAGCATCAGCAGCAGCAGGACGAGAGGGGTAAGATAGAGGGAGGATAAGGCAGATGACCAGAGTAAGGCCATGAACTATGTTACAGGTCCCCTCCTCGCAAGTCCTTGCAAGTATCCCTAGTCACTGCAGGAAGCGCCCCTTGAAGTATGAGCGACCCTCGGGCCTACCAATCAAGCGAGAGCCCCATTTTGGAAAGGAGCGGCCCTGCATCTTTCTAAATATGAGCAGCGCGTAAGCAAGACCAACAAATTTACGGAGGTGCCCAGTGAGAGCCCCGTTTGAAGAAGCCGCAATCCACCCGTGTAGATTCTGCACATCCCTGCCATATACGACATGGCGCGCCATAACAAACGTTGGGTAGCAATCAAGCGAGAACTTCATGCCGAAAAGGAAATGCATCCACGCGTGGATTCGGTACATATGTTTGAGCTGGTGGTGTGGAAAGTGAGGAAGTATTGATCGATGGTTCTATGGTTACAGACACTGGCCTTCATCCTTCGGACTGTTCAAACAGTTGAAGATGAATGCGCGCGGTGCCAGGGAGATCGTCACATTGCGAAGGCCTTACGGTCACTGCCGCCGAACCCTGAAGGACGACGACGACGACGGCGACAACTACGACGACGATGACGACGACGACGACTTCGGCGGCAACGACGACGACGACGACGACGACGACGACGACGACGACGACAACGACGACGACGGCGGCGGCGGCGGCGCTGGCGGCGGCGGCGGCGGCGGCGCTGGTGGCGACGACGACAACGACGACGCTGACGGTCTCGAGCCTTTCTTGGGGCTCTCTTGGGAGCCCCTTGGGCCCTGTTTGGGGGGTCTCTTGGGGGACTTTTTGGGAGGAAGCGTCGTGGTCACTTGGGGCCGCCTCGGATCGGCTTTGAGGCCGCTTGGAGGCATGTCGGAAAGTACGCAGCACCCCGCAGCAGCAGATAAGAGTGAGGAGGGTTCCTCCGGCGGGGGAGTCCGGGAGGAGGGGGTGTCCCCTTGCCCGCAGGGGGGAGGGGGGTGGAGAAGGGGGGTCTTGAGTTCCCCCTGTCCACAGCGGGGACCACCGCCCGGTCCTCCGTGTCCACGGGCGGCACTGGGGGGGAATGGGAGGGAGGGGGAGGGCCTTGAGCTGCCCCTGTGGAGGACCAGCCTTTTTTCCTTCCTGTCGACAGGGGGCACCACCCCCTTTTCCCCCCTGTCCACATTCAAAGGGGATCCAGGGGAGAAGATCGGGAGATTCCCCTTGTCCACAGGGGACCACCCCTGAGGACCCCCCCCGAGGGATGGCATTCTGACCCACGACCCCCCCAGAACCCCACCTCAACGTTCCCCCCTGGGACCCGCCCCCCTCCCCCACCCGCGGGAAAGGGATCAAAGGAGAGGAGGTTGTCTTCCAGTCGAGTACGACGTTGCTGAGTTTCGCTTTTTGGCTGACGGCGGCGACGCCGACGAGTCGAACGAAACAGCTTCTCACACATGCCGACAGGATCGACGGATTTGAAGATGGGTCGCGATCCGTCCTTGTAGCGTTTAGATGAGTGCGCATGGCGGTTGATCAACAATCACAGTTTGAAGAAACGTGGCGCCATCCATGCTAGTAGTTGCTGGGAGAGCTTGAAATGTATTGGCGCGGCGCTAAGGAGAACTGTCATGTTCTACGGGGGACCGCCCTTCCTTATAGTTTCTATGAAATTCTGCACGGCGTTAAGGCAAGAGTCACACAATGGAAATTGGCCACCTTACATCTTCGCTGCTGTTGGAGATATCAAACCTCCGCGTCGTAAGCGGAGAGGATGTTCCAGGGAAAACGTCCATCCTGTTTTACCGACACATTTGTTGGTGCCTCGGCGAGGAGTTATCGAGTAGCCTTCGGTATATCCCGCCACCGTGCTAGGGTTGTGGGTCAGAGGCTTCTTGGATGTATATTGGGGCATCTTGGGATGTTTTCGGGGGCATCTTGAAGCCTCTTGGGGGGCATCTCGGGAGGCCTGTTGGAGGCGCCTCGGGGGCCTGGGGGGGGTCTTGGGGCCACCTTGGGGTGGAGGGCTCCACAAGTCATTTCGTGTTCCCCCCCTGGTGGCCGTCTTGGGGGCCTCTTGGGCTCGTCTTGGAGGCCTCCTGGACCTTGTTGGGCAGTCTTTGGTGCCTCTTGGGCCGCCTTGGGGCGGTCTTGGGGGCCCCGGCCATCTAGGCGCGCTGGAAGCCTGGAAAGGTGAGAATTCCCAAATCTTCTAAAGACCTAGCTAGTATCACTTAGTTTTGCCTTTTGGAGCACTCTCGGTGGGTCTCTTGGAGCTCTTTTGGGATGTCTTGGGGGCCTCTTAGGCCGTATGGAGGCAATCTTGGGGCGTCTTGGGCGCTCTTGACTCGTCTCTTCTTGTACCGTTTGGGAGGCCTCTGGCCGTTTGGGGCATCCTGGCTTAGAGAGCAGTCACGCGACAAGCACCAGAAGTCACGCGAGGACAAGGACCTGAGGACACCCCACGTCGTGCATCGAAGCGCGCTGGCAGAAGAGGGGCAGAGGGGGCTGGAGCATGAAGAAGAGGAATTGCCAGGCGGTCCGATGCAGCGGCAACTTCGGTGACGATGTGGACTTCAAGGTTAGTGAGGCCCCCGCGGGCTACAAGCGTTTTCCGAAGCTCAGTTGCCGGCCGACATCGCACGTGGTGGAGCTCGGCGTCGACGGTGAACACGTCCGCCCGGGTAGGGGCGCCCGCCATTTGAGCCCGTTGGAGTGGCACCAGATGCTTGCAGAGGGCGGAAGCGAAGATACAGTTCTCTTGGACACACGCAACGTCTACGAGTCCCGCATCGGCAGGTTCGAGGGCCACGGCGTCGAGACCATCGAGGTGAACACCCAGCACTTTGCGCAGTTCCCGGAGTTCGTGGACAGGAACCCGGAGACTCAAAGCTTTGTGAATGCCGCGCCCTATAGGCACGCGACGTCGAGTGCGCTTGCATGGCGTGCCTTCTGGGGTCGCCACTCCCCTCGTCCGTCACATCCACAGATCCCGGTGTGCCCTCCTCGCCCTCTTCAGCCTCTTCCTCCTGCCCAGGAACCTGGAGAGGCTGTCAGGGAAGCGCGTGATGATGTACTGCACCGGGGGCGTCCGCTGCGAGACCGCATCGAGCTACCTGCTCTCCAAGGTGGCAGCGGCCGAGGCGGGGATCGAGGAGCGAGGCTCGTTTAGCCCGAGGCTCGATGTGTTTAGACATTTTTGGACCGACGGTCGAACTTGTTTGGGGTCGAGAACATGATTCAGTTGTTTGGCGATTCTGGCTTCGTTCTGGGCTTCGAGAGAGCTCGGGAGTTCTCCTCCTCCATCTCCTCATCCTCGTCGTCTTTTTCTGGCCGAGCTCATGATTTCCGGCGCACTGCAGCACGCGCTATGTGGATCGTCGGCTAGAGGGGCCATTGGCCACGGGGGAAGTCGAGTGGAGTCCTCTGCCCGAGGTCGTGCAGCTGAAGGGGGGCATATGCCGCTACCTGGAGCAATTCAGGGACCGACCGCAGGAGGGTTTCTTTCGCGGCAAGAACTTCGTCTTCGACTCGAGGCGCTACGAGCCCACGCACGACGGCTGCGTGACTGGGCGGTGCGACGGTTGCGGTTCGCCGTGGGACGACTACGACAATGGACCGGAGGCGTACTCCTCCGAGAGCCCCCTCTTCCTTCTCCCTTCGGATCCCACTGCCACTGATCATGCCAAAGGTTTCTTTCATGCGTCTGCCTCGGGAAGCCATTTTTGTGGGCCCCGCGGCCGTCAACAGAAAGTAGCCAGGCTGAAACGCGGGCCCATGTCACGGAATTGCATTCGTCGGATCTTTGGGGTCCTCTCTCATTTGTTTGTTTCGTTGTTCTCTCTCTCTCTCTCTCTCGTTCCCTCTCTCTCTGTATCTCCCTTTCTCTTTTTTTCTCTCTCTCTCTCTCTCTCTCGCTCTCTCTCTCTCTCTCTCTCTCTCTCTCTATATATATACATATGTGTATACACATATACATGCACGTATGTATGCGCATGTGTTAACATATGATGTCTCTGTCTCTCTCTCTCTCTCTCCTGTTGTCTCTCTCTCTCTCTCTCTCTCCCTCTCTCTCTCTCTCGTTCTCTCTTCGTATATTTCTCTTTCTCTCTCTCTCTCTTTCTCTTTCTTTTTATTTTTCCCCATATATGTGTATCAGAGGGTGGGGGGTGTGAACGGAAGTGGCCCCAACCGGAAAACGGTTTCGGTGTCGCTTTCGGTTCGTGTTGTACGTGCGGGCGAGACGGAGCTGCGCGAGTTCCTGCACTGGTAGAAGCCACCTGGAGCCCAAAGGGCCGCCCCCGCCCCCAGCGCGGGCGCGTGTCCCGTGGTTGTCCCGCGGTTGTCCCGTGGTTGTCTCGCGGTTGTCCCGTGGTTGTCCCGTGGTTGTCCCGATGGTTGTCCTGCGGTTGTCCCGTGGTTGTCCCGATGGTTGTCCCGATGGTTGTCCCGACGGTTGTCCCCATGGTTGTCCCGATGGTTGTCCCGATGGTTGACCCGATGGTTGTCCCGATGGTTGTCCCGATGGTTGACTCGATGGTTGTCCCGATGGGTGTCCCGATGGGTGTCCCCGTGGGTGTCCCGAAGGTTGTCCCAGATAGACGGATACACAGACACCATTAGCACCGCCACCACCACCATCATTCCAAAGACATGTTTGTACCCAGGCCGCTTCGCCATGCAGAGGGCTGCCAGCATCGACGCCGCAACAACATGTCGCCGTAGAGTGGGCCGCGCCAACTCACAGCGCCAGGCTCTGCCAGCGCCGGGCCATACCCTGGCTCACGCTTGGTGAAGCTGCGCTACTCGTACAGCGTGATCTCGCGCGCTGGGCTCGCAGAACTCGGCCCCGCCCACGTGATGACGGGCGAGCAGCTGTTCCAAGCTCTTAAGAAAGTTCCGGGCGTGAGGCGCGTCGACTGGTACACGCCGAATACCTTGCAGGGGGAGATCGGTAAGCACGAGCAAGCTCGATGCTCGTTCTGGGGACCTTCCTGGGGCCCACGTAACGGATCTATCCGACTCAGGTTCGACGCAGCTTCGACGCAGCTTCGACTCAGGTTCGACTCAGATTCGACTCAGATTCGACGCAGCTTCGACGCAGGTTCGACTCAGGTTCGACTCAGGTTCGACTCAGGTTCGACGCAGCTTCGACGCACGAGTGGAACGAGTGGCTCCAGGAAGGTCCCCAGAAGGAGCATCTAAAGCAGGAGATCAATTGCCTGGTCTACTCAAAGCACGGCGACCTGATCAGGCCTTCCGAGTTTGAGG
>CAUYUJ010008779.1:92500-217500 GCA_963575745.1 Prorocentrum cordatum | reverse complement strand
AACCGCCGAAAATATCCAAAATATTACTCCTCTTCGCGAAGCTCCAGCGCATTGATCTGTTCAATGGGAGGGCCAGCAGAAATGCTTGGCCCGAACAGGGCGCAGAAGATTTGAGGTAGAAGCGCAATGTCGTGGGATGCGAGAGTCAGTCCGCCAGAGGTTTGGGCCTCCGGAGGTCCCTGGTCCTTTCAGGCCTCCTGGCCCTGAGAGCCAAAGGCGTTGGATCTTTGACCAAAAGCAACCTTCCGATGCAGTATACCTGTATTCATACCAACACATGGTCGCGTCGTAGAAAAATCAGGGCGGAAGTTTTTGTCCCCGTTTTCGTGAAGAGGCCCTCGCCGGGCCCCGGGACCGTCAAAAAACGACTCGGGATGAAAAGCGGGTCCCGGGGAAAGTGTCAGGATTTCCAGGGACCCCGCATTGAAAAAACAGGACGTCGCATGTCTGGGTATAGGTGTATAGAAGGGGCAGCATGAAACGCTGAATGCAGTTACTCGCTACATGTGCATCAGTTTGTGCATGTCTGTATGTATATCATAACCTGCGTACATCGGTACACACACGCTTGCCAATTTGCACTACAACTCGAATGTTTCAATGCTTGGCCCCTGGATTTCTCAACCTCTTCGCAGTGACCGGTTCTTCATCTCCTGCCGTTTTTGGCGACAGCACGCGTGGCCCCGCGGCACCCAGAGGCCGAAAGTGGCCAAACACGTCCCAGCCTGATGTTTCTCGACACGAGGGGGCGTCGGCTACACGTACAAGTGACGTTTCGCCGGAGTGACTTTTGGTACGGACACATTCGGGCCCCCAGATGTCTGAGCGCGATGCGACAGCAACGTCTTGCGCGCCTGGGTTTGGCCTTCCCACGGCCCCGAAAAGTCGCGCACCAGAGATTCATCTCGCCTAGGGCCACTCTTGTGCGCAGCCGAGGGAGGGTCCCTGGCCCGCAGAGGCCCGCTGCCAGACCTGCCGCGTCCTGATGCTCCTGTGCGACGCCTGCCGGGCCTCGCGGGAGGCAGCGACGGCGCCGGCAGCGCTGCTCTGCGGCGGTGCGGCGTGCTCTGGCGAGCGGATCCGGTGCACCCTCAGAGTGCACCTCTGCACGACCACCGTGCTCGGGCAGGGCCCCCTGGGCTTCGGGCGCATCGATGTGTTCCATTCTTGCGTTTTGTCCGCCACGTCGGCCTCTCTGGAGGCCGTTCCTCCGGGCCCCGCGGGGCCGTCAAGAATAGGTCCAGGCGGGGCGAGGAGCGGGCCTCGTGGAAGGGGTCAAGAGACTTCTGGGGCCCGCGGGGTGAAAAGGAAGGCAAACGGCTCGGGTATCCCGGGTGCTGGGCCCTCGGGTGGTGCAGAGACCTCCCGGGCCTCGGCCGGGAGAGCACACGCGGCATCCTGAGCGGCTCAGGATGGCTCGACTGAGCGTAAGAGGGACATTTCGCCAGAGTGGCCTTTGGTGCGGGCCCAGTCGCAGTCCCCCGATCGCCTAACGCGATGTGATAGCGGCGTCTTGCGCGCTTGTGTTTGGCCCCCCCGCGGCCCCCCAAGCAGCCGCGCACCAAAGGTCACTCTTGCCCAGGGTCACTTCTGCGTGTAGTCGTTGAGCGTGTCAGGATGGCAGCCTGCCCAGCCGAGGCGGCGGTGTGCAGGTGCCTTCTGCGCAGGTGCAGCTGCGGCTGCAGCGCCGAGTGCTCCGCAGGCCCCATCCCGGGCCCCGGAGCCCGTCCGCCGCGGTAGCGCCTCCCCGATCAAGGCTCGAGATTTTAGAGTTCCTGTGTTGATGGCTCCAAGGAGCTTCATCTCGTGGCCAGAGGCTGGATTCCGTTCGAGATGCTGGCTGAAATCAAAGCGGAAGGCTTCTGGCAGCTTTTGTCTCTGAGGGGCCCTTTCTGGGCTCGGGCTTGTTTCTGGTCCCAGGAAAGGGGTCGGGAAACGTCAACATAGCGTTCCAAGGCCCTTGCATCCTTACCGCGAATCCTTATTATCCTCGTCGAGTGTACGACCTCCGACGTCACCGTTTTGTCCATGCTGGCGCTCTTCCTCGAAGCTTCGGCCTCCAGACGCCCCTTTCGAAACTCTGGCCCGTCGAACCATTATCCAGGAGGAGAGCCAGCCCCGTAGAAGGGGACTTATCTGGAGACCGCGCAGTGGAGGAGGAGGAGGAGGAGAAGGAGGAGGAGGAGGAGGAGGAGGGAGGAGGAGGAGGAGGAGGAGGGAGGAGGGAGGAGGAGGGAGGAGGGAGGAGGGAGGAGAGGAGGAGAGAGGAGGGAGGAGGGAGAGGGAGGAGGGAGGAGGGAGGAGGGAGGAGGAGGAGGAGGAGGAGGAGGGAGGAGGAGGAGGAGGAGGAGGAGGAGGAGGAGGAGGAGGGAGGAGGAAAGGAGTGGCGAAGTCGGAGGTCTAAGACCGAGGCGCTTGTCCCCGTCTCTCCACACCAGCTCTCCGTGAGGGCCGAGAGGCCTGAGAAGCCGGCAGCAAAATCGCCTGGCCTTAAGTCGAGCCTGCCCGTCTACAGGAGGGAGATCCAAAAGTAGTAAAAAAAACCTCGGGGGACGATGTTTCTATTATTTTCTGGCTGTTTTTGATTATGTCTGACTGCTTTACATTTTTTCGCCCAAAATCCGCTTGTAGGGGGACATGCCCGACCTAAGCCTGGCGTGACTGTGTTCTCGAGGGCGGAGGTCTCCGGGGGCCTTCGAAGTTCTCCGCAGAGGAGGTACCCAGGGGCCTTTGGGCCCTCCCACCCTGAAGGCCTCCAGTGGAGGCCCAGCAAAGTCAAGCAGCACACGTTCCCAGACCCCCGCACACGGTCGACCCCCATGCAGAGGTCCAGACCCCTTCCCCAGGACCAGTTTTCCATCCTGAGTCGCGTTCTGACGGCCCCGAGGCTCGGTAAGGGCCCCAGGAGGGCAAAGATAGCGAAAACTTTGACATCGTGATTTTTTCCCAGCGCGAGGGCGTCTGGGCTTTGAAAGCCTCGACGAGCCGAAGACGAACGACGGCGACGACCGGCGGTCCTCGATCGGCGGTCGCGGCGAAGCCCAGCGGGCGGACTCAGGGGCCCCTCCGTCTGCCGGCGCACGGGCTTCTTCACCCTGCGGGCAGACGCCCGCGAGGGCGCTGCGGCGGCCCCGCCGCGGCGCCGCCCGCGGGGCGAGCCGCCACGCGAAGGCCTCGGCGGCGCCGGCGCCAGCGCCCATGCCGGCGGCCGAGGAGGCAGCGCCGCCGACGGCGACGCGGCCGACGGCGTTGCGCCGCCGCCCGCGACGGCCGGCGGCGGCCGCGGCGACACGGCCGGCGCCCGCGGCGACGGCGGCGCGGCCGCGTTCGGGCGCGGCCTGGGGCGCTTGCCGCAGGGCGGGCGATGGACCAGCGGGCCCTGCGGCGGGTGCATCGCGGCGCCGCTGCGGCGCCTGGCGGCCGCGTGGCGGCCGCGGCGCGGGCCTCCCGGCCCGGGCCCGGGCCGCAGTGCCGTGCGGGCCGCGGTCTTGGAGGACGCCGAGGCTTGCTTCGCCCTCGTGAACGAGGCCTACCGGGAGCAGTACGGGGGAGCCAGGTGCTCGGAATCGTCTTAGCCGAGCCCCATGCCCGGAGGCCAGGTCAACCGCCCCGGGGGGGGATAGGTCCTGCGAAAGCCAGCGTGGCCAAGGCCATGCCAGTGGGGACAGGTGTCGGTCGAACGATGCTCAGGTACAGAGACCTGGAAGCGCTGCGGTGCGCGATCCGCCAGCAGCGCGTGCTCGTGACGTGCGGCCAGGAGGGCCAGGTCCTGGGCTGCGCCGGGCATGAGCTCGTCGGCGACGCCGCGGGCGGCGTGCTCCGGCTGGGGCCCGTGGCGGTCGCCCCGAGGCAGCAGGGGTGCGGGCTCGGCACCGCGCTGCTCGGCGGCGCCGAGGCCGTGGCTGCCGGCTGCGGCTGCACCGCGGTCGAGGTCGAGGTGCGGCGAGGCGCTGGGCAGACGCAGCGCCTGACGGGCTTCTATCTCGGTATCGTTGAACCGATCCCCATCCCCATCTCCATCCCCGTCGAGACCCCCACCAAGTTACCACCCCAGTTGGGGATACACCCCTCGAAACCCGAAGAGAACGACCTATATCCCCTATCTAGGGGGGTAAATCGGCCAGCGGGGCCCAGGCCACGCCGCTGGGGATGGGGATCGGTCAAACGATACTCACTATCGGCGCCGCGGCTTCGAGACGAGCGGGCCGCGGGACAGGAACTACGTGGCGCTGAGGAAGCAGCTGTAAGGCCTCGGCGGTGGACCTCTGGGCGACCTCCCAGGCGCCTTGGCGTCCTGAGAAAATGCGGCGGGCGTTTCTGCGAGAGGGGTGCAGGTTTTCGGCACCTGGGGGCACTTGCGCGGCCCGAGGTACAGTCAAAACAGTGCGGGATGAAAAGCCGGCTCCGAGTAAGGAGTCGAGATTTCGGGGGCCCACGTTGGGGTTTTGAGGGCAGCATGTTTTGTGCTGCGACCTTTGGGCGAGGATCGAGGTCTGAGAGTCCATGGCCCCTCGTTAGGCTCCTGGATGCCTCCAGGCACCTTCATGGACCTCCAGGAGCCCTGCGGATGTCCGCGAGGCCTCCGCAAAGCTCTGGAGGCGGATGGTGCCTCGAGCCGACCCGACGGACACCGTGAGCGCCGGAGGCTTTTTGTTGCCATCCTCTGGAGGGCCGCCTCCCAGCCTCCCCCCCCAGGGCCTGCCCAGGGAGTTTGGGGCTGGTTCCCGGAGGCCCCCAAACGGGGCGGTGACCACACCATAGGGTGAGTCGGTGGGGATTCGGGGCCACCGCACGGTTTTGGGACTCGGGTCGTTCTGCGAGGACGTCTCGGGCGGCTGGGGCATCCGAGGTCCCGAAGCCGTGCGGTGAGGTCTCGTGGGGCTCCGAGGTGGTCACCGCGCGGTCTGTCACCGCACCGTAGTGGTCCCGGGGAGGGGGGGAGCAGGCCCTCGGAGGTCCGCCGCTTCCACCGTCGTGGGCCCCGCCTGCACCCGAGCAGCGCGGTGCCCTGCCCGTGGCGGCTCGGTGTACGCCCTGCCTGTGCTGTGCCTGTGGTGGCTGCGCCCGGTTTGCGGCAGTCCCACGACTGCGCGAAAGCCTGGAGCGGGCCCGCAAGGGTGGCCAGTGGCTTGAGAAGATCGGGCCGTCGGAGGGCTGGGTCGCTCCGCGCGGTTGCCGAGAGCCGCCGCAGTTATCCTATCCAGTGCCTGCGCTTGCGCGATGTGTCTTTCTTCGTATGCTCTGCAGAGCATGCGGCGCAGGATGAGGATGAGGCGGAGGAGGGCGAGGAGGAGACGGGGGAGAAGGCGGAGGCGGAGGATGGAGAGGGCCCTGGCGTTGCGGAGGAGGAGTAGGACAACGACGACGACGGCAGATGGCGACGAGGAGGCCAAGAGGAGGCGGAGGGCGATGCGGAGGTGGAGGACGAGGCGGAAGGGACACATGTCGTCTTAGAAGCGAAACGGGCGCGACCTCAATTAGAGGAACGTTTCCCCAGCGGGATTGGTTAGTTTTGCATCGTGCACTGTTTTTGTTTAGCTTTGCCCTGCATTGTTGTGCAGTGCGTGGCGTGCTTGGTGGTGCTTGGCATTGTTTTGCGTTGCTTACGATCGCTTGGCATCGCTTGGCATTGCTTGGCGTTGCTTGGCTTTGCTTGGCATTGATTGGTATTGATTGGCTTGGCTTTGCTTGGCCTGGCTTTGCCTGGCATTTCTTGTCATGTTCTGCTTTGATGGGCATTGAGTGGCATTGCTTGGGATCTCGGGGAGTTCCTCTTCAAACACATGAGAGAAACATGTTCCCGGCAAAGCAACCTAACAGCGATGTGTAGGAGCATATCTGGAAGCATTCCCCTTAAGATTCAGATGAGAATCCAGTTGTAGAATTCTGCTAGTCTCGCAGTCGTAGTCGCATTCGCGATGACAGACGCAATGGCAACGGCAGTCGCAGTCACATCCTCAGCCGCAGCCTGCCTCAGCCTCAGCCTCAGCCTCAGCCTCAGCCTGCCTCAGCCTCAGCCTGCCTCAGCCTCAGCCTCAGCCTGCTTCAGCCTCAGCCTCAGTCTGCCTTCAGCCTCGGCCTCAGCCTCAGCCTGCCTCAGCCTCAGCCTGCATCAGCCTCAGCCTCAGCCTCAGCCTGCCTCAGCATCAGCCTGCCTCAGCCTCAGCCTCAGCCTGCCTCAGCCTCAGCCTCAGCCTGCTTCAGCCTCAGCCTCAGTCTGCCTTCAGCCTCGGCCTCAGCCTCAGCCTGCCTCAGCCTCAGCCTGCATCAGCCTCAGCCTCAGCCTCAGCCTGCCTCAGCATCAGCCTGCCTCAGCCTCAGCCTCAGCCTGCCTCAGCCTCAGCCTCAGCCTGCTTCAGCCTCAGCCTCAGTCTGCCTTCAGCCTCGGCCTCAGCCTCAGCCTGCCTCAGCCTCAGCCTGCATCAGCCTCAGCCTCAGCCTCAGCCTGCCTCAGCATCAGCCTGCCTCAGCCTCAGCCTCAGCCTGCCTCAGCCTCAGCCTCAGCCTGCTTCAGCCTCAGCCTCAGTCTGCCTTCAGCCTCGGCCTCAGCCTCAGCCTGCCTCAGCCTCAGCCTGCATCAGCCTCAGCCTCAGCCTCAGCCTGCCTCAGCATCAGCCTGCCTCAGCCTCAGCCTCAGCCTGCCTCAGCCTCAGCCTCAGCCTGCTTCAGCCTCAGCCTCAGTCTGCCTTCAGCCTCGGCCTCAGCCTCAGCCTGCCTCAGCCTCAGCCTGCATCAGCCTCAGCCTCAGCCTCAGCCTGCCTCAGCATCAGCCTGCCTCAGCCTCAGCCTCAGCCTGCCTCAGCCTCAGCCTCAGCCTGCTTCAGCCTCAGCCTCAGTCTGCCTTCAGCCTCGGCCTCAGCCTCAGCCTGCCTCAGCCTCAGCCTGCATCAGCCTCAGCCTCAGCCTCAGCCTGCCTCAGCATCAGCCTGCCTCAGCCTCAGCCTCAGCCTGCCTCAGCCTCAGCCTCAGCCTGCTTCAGCCTCAGCCTCAGCCTGCCTTCAGCCTCGGCCTCAGCCTCAGCCTGCCTCAGCCTCAGCCTGCATCAGCCTCAGCCTCAGCCTCAGCCTGCTTCAGCCTCAGCCCCAGTCTGCCTTCAGTCTCAGCCTCAGCCTCAGTCTGCCTCAGCCTCAGCCTGCCTCAGCCTAAGCATCAGCCTGCCTCAGCATTCAAAACGACGTGGCCTACAGTTGGCTCCGGGCATTCAGAATCATGCCCAGGAATGGAGTTCTGGGAACTCGAGGACCACGACATGGCCTACAGTTGGCTCCGGGCATTCAAAATCATGCCCAGGAATGGAGTTCTGGGAACTCGAAGACCACGAAGTGGCCTACAGTTCCGGGCATTCAAAATCATGCCCAGGAATGGAGTTCTGGGAACTCGAGGACCACGACATGGCCTACAGTTGGCTCCGGGCATTCAAAATCATGCCCAGGAACGGAGTTCTGGGAACTCGACCACGAATTGCGTTATTGTTGGTTTAAAAAAAGTCCCTGGTTTCCCGGGGCACCCTGTCCGGATCCCGCCCAGCCCCCCCTCGGAAGTCATGATGCTCTCTTTTGACACGACTAGAAACCTATCAGTCTTCGCTGCTAGGAAAAAAACCAGGGATCCTGGGAAACCCAGGGAAGGCCAGCCTTTCAGAAACCAGGGTAGCCCGAAGACGGCCAGCCGTCGCAGGCCGCGCACCCACCTGTTGTATCAAGCGGCTCATTTTCAAAATGTAACTCTCTCCCCAAGCCAGTGCACATTGGTTTCAAACGTCTGCTGCAGTTTGAGAGATGGAAGGCGGCTCCTTTGCAAAATGTTACTCTGGCCGTAGCGCCGCACACATTCGTCTTTGAAGCGTGCGAGAGTTCGAAGGATTCAGCACAGGTTGTTTTCAAACTGTGTCCCTCGCCTCAGCGCCGCGCAAATTCGACTTCACGCCACAAGTGCAAGTAGAAGGACGGAGGACTGATCTTATTCAAAACGAGATTCTCGCTAGGGACTTGTTCAATCTTCGCCAGCGTGCACTGTGAATATGTAAGCTATGTGGTGCAAGCTATGCGGTGTAAGCTATGTGGTGCAGTTAATTTCTGTTCGCAGTGAGTTGTCCACTCCACTGCTCGCGCAAACATCCCACCCACCCGCAACTTGGTTTGCAAAATCTCTTAAGACCGTGACGGTGGGTACCAAATGGCACTTGGCAACGACAGCGACGCCGACGACGACAGCGACAACGACGACGACGACGACGCCGCCGACAGCGACTACGACGACACCGAGGACGTCTCCAACGACTTCGACGACGCCGACAACGACGACGACGATGACGACGACACCGACGACGACGACGCCGACGCCGACAACGACGACGACGACGACGACGACGACGACGAGGACAACGACGACGACGATGACGACGCCGACGACGACGACGACAACGACGACACCGACGACGACGACGACGACGTCAACGACGCCGACGACGACGACGACGACGGCGACGACGACGACGCGACGTCGACGACGACGAAGACAACGACGACGCCGACGCCGACGACGACGAAGACGACGACGACGCCAACGAAGACGACGACGAGGGAGGAGGAAGGACGACGACGGCGACAACGACGACAACGACGACAACGACGAGGGAGGAGGGAGGACGGCGACGACGCGAACGACGAAGAAGGAGGAAGGACGGCGACGCCGACGACGACAACGACGAGGGAGGAGGGAAGACGACGACGACAACGACGAGGACGACGACGACGGCGAGGAAATAGGAGGGACGACGACGAGACGCCGACGACAGACGACGACGACGACGACGAAGGAGGAGGACGAAGAAGGACGACCACGGCGACAGCGACGACGGAAACGACCACGATGCCAAAGAGGACGACGACGACGAACACGAGGAAAGACAGAGGACGACGTAAGCGACGACGACGACGACGACGACGCGGGAGGAGGGAGGACGGCGACGACGACGACGACGACGACGACGACGACGACGACGCAAGAGCGCGCGCGCACGCTTTTGTTGAAACTCCGTGTTGCGAAACCTTGTGTTTTTGTAGGTTTTTTGGACACGATTTTGAAATCCTTCCGAAACCGATGGGTTTTGAAGGTTTTTGGCATACGCGCGCGACGACGCGCGCGTCTGCACTTCGTCCCGTTTCTTGATGAGGACTCTCGCGGCGGCACACGCGCAAGGGCGTTCGACAGATTCCGACATGCGCGCGCGAAGCCCGTTTAATAGCATGTTGTGAAAATATTGAAAAGCCGTTGGTTTCCTTAAGATTTCGCAAGGTCTCGCGCGTAAGCTTTTTTATCAAATGCGTGTTGCGAAACCCCGTGCTTTTTCCCAACCCTCCTTGGTTGGGTATTCGTTTTGAATAGAGCAGTGTGGTCGCGTCCTTCCTCCTCCCGCCTCCCGCCTCTTTCCTGCCTCTTTCTGTCTTGCTTGCGGGGGGCTGCGATCTGTGAAACTGTCGCCACTTTCGAGGCCTGCTGGGGGGTCCTGCATAGAGGGTAATCGCGGCAGATTCAAATTAGACCTCGCCATCCCTGGGGGGCTGCGATCTGTGAAACTGTCGCCACTTTCGAGGCCTGCTGGGGGGTCCTGCATAGAGGGTAATCGCGGCGGATTCAAATTAGACCTCGCCATCCCTGGGGGGCTGCGATCTGTGAAACTGTCGCCACTTTCGAGGCCTGCTGGGGGGTCCTGCATAGAGGGTAATCGCGGCGGATTCAAATTAGACCTCGCCATCCCTGGGGGGCTGCGATCTGTGAAACTGTCGCCACTTTCGAGGCCTGCTGGGGGGTCCTGCATAGAGGGTAATCGCGGCGGATTCAAATTAGACCTCGCCATCCCTGGGGGGCTGCGATCTGTGAAACCGTCGCCATTTTCGAGGCCTGCTGGGGGGCCCAGCACAGTGGGTAATCGCGGCAGATTCAAATTAGACCTCGCCATCCCTGGGGGGCTGCGATCTGTGAAACTGTCGCCACTTTCGAGGCCTGCTGGGGGGTCCAGCATAGAGGGTAACCGCGGCAGATTCAAATTAGACCTCGCCATCCCTGGGGGGCTGCGATCTGTGAAACTGTCGCCACTTTCGAGGCCTGCTGGGGGGTCCTGCATAGAGGGTAACCGCGGCGGATCCAAATTAGACCTCGCCATCCTGGGGGCTGCGTCTGTGAAACTGTCGCCATTTCGAGGCCTGCTGGGGGGGTGGGTCCTGCACTGGATGGTAATCGCGGCGGATTCCATCCCTGGGGGGGGCTGCGATCTGTGAACAGTCGCCATTTTCGAGGTCCCAAAAAAAAAAAAAAAAAAAAACCCTGCTGGGGGGCCCAGCACAGTGACGCCACGCGCGGACCCAAATTAGACCTCGCCATCCCTGGGGGGCTGCGATCTTTGAAACTGTCGCCACTTTCGACGCCTGCTGGGGGGCCCAGCACAGTGACGCCACGGGCAGATTCAAATTAGACCTCGCCATCCCTGGGGGGCTGCGATCTGCGAAACTGTCGCCATTTTCGAGGCCTGCTGGGGGGCCCAGCACAGTGAGGGCCACGCGCGGATTCAAATTAGACCTCGCCATCCCTGGGGGGCTGCGATCTGCGAAACTGTCGCCATTTTCGAGGCCTGCTGGGGGGCCCAGCACAGTGAGGGCCACGCGCGGATTCAAATTAGACCTCGCCATCCCTGGGGGGCTGCGATCTGCGAAACTGTCGCCATTTTCGAGGCCTGCTGGGGGGCCCAGCACAGTGAGGGCCACGCGCAGATTCAAATTAGACCTCGCCATCCCTGGGGGGCTGCGATCTGCGAAACTGTCGCCATTTTCGAGGCCTGCTGGGGGGCCCAGCACAGTGAGGGCCACGCGCAGATTCAAATTAGACCTCGCCATCCCTGGGGGGCTGCGATCTGCGAAACTGTCGCCATTTTCGAGGCCTGCTGGGGGGCCCAGCACAGTGAGGGCCTGGATTCAAATTAGACCTCGCCATCCCTGGGGGCTGCGATCTGCGAAACTTCGCCATTTCGAGGCCTGCTGGGGGGCCCAGCACAGTGAGGGCCACGGGCAGATTCAAATGAGACCTCGCCATCCCTGCGGGGCTGCGATCTGTGAACCTGTCGCCACTTTCGAGGCCTGCTGTGATCCCCGTTTTCGAAGTGGCTAGGAGTGCTCAGGAATTGTAAATCATCAGCTTTATCAAGCCCTTTTCCTGTAGCCAGTGTCCTGCGAGTCTCCCGAATTCCGTCTGCAGACATATGTAACCCTCGCTCCGTCATCGCCCCCTTATAAAGTATCCTAAACTATTTGCGCCCCGCTTTTGCGCAGGGGTTGGGTACGTCGCCAGGGTAATGTATGTTTTTTGGAAACTCGATTGCGAAATCCTTCCGGCACCGAAGGTTTTTGAAGGATTCCGGCATGCGCGCGCGACGACGCGCGCGTGTGCACTTCGTCCCATGTTTTATAAGGAATTCACGAACAAGTATTAGGTTAGAACAATAAATGTCACAGCGTTTTTTTTTCCCCCCCAACCCTCCTTGGTTGGGTATTCGTTTTGAATAGAGCAGTGTGGTCGCGTCCTTCCTCCTCCCGCCTCCCGCCTCTTTCCTGCCTCTTTCTGTCTTGCCTGCGGGGGGCTGCGATCTGTGAAACTGTCGCCACTTTCGAGGCCTGCTGGGGGGTCCTGCATAGAGGGTAATCGCGGCGGATTCAAATTAGACCTCGCCATCCCTGGGGGGCTGCGATCTGTGAAACTGTCGCCACTTTCGAGGCCTGCTGGGGGGTCCTGCATAGAGGGTAATCGCGGCGGATTCAAATTAGACCTCGCCATCCCTGGGGGGCTGCGATCTGTGAAACTGTCGCCACTTTCGAGGCCTGCTGGGGGGTCCTGCATAGAGGGTAATCGCGGCGGATTCAAATTAGACCTCGCCATCCCTGGGGGGCTGCGATCTGTGAAACTGTCGCCACTTTCGAGGCCTGCTGGGGGGCCCAGCACAGTGGGCCAACGCGGCGGATTCAAATTAGACCTCGCCATCCCTGGGGGGATGCGATCTGCGAAACTGTCGCCATTTTCGAGGCCTGCTGGGGGGCCCAGCACAGTGAGGGCCACGCGCGGATTCAAATTAGACCTCGCCATCCCTGGGGGGCTGCGATCTGCGAAACTGTCGCCATTTTCGAGGCCTGCTGGGGGGCCCAGCACAGTGAGGGCCACGCGCGGATTCAAATTAGACCTCGCCATCCCTGGGGGGCTGCGATCTGCGAAACTGTCGCCATTTTCGAGGCCTGCTGGGGGGCCCAGCACAGTGAGGGCCACGCGCGGATTCAAATTAGACCTCGCCATCCCTGGGGGGCTGCGATCTGCGAAACTGTCGCCATTTTCGAGGCCGGCCTGCTGGGGGGCCCAGCACAGTGAGGGCCACGCGCGGATTCAAATTAGACCTCGCCATCCCTGGGGGGCTGCGATCTGCGAAACTGTCGCCATTTTCGAGGCCTGCTGGGGGGCCCAGCACAGTGAGGGCCACGCGCAGATTCAAATTAGACCTCGCCATCCCTGGGGGGCTGCGATCTGCGAAACTGTCGCCATTTTCGAGGCCTGCTGGGGGGCCCAGCACAGTGAGGGCCACGCGCAGATTCAAATTAGACCTCGCCATCCCTGGGGGGCTGCGATCTGCGAAACTGTCGCCATTTTCGAGGCCTGCTGGGGGGCCCAGCACAGTGAGGGCCACGCGCGGATTCAAATTAGACCTCGCCATCCCTGGGGGGCTGCGATCTGCGAAACTGTCGCCATTTTCGAGGCCTGCTGGGGCCCAGCACAGTGAGGGCCACGCAGATTCAAATAGACTCGCCATCCTGGGGCTGCGATCTGTGAAACTGTCGCCACTTTCGAGGGGGGCCCAGCACAGTGGGCCACGCGCCAAATTAGACCTCGCCATCCCTGGGGGGCTGCGATCTGCGAAACTGTCGCCATTTTCGAGGCCTTGCTGGGGGCCCACAGTGAGGGCCACGCGCGGATTCAAATTAGACCTCGCCATCCCTGGGGGGCTGCGATCTGCGGCTGCCAGAGGCCTGCTGGGGCCCAGCACAGTGATTCAAATAGACCTCGCCATCCCTGGGGGGCTGCGATCTGCGAAACTGTCGCCACTTTCGAGGCCTGCTGTGATCCCCGTTTTCGAAGTGGCTAGGAGTGCTCAGGAATTGTAAATCATCAGCTTTATCAAGCCCTTTTCCTGTAGCCAGTGTCCTGCGAGTCTCCCGAATTCCGTCTGCAGACATGTGTAACCCTCGCTCCGTCATCGCCCCCTTATAAAGTATCCTAAACTATTTGCGCCCCGCTTTTGCGCAGGGGTTGGGTACGTCGCCAGGGTATTTGTTTAATATAAAAAAGGGACCTCATGAGGGGGAAACCGGCTGGCATTTGACATTGCGATTTTATATTTAGGATGGACATGTGGTCAGAATCATATGTGATTTACATACCCGAAGGGGGGAGCGATAACGCCGGGAGGGGTAGAGTCTATTCTGTTTTTCCCAACCCTCCTTGGTTGGGTATTCGTTTTGAATAGAGCAGTGTGGTCGCGTCCTTCCTCCTCCCGCCTCCCGCCTCTTTCCTGCCTCTTCGTGTCTTGCCTGCGGGGGGCTGCGATCTGTGAAACTGTCGCCACTTTCGAGGCCTGCTGGGGGGTCCTGCATAGAGGGTAATCGCGGCGGATTCAAATTAGACCTCGCCATCCCTGGGGGGCTGCGATCTGTGAAACTGTCGCCACTTTCGAGGCCTGCTGGGGGGTCCTGCATAGGGTAATCGCGGCGGATTCAAATTAGACCTCGCCATCCCTGGGGGGGCTGCGATCTGTGAAACTGTCCACTTTCGAGGCCTGCTGGGGGGAGGGCCACGCGCGGATTCAAATTAGACCTCGCCGTCCCTGGGGGGCTGCGATCTGCGAAACTGTCGCCTTCGAGGCCTGCTGGGGGGCCCAGCACAGTCGCGGCAAATTAGACCTCGCCATCCCTGGGGGGCTGCGATTGAAACTGTCGCCATTTCGAGGCCTGCTGGGGGGCCCAGCACAGTGAGGGCCACGCGCGGATTCAAATTAGACCTCGCCATCCCTGGGGGGCTGCGATCTGCGAAACTGTCGCCATTTTCGAGGCCTGCTGGGGGGCCCAGCACAGTGAGGGCCACGCGCGGATTCAAATTAGACCTCGCCATCCCTGGGGGGCTGCGATCTGCGAAACTGTCGCCATTTTCGAGGCCTGCTGGGGGGCCCAGCACAGTGAGGGCCACGCGCGGATTCAAATTAGACCTCGCCATCCCTGGGGGGCTGCGATCTGCGAAACTGTCGCCATTTTCGAGGCCTGCTGGGGGGCCCAGCACAGTGAGGGCCACGCGCGGATTCAAATTAGACCTCGCCATCCCTGGGGGGCTGCGATCTGCGAAACTGTCGCCATTTTCGAGGCCTGCTGGGGGGCCCAGCACAGTGAGGGCCACGCGCGGATTCAAATTAGACCTCGCCATCCCTGGGGGGCTGCGATCTGCGAAACTGTCGCCATTTTCGAGGCCTGCTGGGGGGCCCAGCACAGTGAGGGCCACGGCGGATTCAAATTAGACCTCGCCATCCCTGCGGGGCTGCGATCTGTGAACCTGTCGCCACTTTCGAGGCCTGCTGTGATCCCCGTTTTCGAAGTGGCTAGGAGTGCTCAGGAATTGTAAATCATCAGTTTTATCAAGCCCTTTTCCTGTAGCCAGTGTCCTGCGAGTCTCCCGAATTCCGTCTGCAGACATATGTAACCCTCGCTCCGTCATCGCCCCCTTATAAAGTATCCTAAACTATTTGCGCCCCGCTTTTGCGCAGGGGTTGGGTACGTCGCCAGGGTAATTAAAAAGGTGAGTATACGTTGTGTGAACTTCAGGCGGCCACGAGGCGGCAAAGGGAGGCAACCTGGCGAAACATCGCCAGACCGACCCAGCGCACGAGGCGGCCGCACGAGGCGGCAACGGGCTGCAGCGTGACGGAACTGCTGAACCTCCCCAGTGCACGAGGCGGCCACGAGACGGCAACGGGCGACAACGTGGCGAAACCTCGCCGGACCAGGATGCAACGAGGCGGCAACGAGGTGGCAACGTGGCGAAACCTTGCTGGACCCCTCCAGCGCACGAGGCGGCAACGAGGTGGCAACTGGTGGCAACGTTGACAATCCCTGCCAGGCCCGACCACTTCCTTCGGGAGAGAAGCGAGATCCCCTAAGTGCAAGCAAGCACTGTTCAGAGCCGAAGCTTCACCACAGGAAGCACTGCACTGGCACAGGGCGGCCTTTTGGGGGGGAACTCTGTCTCGCCCGAGGCTCTCTCGGAGTTAATGGCCACAAGCGATAATTTGAGCAAAAGTTATATGGATGGTGTGCGACCCTTCTTCGAAAGGTGGATGTCGCTGGGCACCCCGTTCAAGGACACCGAGTTCAATTGTGCGATGATGTGTTCTCACGCTTTTGATTGCGCACCAGATGGGTGCAAATCATTTCGTCCAAGCGGGGCCACGTCCACAATGGCAGGCCAATCTGCGCTGGTCATCCAAGGGGACCGCCTCTTGCAGCGAAAACCAATGCACTTAGAGATGTGTGAGGAGGGGACTTGGGACGAGAGGCTGCACTGCAGCATCGCTGATGCACCTTGGGCTCGTTCTTGTGAATTGTGGGGGGTCGAGACGCGTTTCCCCTGTTTCACTGGACCGACATGCTTACCTGCAGCGCCGGCGTTTGGGCCCAAGCAACAGGAGCGCCTATCCCCCAGAGCAGCTGCAGCGGGAGATTGGCAGCAATAGCAAGGTACCGGTCGATTCGATCGAGCTCTCCGAGCTGAACCCGCCCCGACACGGTGAGGCTGATCGAGGGAGGGAGCACGAGTGATAACGAGGTTGGTAGCGGACCTCCGTGGTTGGCCCCCACGGACTCCAGGAGAGATTGCTGGGACTAGCCATCCCAACGAGCCATGGCGAGTGGAGATAATTACAACAGCGCGGCGGATCCCAAGATACCGGCGCTGAAGGGCGAGACCCTGGAGGACTTCACAAGGCACAAGAGGGCAGTGCAGGCGGCGGAGCTAGGACGTGAATCTAAGGAACAACGCGCCGCCCTAGGCCCGAAGCTGCATCGGAACCTCCTCGGCGCGGACAAGTGTATCAGCGTGCTGATCGAGCAAACGGATCCGAGGGACTACGCTGTCGAGGACGGTGCGAATGTGCTGCTCAAGTTTCTAGAGACCGAGCGCTTTGCGAAGAACAGTTTCCGTGAGTTGCCTAACGCGTTCGACGCTCTCTTCGACCTCACGCACTTCGGGGGGAAAAGCGAGGAGCCCATGGCAGCGTTCTGCACGGCCATGGAGGTGGCGAGGCGGAACTTAGAGGAGGTGGACCCGGACACGAAGATTTGTCCGAATGAGCTCGGGCACTACACGCTGAAGCGCAGCAGTCTGGGCAATGACGAGCGCAACCTGGTGATAGCGAGGGCGGACGATACGTTCAATTTCATCAAAATCTCAACGACGCTGAAGAACCTCTTCCGTCGCGGTGGAAGCAGGCTCCGAGGACAAGGCACTAGGGCGGTCTGGAAGTGGACGGCGCACGCGAACGAAACCGAGACTGGACAAACTGACGCAGAAGACCCGCACAACGGGGAGCACTGGGTCCAGGACGACGACGGGTACTGGTACGAGTGGGACGACGATCGCGGGTCTACGCGTGCACGGACGAGGGCGAGGAAGGCGACTGGGACAGCAGTCACCTGTTCTACCTCGAGGACGAAGCTGACGCGTTCTTGGCTGGAGAAGACGACGATTACCACAAGACCCTGGTCACGATGCGAGAGAGCCGCCTCAAGATGAACAAACGACGGGCGGCGATGGGATTCTTCACGGGAAGGATCGACGGCGTCGTGGGCGAGAGCGCGGCAGCCAGCGGTCACGCAGCTGGCAAGAATAGCGGGGAAGGCAAAGGCAGGGGCAAGAACGGCGGCAAGTCGAAGGACACGCGCTGCAACAGGTGCGGCCGGATGGACCACAACGCATCGGGGCGCCCAGCCAGCGGGCCATCGGGGAAGCCAGCCATGGGCGAGGGCCGCTGCAAGGGGTCGAAGTCAGCCCCTCGTCCACGACGGCTTGGTTTCTTTGCGGTGAGCGCTCTGGCGTGCGCAGCGCCGTCTTGCATGGGCGTCAGACAGCAGCTGCGAGGCCCGAACCTGAACCGCGTATACATGCGTTCCGAAACGGATTACGGCATCATGATGGTGAACCTGGATACAGATCCGTTTGCGCCGGACAGGCCCGAGCTCGAGGCGATGATCTCAAGCGACGTCGCGCCGGCGCCCCTGGTGGACAGCGGGGCCTCGATTGCAGTTGCAGGCCGCGGATTGCTTCATCGCGTCGAGGCGGAGCTCGCGAAGTACGGTCTGGAGCCCATCAAGGTGGAGGCCCGCCAGCAGTTCAAGGGACGCGGCGGAGCACAACGTGAGTCAAAGCAAAGGTGGATCATCCCGGTGGGCATCGGGAAGAAGCATGCGCCGCAGGAGCACTTCGAGATCCCCGGCGGCATGGTCGGCCTGACGAGCAGGAAGGACCTCACCGAGTGGAAGACAAGCCTTTGCACGCGCGAGGACGGCCGCTGGGCGGACTTCCAGTAGCTCGGGGTGCATGGCAAGGGGCTGCTGAAGCCACCTGGTGGGCATGCCGGCCTCGACCTCTTCGACCGCGACCTCGAGTTGCACGAGTCGGAGCCACTCTTCGAGAGGTTCCGCGTGCACGAGATGCAGCTCGAGCCAGACGCGTTCCCGGTCGCGAAGACGCTGCAGGAGTTCGAGCCGGGCTTCCAGATGAGGGAGCACGCCGAGTCGCGGGTCGCAGAGGCTCTGGAGAACGGCAGCAAGGGCAGATTCAAGAAGGGCACGCTCAAACGGATCGACAATTTGTTGAAGGGATATTAGGTTATGTCCGACGTACTGCGCGACAGCCAGGACACCTCCCCGTGGGAGCTGTTTGCGAAGGAGTCTCGTTTTACTCTTGTAGCCTCGAGGGGTGGTCATGCGAACGCGCGACCCCCTCAGATTTGCCGGTCGGGGTTCTCTTCAACGACCCCCAGACCCAGTCGGATTTCCTGTCCTTGATCAAAGACCTTCGAGCCCTGGATAGTCTCGGTCGCGCCCCCATGCACGCCTTTCTCGAGCGCGCAAGAGTTTCAGCGTGCTCAGGGCATGGGCGACCGGGTGGACGACCTAGTCGAGCATTTCAGGCCATTGGTTGATTTCTCGGCCAAGGTGCTTCGGACTCAGGCTGATGGTGGACGCATCGGCATCGGCGAGAACCCTCTGACCAGCCATGCTCGGAACGGGGAGTCGATTCTGGATTTGTTGCGGTGGCACGGTGAGCGACCTCCACTGTGAGAGATGGTCACGCCACACCAGTGCATGTTTGGAATGACGGATGATTAACCCTGACACCGATACGGAAGGCCACGCGCATGCTGGTGCCCAACGGCTCACGTTTTCCGTGGTGGCTCGATCGCAAGTGTGACCAGCGCCGCGAGAATGCCGACGCGGTCGGACGAAGCACTCTGCTATCGCGGGCCAGTGCCTGTCCGGAAGACCTGGGCAAGACCATGGCGAGCGTTGGCGCGAATGAGCTAACGCGGCGCACCGGCCTGAAGAAGCTGGGCATCGGAGACGGGGCGTGACGAAGGTCCCAGACCAGCGGACCACGCGCGCGGTGGCCAAGGATTTCAAGCTGAGGAAGGACCTGATCGACGTGCGCGCGCTGAGGCAGAACGAGGCCATTCCCCCGCCTCGCGGAGCTGCGCGGCGCATGTGCGCCGACAAGGGCGCGCCAGCCGATTTCTCCGACGCTTACGCGGACGACCCGAATTGCACGACGATCAAGCTGGCCACATGGTATCCAACCGACACGGTAGTCGCGATCTACTTGAAGAAGCCGATGGTTCAGACCTCCTTCCCCGCGGCGGTAACTTTACTTGGCAGCCCACCAGAAGCTTTCAAGCCCGACGATCGTGAAGCAGACGCAGTACATCGAGATCTCCATCGCGAAGGTGAAAGCTTCGGCGGCAAGCCTTCGGACATCACCGCGGCCCAGTGGCGCGCTCTGAGGAAGCTCCACCTGAACCTGAGTCACCCGTTGGCACACGCGCTGAAGCGACGCCTGAAGTCCTACGGGGTTGTGCAGAAGGTGCTCGACGCGGTGGACAAGTTGGACTGCGCCGTGCGCAAGGAGCTCAGTAGGCCCAGCACTACGAGGTCGGCCAAGCGGAAGCTCTCGACGGAGTTCAACGAGAACGCGTTTCTGGACGAGGCCGAGGCGATTCTCTCAGATAAGACACGGTTGATGGCGATGGTGATCCTGGATGACGCGTCGAGCCTTAGGGTCATCATCCCCACTGCGGCAGCGCGGCCCATCGCGGGCGAGGAGAGCCTTCGCTGTGTCTCGCAAGGATGGCTATCATGGGCTGGCCTTCCGAAGGTGCTCCACTACAGTGCAGCGAGGGGCCACGTCGCGCAGCGGTTCGCGGAGATCGGCGAGAAACACAACATTATGATGGGGCCGGTCCCGGCACAGGCGCCTCAGCTCAAAGGCAGAGTGGAACGGGCGATCGACTTCCTCAAGGACCATTTCCAGCGCCTGAACCGCGACGTGCAGCTCACCAAGAGTGACGACCCATTCGCGTGGACTTCGGTGATAGCGAGTGCGCGCAACAACCGCATCCGACGGACTGGTGCCACGCCATGCCAATACATTTTGGGGCGATCGCCCAACGTCCCGGCCTCGCTGATCGAGGCGATGGAGGGCGATCAGAGGCAGCTGGCGGCGCAGAGCGCAGCGCTCTTCGAGGGCGGCCCCAGGAGGGCCGAGTAGATTCGCGCCTCGGCGTACCGGGCGTTCTTCGCGCTGGACAGCGACGACGCCGTGAGAAGGGCCGCGGTTGGTCGGGTTCGCCCGCCGCGCGGGCCGTTCGTGCCGGGCCAGCTGGCACTCTACTGGCGTGAGGTGAAACACGTGAAGTCGAAGCGGCTCCAGGGCGAGCACGGGCGGCGCGGCCCGGCCATTGTGCTGGCGGCCGAGGGCCACGCCAGGCTGCACCTCAGCTACCGCGGGGTGCCGGTGCTCGCGACGCCCGAGCAGGCGCGGCATGCCTCTCGCGGTGAAGCCGAGATGGTGGAGAAAAAGGACCTCGCCAGGCAGCTGTCGCACTGGCGCGGAGGGCCTACCCTCCAGAGGGGCTTCGTGGACGAGCGCGGGCCTGGGCCTGACGGGAGCGGTGGCCAGCGCGACAGGCGTCGCAAGAAGGACTTCGGCGACTCAGACAACGAGGACGCCATGGGCGTCGCGCCGGCGACCAAAACGCCGCGGGCCGCAGAAGCTCCACTGCCTCCCCCGAGGAGGTCCGGGGCTACTCCCAAGCGGGAGATGCAGACAGAGGAGGAGGACGCGCCTGAACCTGGAGCGCTGCCCGAAGCACCACCACTACCTGGAGCTGGACACGACGTGCAAGACGTTAAAGATGAAGATGCACCCTGAGAGGGAAACGATATGCAAGAGATCACGGCGAACGACCCACCTGTGCCTGATGCAGCTGGGCAGGGGCGTGCCACGGACCTAGACGCGGTTGCTGTGCCAAGTACTTCGCATCAATTACCTGCGCAAGAAGTGCAGCCATAACTTGCGCCACAACCTGGCTCTCGATGGGCCCCTCTACAAGCGATCGCTACCTGGCGACTTCGAAGCCGATCGCGAACGACTTCGCGTGCGTCGCGAAGTTCTCAAGCAGAGTCGCCTCCCGAGGATCGAGGGCGACGAGGTTGACGACGAAGTTCTCTTCCTCAAGGTGAAGAATCGCTCGAGGGACGCATTGGCAAAGGGGACTGACACCGCGAAGCAGCAGGTCACCCCGAAGGAAAGTCGGGAGCTGCGCAGCATCCCGCCAAAATGGAAGACGGCATTCGAGGCGAGCGACTTGGAAGAATGGCGTAAGTGGATTCAGTACGACGCTGTGGAGTGGCCGAGTGAAGATGAGCTCGCGGGCGTCGGGAAGACGGACATCCTGCCCATGAGGCGCGTCCGCTCTGACCAGAAGGAGCCCGCGAGGGGAAGTCTCTCGCGCGAGCAACACCCGCTGAAGGCGAAGTCGCGGAACATCGTCCCGGGCTACAAGGACGAGCAGTTGTTCGCGGGCGAGTTGCAGACGAACGCGCCGACGCTCACAAACACGGCCACGATGGTGATCATCCAGGAAGCCGCCAGCCAGCCTGGCCGGAGCCTCGAGCAGGGCGACGTCGATTCGGCATTTCTGAATGGGAGATATATCTCGACAGCTACAGGCGCGTGTGCTTCCGCGTTCCCAAGGGCGGCATGCCTGCAGTGCCGGAGCTGGGGTGGCCGTTCGTCCCGGAAGGGACTGCCCTGAAGGCGAAGAAGGGCATCTACGGGTTGAACGATGCACCCCTGTTGTGGCACGAGGAGCATCGCGATGCCATCCCATCGCTTCCCGGGGCTTCGAGATCCAAGCTGCGCCCAGCCCTCCTCATCTTCCACGACAAGGGGGGGGAAGCTGATCGGTCTGATCAGGACACGCGTCGACGATGACCTCGTCGCGGGATCGCCCGAGTTCTTCGCGAATCAGGTGGCCAAGCTGAGGAAGGTGCACTGCTGCGGCAAGTGGCAGACGGCGAAGGTGGGGTTCCACCACTGCGGGCGCTTCCCCAAGCAGAACGACAACGGCACGATCACATGCCGCCAAAAGGAGTACACAGAGAGCACCGAGGATATTCCCATCTCGGCTGAGCGCCTGAAGGCCAAGGAGGCGAAGGCCACGGCGGAGGAAAGGGCTATGCTCGACAGCGGCAACAGCCAGATCCATCTGGCCTTCCCGCTGGTTGAAAGCCAAGCTCGGGCTCACGACAGCGACTTGAAGGTACAAGACCTACTGGGTTATAACACGCTCGTGAGCGACGCCGAGACCGACCACGTGGACATAACCTTCCAGAAGTTAGACATGGACAACGCGATTGCCGCGGCAGTGGGGGGCTCGAGCCACGGCAACGTGGGCAAGACGGAGACCGCTAGCCAGGCGGGCCTGCTCATCTTGTTCGCGGATAACACTGACGATCAGTTCGTGCGCGGGCAGCCTGCTAGGGTTACCCCGATGTTGTGGCGACCGCATTGCATCAAGCGGGTGGCACGGAGTACCCTGGCAGCCGAGACTATGGCAGCGCTGGAGGCGGTCGAGAGTGGCGACATGTTGAGACAACACCTGGTGGAGTTGCACCATGGGCTGGGCTACCGGGCCCACATGGACGACGTGCAGGCGAGCACATTTGTGGGGGCCACGGACTGCAAGTCGCTCTACGAGCTGCTCCAGAAGCGAGGTGTGGTCCCGTCCGAGAAGCGGCAGCTCATCGACATCGAGTCGCTCAGGAACGACATTGAGTTCAACGACGTGGCGAGCAAGTGAGTGCAAACCAAGCAGATGCTCGCCGACTGTCTTACCAGGCAGGACGTCCGCGCGGGCGACTACATGAGGTATGCGCTTCGAACGGGCGAGTGTTGTTTGACGGGGGACCCCATGGCAGAGCAGGTGATCTCCGAGCAGCGGATGGAGCTGAAGGGTCGCAGGGGCGAGTACTGCCGCTCGAAGTACCCTCGTCGACATCGACCTGCCGATCAGCCTTTTGCAGGGGAAGGCGACGCGTACTTCGAGGACTGCATCGCGGATCTGAGGTACAATGCGCATGCAGCTCGACCTGCCCCCAAGCACTACCTCCGTTGGCGGGTGATGCTGGGCCAGCGCGAGGACGGCATCTACTACGAGAAGCTCAAGGGCGTGGTCGGCTGGTCTGGACTGGACCAAGTGGCGAAGCGTCGGAGGATTTCGACCCATGCGCGTAAGCTGTTGACGATATACGCGCCGACCAAAGAGGCCGAGCGCCACGAGAAGGACTTCACGGAGAAGCACAACCTGGAAAAGACGGACACGACCAAGGACATCGAGCACCACGAGGACGCGAATGCCATTTCGGACGAGGGTGTGCCGGTGGAGTCGGACGAGAACTAGAATACGGACGGCGCGGCGGACCTGGGCAACTCGAAGGAGATCTACATGATGGACGCCGTGGGTGCCGAGACCGAGGAGATCGGAGGAGGCGGCGGTGGAGCTGGTACAACGCTGGCGGCGCGTGCGGCGCGCCGGATGGCGGTGGACCAGCGCGAGTGTCAGCCGAGGACTCGCAAGAAGGCCAACCACAACATCGCTGCCCCGAACGATGGCGATGAGTGGGTCGAGATTCCAGGCGAGCCGAGCAGTTCGGAGGATCGGCAGACAGGAAGAAGACGACGGAGTTACCGATGGATAAGGCTCGCAGACTACATGAGTGCTTGCAGCACACATTCTACAAGCAGGTGGGAGCATGACCTGGGCGACGCGCTGGAGGATGATATCCTCCAGGAGCACCAGCTGGTGGTCGCAGGATGGAGCAAGTGCCGCCAGGCTAGTCGCGACACAGAAATGATCCCAAAAGGCAAGAGCAGCGAGAAAGGAAAAGGCAAGTCACGGGCTACATGCAGAGTGGACCCAGATGAGTGTGTACATCGAGCTGCTCAGCTCACGACTGTGGGTACCAACCAGTACAAGGAGAAGGTACGCTGCCGCCTGTGTGACACACTGGTCGTGGACCGAGACACGAAGTGTTGGTCCGAGGAGAAGGAGCTTCGTGCAGAGGTCAAGGCGATCCGTCTCGACAAACAGAAGCAGGAGCTCTTGACACGGTCGAGAGCATCGACGGCGGACGATCCTCGACGGGATGAGACACTACATGACGCAGTCGCTCGTGAGCGAGCGGCACCTCCATATTGATACATCTTTCTTGTTCTTTGTTGAACTGAGCCAGCGTCGGTTCGCAGGCAAGCTTAGTCAGAGAGTAATATGAGTGTGAATTTTGGGGGGTCAAGACCCGCTTGCTTTTGTTTCACTGGACAGACATGCTTACCTGCAGCGCCGGCGTTTGGGCCCAAGGAGCGCTTATCCCCCAGAGCAGCTGCAGTTGGAGATTGGCAGCAATAGCAGGGTATCGGTCGATTCGATCGAGTTCTCCGAGCTGAACCCACCCCGACACATTGAGGCTGATCGACGGAGGGAGCACGAGTGAGAACGAGGGTCCTGGTCTTCATCTTTCCCCTCGTCCTTCTCCTCCTCCTCCTCCTCCTCCTCCTCCTCCTGCTCCTCCTCCTCATCGTCCTCGGATCTGTGTTTTACCAATCAACATGTTATCCGTGAGAAGTTTCGACGACTGAAGTCCGCGCCCGAGAAAAAAACGATGTGGTGTGCCTTCAGGAGTCCCACGGTATTGGATCAGATTTGGAGCAGTTGAGAAAAGATCACAAAACCCATCGTCCGTTTGGTTCCTTGTGTGCTTCTGCCTCTGCTGGCGGCCTGCTCTTTTTCATATCTAAGCAGTTGCTGGTTCAGCTTCAGGTCGTGAACTTGCATGTAGCTGTTCCAGGGCGCATTGCCTACCTCCTCCTGCAGGGTCCTCTTCCTCCTCGTCTTTCCCCTACTCCATGTTTCTCTTCCTGCTCCTCCTCCTCCGCCTCCTCTCCTCCTCCTCCTCCTCCTCCTCCTCCTCCTCCTCCTCCTCCTCCTCCTCCTCCTCCTCCTCCTCCCCGGGGGGCCAGCGACTCGAAGGACGCCGCGGGGTCCCCGGGGTGCGCGCCGCGCTCGCTGGCCCGCCGCCGCCGTCGCGCCAGCGCCGACTTGCCGCGCCCCCCCCAGCCGCCGCCAGCCGCCGCCAGCCGCGCGCGCGCGCCGGTTTCTGGCGAAGCTCAGCCGCCGCCGTTTGTTTGCTATTCCTCCTGTTTGGTCTTCCTCCTCCTCCTCCTCCTCCTCCCTCCTCCTCCTCCTCCTCCTCCTCCTCCTCCCCCTCCTCCTCCTCCTCCTCCTCCTCCTCCTCCTCCTCCTCCTCCTCCTCCTCCTCCTCTTTCTCCTCCTCCTGGGCCACGCCCTCCGCAGCGCACGCAGGAGCGGAGGCGGCTGCTGCAGGACCTGCAGTCCTGCAACGACTCGGAGAAGCGCGAGAAGTACAACAGGCCCCACCTCGGTCGCCCCATACAGCAGGCAGGTCTAAGTCAGAAAGCTGGCCTGGCAGTAGGCGCCCCACGCAAATGACTTATCCCCCGATGGCCCCAGTAATAAGTCGGGCGCGTCTTTCTGCAAGAGGAATATGCAACAATAGTCCAAAAATAGTCTGGGGAAGACTTCTTGCACATGTTTGACTAGTTTGGTGCATGTTTTGACTATTTGTTGTTTGGCCTCCAAAATCCGCTTGCAGGAGGACATGTCCGACCAAACCAACCCCAGCAACCCAGAGAAGCTTTGGGGCAGGTCAGGACCGACAAAGATCGACGAATAATGTGCCCACATGTTTATGATAGCAAGACTTCTCATCGCATGCGTCTACAGTGCTGCTACTGGTCCCCATTCTGAGCGCCAGGGCGGGGGGCGGGGCGTGGATAAAAGTTTCGGCCCTGGATGTCGCAATTTCTATCCATACCGCCACTCTGGCTCCTCGGCGGGCATGGGCGTGAGCAGGGGCATGGATAAGACTTCGATCGCCTCCCGCCAGACGAAGTTAGAGGCTCGAGGTCTGGGGATGCTTGTATGCATGTTTTGTGTGGGTGGGAGTGGGAGTGTAAGCGTGGGTGGGAGTGTGAGTGTGGGTGTGAGTGTGAGTAGGAGTGTGAGTGTGAGCGTGAGTGTGTTAATGCGAGTGTGGTGGTGAGTGCGAGTGTGAGTGTGCGTGTGCGTGTGCGTCTGAGTGTGCGTGTGAGTGTGACTGTGGACTGTGACTGTGACTGTGATTGTGTGTGTTGTGTGTGTGTGCGTGCGTGCGTGCGTGCGTGTGTGTGTGTGTGTGTGAATGTGTGTATGCGTGTGTGTGTGTGAGTGTGTGTGAGTGTTTGTGTGTGTGCGTGCGTGCGTGCGTGCATATGTGTGTGTGTGTGCGTGTGTGTATGTGTGTCTGTGTGTCTGTGTGTCTGTGTGTCAGTGTGTCAGTGTGTCAGTGTGTCAGTGTGTCTGTGTCTGTATCAGTGCCTGTGGCTGTGTCTGTGTCTGTGCCTGTGCCTGTGTCTGTGTCTGTGTCTGTGTCTGTGTCTGTGTGGGTGGGTGGTGGGTGGGTGGGTGCGTGGGTGGGTGGGTGGGTTGGTGGGTGGGTGGGTGTGGTGTGTGTGTGTGTGTGGGTGTGTGTGTGGGTGTGTGAGTGTGTCTGTGTGTCTGAGTGTCTGTATGTCTGTGTGTCTGTGTGGCTCTGCGGCTGT
The DNA here is from genome assembly GCA_963575745.1 of Prorocentrum cordatum. Lineage (NCBI taxonomy): Eukaryota > Dinophyceae > Prorocentrales > Prorocentraceae > Prorocentrum > Prorocentrum cordatum. Next base: position 191,151 of record CAUYUJ010008779.1, on the reverse strand, counting down.
GCGTTTGTGTGTCTGTGTGCCCTTGTGTCTGTGTGTCTGTGTGTCTGTGTGTGTCTGCGTGTGTCTGTGTTTGCCTGTGTGTGTCTGTGTGTGTGTCTGTGTGTGTCTGTGTGTCTGTGTGTGTGTGTCTGCGTGTGCCTGTGTTTGTCTGTGTGTGTCTGTGTGTGTCTGTGTGTGTGTCTGTGTGTGTGTCTGTGTGTCTGGTTGTGTCTGTGTGTGTCTGCGTGTGTCTGTGGTTGCCTGTGTGTGTGTCTGTGTGTGTGTCTGTGTGTGTGTCTGTGTGTGTTTGTGCGTCTGTGCGTCTGTGCGCCTGTGTGTCTGTGTGTCTGTGTGCCTGTGTGTCTGTGTGAGTCTGTGCATATGTGCGTCTGTGCGTCAATGCGTCTGTGCGTCTGTGCGTCTGTGTGTCTGTGTGTGTGTGTTTGTGCGTCTGTGCGTCTGTGCGTCTGTGCGTCTGTGCGTATGTGCGTCTGTGGTTTAGCGTGTCTGTGTGTCTGTGTGTCTGTGTGTGTCTGTGTGTGTCTGTGTGTGTCTGTGTGTGTCTGTGTGTGTCTGTGTGTGTGTCTGCGTGTGCCTGTGTGTGTCTGTGTGTGTCTGCGTGTGTCTGCGTGTGTCTGTGTGTGTGTGTGGTTGAGTGTGTGTGTCTGTGTGTGACTGTGTGTGGGTGTCTCTGTGTGTGTGTCTGTGGGTGTCTGTGTGTGTGTGTCTGCGTGTGTCTGTGTGTGTGTCTGTGTGCGTGTGTCTGTGTGTGTCTGTGTGTGTCGGTGTGTGCCTGCGTGTGTCTGTGTGTGTCTGTGTGTGTCTGTGTGTGTGTCTGTGTGTGTCTGTGTGTGTCTGTGTGTCTGTGTGTCTGTGTGTGTCTGTGTGTGTGTGTCTGGGTGTGTCCGTGTGTGTGTGTGTCTGTGTGTGTCTGTGTGTGTCTGCGTGTGTGTCTGTGTTTGTGTCTGTGTGCGTGTCTGTGTGAGTCTATGTGTGTCTGGGTGTGTCTGTGTGTGTGTGTGGGTGTGTGTCTGTGTGGGTGTGTGGATGTGTGTGTGCGCGCGTGCGGGTGTGTGTCTGTGCGTCTGCGTGCGGGTGTGTGTGTGTGTGTGCGTGTGCGTGTGCGTATGCGTGTGCGTGTGCGTGTGTGCGTATGTGTGTGCGTGCGTGCGTATGTGCGTGTGTGCGTGTGTGCGTGTGGGTGTGTGGGTGTGTGGGTGTGTGGGCGTGTGTGCGTGTGTGCGTGTGTGCGTGTGTGCGTGTGTGCGTGTGTGCGTGTGTGGGTGTGTGGGTGTGTGGGTGTGTGGGTGTGTGGGTGTGTGTGTGTGTGTGTGCGCCCGTAGCCTGGCTCAAGGCGCGAGCGCCCCCCCCCCCCTCCTCGGGGGCTCCCCGCATTCACAGGGGCGCCCGACGCAAGGGGCCCCGTCCCCGCGGCCGCCGCCCCCCGCTGGCCCCCGCGGCCTCCCGCCCCCCCTCGGCATTGGCGCCTGGCCTAGCCATGGACCTCGAGGGGGGCCTCCCTGGACGAGAACCCCCCCCACTGGAGAACCAGAGGGTTTGTGTGGGGTGCGGGGGAAGTTCCAGTTTGGGGCGTCAGTCTGTCGTCTTCTTTGTTCTTGGTGTTGTTGTTGGTGGTGTTGTTGAACATTATTTATTCTAAAGAATAATTATTGTTGGGCCCCCTGGTGCGCGCCCCCCCTGCGCCGCCTAGGCCGCAGCTACATTTTCATCATTTTCGTGAGGAAGCCTCAGAAAAGAGGGTGTGTACAGGATCCGGTTGTTTTGTTGTAATCCGCTTTCCCTTGCAAAAAACAATAGAAAATGACATTTCTTGTTCTAATATAATCAAATTTCAAGAATCCCTTGCAAAAAATAAGGTAAAGTGGACATTCGCGCGCGCAAGACGAAATCCTTCCAAAACCTTAGTGTTCGCAGCGATTTTAACATAAAAACATCAAAAAACCAATGGTTTTTCAACAAACAAATTGTCAAAATCTCATCCCGCGCGCTCTTGCGGATTCGTAGGAAACCCAACACTTTTTAAACATTTCTGTCAAACGGGCTTTTGCGAGCAACTTTTTCGAACTTCTGCGACAACGGTTGCGCACCTGCCAGGGCCATCATCCCTGTCAAATAATACCATGCGGGACACATTCGTTTTTTCTTCGCGCGCGCACGCCGTCGTCGTCGGCCGCGGGGCCCTGAATAGTAGCCACGGTCGTCCGCATGCCACGAAGTGAAGTGTCCGAACGTCATAGGGCGGGAAGCTGGGTGTGGGTGGTGGCGAAGAGTCGTTTGGAAATTTGGTAGAGCTTGAACCGGCCCCCCCACAAAGTGGGGGTATTGCCCGCCTCCTATGAAAACCCTGGCACTGGTGAGAACGGAGTGTCCCCAGTCTTAAATGATTGGTGTTGTTGTTGTTGCTGTTGTTGTTGTTGTTGTTGTTGTTGTGGTTGTTGGTGTTGTTGTTGTCGTCTCTCTCTCTCTCTCTCTCTCTCTCTCTCTCTCTCTCTCTCTCTCTCTCTGGGGATGTGCACAGCCTGGGGGCTACCTCACATTCCCAGGGACCTGGCACCGACGAATTTTCGCAAGGCACCAACACCAGTTCTGGGAACCCAGTTGACGGGACTCCCTGCCAGCCAGGACAGCTGAGCTCAGCGGCCCGATGCCCTCCAGCGGACACAGCGGCGCCGCCACCAGCCCCCAGAGGAGCACTACTGCAGGAAGTGGTGCGCACGGGGAGGCGCAAGAGGACCCGTGCGAGGAGCTGCTCCCAGCCCGTGGCCCCCGTCGGCGGCAGCCCCCCGCGCGCTCGACATTCGGGCTGGAGACCCCTTCTGGCAACGTGAGCGTGGGACGGGCGCCTGCCCTCCCTGCCCCACTGCTGCGCCGCGTGGAACAGGGAGGCGCGCGAGATCTCCCGCTGTCTGCCGCGCGCCCCCCGCGCGCCACGGAGCCCTCTTTGCAGGAAGCTCGGATGCAGGCTGCAAGGAGGGCCCCCCACTCTCTGCAATTGACCATGCACCAGGTCGGTGCCCCCCACGGACTGGGCGGACGGGAATAAAAGAGAGGATAGTCCCCCCCACACAGGCTTACATGTGCCCTCCGTGGGCCGAGGAGCCCCCCACCCCAGGTGTTCCCCTGGCTGCAGGGGCCCCCCCCCCGCATCAACAGGGACCATGCACCCAGTTCGGCGCCCCCCCGCGGATAGGGAGGACGGGGCCGCAGGAGAGGAGAGCCCCACCCCCCGCCCTCAGGCTTACGCTCGCCCTCCGTGCGCCGAGGAGCACCCTCCCCAGGGCGCCCCCCTGGCCGCAGGGAGGGCTCCGCTCGTCAACAGTGACCATGCACCAGTTCGGTGCGTCCCCCTTGGCATGGAGGAAGGCGGGGGGGCCGAGACGGAAGGATCCCCCCCAGAAGGTCGGCGGCTCTCCGCGCACCGAGGAGCCCCCCCCCCCCTGCAGGACGCCCCGCCTCTGCGCGACCCCGCGGGCAGGGAGGACGTCGTGGGCAAAGCGGAAAAGGCCCCCCCCCTCTCAGGTCCCCGCGCGCCCTCCGTGCGCCGAGGGGCCCCCCACCCAGTGGGCTCCTCTGGCTGCGGGGAGGGCCCCCCGCTATCAACAGTGACCATGCATCAGGTCGGCGCCCCCCCCCACGGACAGTAGGGAGGATGGGACCAGAGGAGACCAGAGCCTCCCCCCCTCCTTGTTTACGCTCGCCCTCCGCGCGCCGATGAGCCCCCTCCCCAGGGAAGTCCTCTGGCTGCAGGGAGGGCTCCCCATACCAACAGTGAGCATGCACCACTTCGGTGCTCCCTCACTGACAGGGACGACGGGATTGGAGGAGAGGAAAGCCACCCCCCCGCAGGTTTACGCACGCCTCCCGCGCGCCGAGGAACCCGCCTCCCGGGGAGCTCCTCTGGCTGCAGAGAGGGCCCCCCGCACCAACAGTGACCATGCACCATTTCGGTGCCCCCCTAGAGGCAGGGGCGACCCAGGGGGGACAGAAGAGATGTCCTCCCCCCAGGCCAACCGACGCCACCCGTGCGCCGCGGATGCCCCGTTACGGGGCGCTCCTCAGAACGCAGCGAGGGCCCCCCATCGCCCCCTTGACCACGCACCAGTTCGGTGCGACCCCGATGGCAGCGGAAACACAGCGGATGGCAGACAGAGAGTCCCCACGGATTAGCGGACGCCCCCCGCGCGGCGCGGATTGCTTCGCAGGGAGGGCTCCAGCGCGCGCAGGGAGTGTTCAGAACCCACGCTCCTCCTCCCGAGGACCTGTCACCGAGCGAACGCGCCGGATCCCCCCATGCAGTGACAGCACGCCGCCCGCCGCTGGTACGGACGATGCTGCCGATGGACATGCGGGGCCCCATCGGGAGCGCTGCCGACCCTCCAGAGCCCCCCCTGGCATGGGGAGGGCCCCCAAGACGAAAACGGCGCGCCAGGAAGCTGCCCAGGACCTCGGGTCGGACCGCGAACTGACGGCCAATGGAGCCGCTGGTCTGGAGAAAGCTGTCTCTTTTCTCGCTCCTCCGAGTGCCGATGCTGCCTCGCAGTTCGCTCCCCGCCACCGCCAAGCGAGTTAAGGCCCAAGGGCGCGTGCGCCTGTCGATCCGATCGGCGCCGTTCCCGCCCTGTCTGTCGACCCAGTTTTTTGTTTCGCGCCTCCTTAAGTGTTGGCCGGAGCTGGCCTGCAACATCAGCGTCGTCCGCACTTGGGTTGGCGCGGCCGCAGAGACGCACCAGCCAACGCCAAGCATTCATCGCAATCGCCGCCACATGGGTTTTGCAAACCCAGTTGCGGACGGGTGGGTGGGACGTTTGCACGAGCATGGGATGCGTCAAGTCTTTTGTAAAGAATCAGTTGCACCACATAGACTGCATTACATATATTGCACAATGCACCACGCAGCCGACACCCAGAACGCAAGACCTCCTGCTCGGGGCCCACACTGGCAAAAATTTCTCGTGGACGTGAGCAGCGCGCCGGCTCATCCCACGGAACGCTTCCCGACAACAGGTTTGAGCGCACTGCCCGCGGCCGTTTCGGCTCGAACCGGTCTGGCTCCACGGGGGGGCGCAGGTAGGCCCCCGCAGCGCGGCCGCGGCGGGGATGGTCGCGGCGGCTCCTCCGCTCTCGCGGGCCGTCGGCGCGCCTTGGGACGGCGGCGGCGACAACGAGTCGGAGGCCGACGCGGAAGAAGCGCCCCTCTTCGGCGGCGCCGCGGCGGCGGGCGGCGGCGCCGCAGCGGCGACTGGGGGGCGCGGGCTGTACTTCGGGATCAAGCAAGGGTCTGGCCAGCGTAGTCGGGTCGGCTGAGTCCCCTCAGGGGATGCTTGGGAGGCCCGAGCACTGGTCTGACTCGTTGTGGCCCCGAAGCAGCAGTTCCACGGCTGATCGGTCAGTTCAGTGCTCGGGCGCCTTTGGCGGCACTCAAGCGAGTGCCTCGGAGCTCAGCTCTGACTTGATTGCATTTGAGATCCATTTATCCACCAGATCCTTGCCAAGCCAACCTTCAGTCCAGGATCGGCCAGGAGAGAGTGCTCATTTACCCTGGGCCCAGGGTCGGCCTTGCCAGGACCAGCAGTGGTGTTCAGTTGGAGCCCGTTTTTCCCAACCTGAGGTGCTGGGTCCTCGTTTAAATGCTCAGCGCCCCGCGGCACTCCTTCCTCCCTCATCCTTCTTCCTCCCCCTCCTCCCTCATCGTCGTCATCGTCATCAGCAGCATCATCATCAGCAACAGCAACAGCAGCAGCATTGTCATCATCCTCATCATCAGCAGCAACATCATCGTATCCTTCATCATCATTATCATCGTCATCAGCATCAACCTGGTCATGGTCATCATCGGCATCAGCATCCGCATCGGCATCCTCATCAGCATCATCATCATCGTCATCGGTACCAGCATCTTCTGCATCCTCATCATCATCAGCATCATTGTCACCCTCATCATCAGCTTCATCCTCATCACCATCAGCAGCATCATCATCGTTCGTCGCCAGTATCGCCGTCAACATCATGAACACCATTACTAGCATCATCAGAATCATCAGTTTGATAATAATCAGCATCACCACCACCACCGTCATCATCATCATCAGCATCAGCATCATGATGATCGTCACCATCATCAGCACCGGCATCAGCCCCAGCATCATAAATCATCACCATCACCATCACCTTACCATTTGTATCAGCAGCAGCAGGCAGCAGCATCATCAGCATCAGCATAAGCACCATCATCACAAGAAGCATCATCATGGGCAGCATTGCCGACATCAGCATCATCATCGTCAACAACACCACCGCCATCAGTGTCATTACCGCCCTCATCATCATCATCATCATCATCATCATCATCATCATCATCATCATCATCAGCATCAGCATTAGCATCAGCAGCATCAGCTGCATCACCATCAACATCACCAATATCCGAGTCAGGACCATCATCGTCGCCGTCGTCAGTTTCACTACCGTCACCACCATCAGCATCAGCAGCAGCAGCATCTGCGTCCGCATCATCATCATCATCATCATCATCCTCATCAGCAGCATCATCAACAGCATCAGCATCAGCAACGCCATCAGCAGCATCATCAGCATCATCGTCATCCGCATCAGCATCAGCGCCATTACCGTCATCAACATCATCAGCAACAGCATCAGCATCAGCATCAGCATCATCATCGACATAATCACGATCAGCCGCACGAGCATCAGCATCAACATCAGTATCAGCCTCCGACGCACATATGTCGGCATTCCCTCACACGTTTCGTGGCCCCGTAGGGAGCTCCCCCGAAGGCCCCAGTGGGAGGGCCCACATGCCACCGCCGTGCCTGTTTGGGCACACCCCTCACGTTTAGTGGCCTCGTAGGGAGCTCCATCGAAGGTTCCAGTGGGAGGGCCCGCATGCCACCGCCGCGCCCATTTCGGCACACCCCTCACACGTTGCGGCCACGTAGGGAGCTCCCCCAGAGGCCCCAGTGGGAGGGCCCGCATGTCACTGCCGCATCCATCCAGCACACCCCTCACACGCTCCGTGGCCGCGTAGGGAGCTCCACCAAAGGCTCCAGTCGGAGGCCCCGCATGCCACCGCCGCGTCCAGTTCGGCATACCCCTTACACGTTTTTCGTGACCTCGCGTGGAGCTCCACCGAAGGCTCCAGTCTGAGGGCCCGCATGCCACCGCCGCGCCCACACACACACACACAGAGACACACACACCTCACGGCCCGTGGCCCCGCAGGGAGCTCCACCGAGGCTCCAGCCGGACGGCCCGCATGCCACCGCCGCGCCCACTTCGGCACGCAGACACACAAAGACACAAGCCCACACGCACACACACACGCACACACACACACACACACGCACACACACACACACACACACACACACACACACACGCACGCACGCACGCACGCACGCACGCACGCGCACACACACACACGCACACACACCACACACACACACACACGCACACGCACACGCACACGCACACACACACACACTCACGCACACACGCACACGCACGCACACGCACACGCACACGCACACGCACACGCACACGCACACGCACACACACACGCACGCACGCACGCACGCACGCACACACACACACACAGACACAGACACAGACACAGACACAGACACAGACACAGACACAGACACACACACACACACACACACACACACACACACACACACACACGCACACGCACACGCACACGCACACGCACACGCACACGCACACGCACACGCACACGCACACGCACACGCACACGCACACGCACACGCACACGCACACGCACACGCACACGCACACGCACACGCACACGCACACGCACACGCACACGCACACGCACACGCACACGCACACGCACACGCACACGCACACGCACACACACACGCACACACACACACACACACACACACACGCACACGCGCACACGCACACACGCACACGCACACGCACACGCACACGCACACGCACACGCACACGCACGCACGCACGCACGCACGCACGCACGCAAACACACACACACACACGCACACACACACAAACACACACCACGCTTTGTGGACCCGCAGGTAGTTCCACCGAAGGCCCCACTGGGAGGGTCCGCACGCCACCGCCGCACGCATGCCGGCACACCCCTCACACGTTTCGCAGCCCCGCAGGGAGCTCCACCAACGGCCCGCAGGCTCGTGGGGAGCTCCACCGAAGGCCCCAGTGGGAGGGCCCGCGACGCTGCCCCCGTGCCCCAACCCTTTCTGTGGCGCGCTGCCTGGGAGGAGAGGACCGCCTTCGACGCCATTTGCAGTCTGACGGCCCCCTCGTTCGTTCCATTTGCCTTGCGGGACTCGCAGCTTCATATTCTTGGGTCATTCGCCAGCTTGAGGGGCCAATTTTCCGCCACCACTACCACAGGTAGGACGGGGGAGGAGGGAGGATGGAGAGGGCCTCCGCCTCCTCCTCCTCCTCCTCCTCCTCCTCCTCCTCCTCCTCCTCCTCCTCCCTCTGCTACCCATGGCAGTGGCGGTGGAAAATCGACCCATCACAGGCTAATGCAAAACCTCTCGCGACGACGGCCGTGGCCACATGGCGGGGAGGGAGGGGGGGCGGTAGCGTCATGATTCGCGCCGGCGAATTGGCTGCCCCTACACAGTTCCCAGACCGTGCTTGCTCGAATTGTGACGTCACCAGGGGTGGAAAGGAGGGCGTCCCTGGAGAATGGGCGTCAGCCGCGCAGAGTCCTCCTAAGAAGCTGCCTGTGTAGCGGCAGCCACGTGCAACGATGTAGCAGATGAATGATGTCGCCCGTTATCGCGCATCGCTTTTGCATCTCATACAAAGGGACGCTCTTGTGGCGGCGCCCACAAGGGGGGGTGCGCGAGGGGGGGTCTGAGAAGGCGGCGGGGCTTTCGAGAAGGCAGGGGGCCTCTCAGCAGCCCGCCCTGCCTCCAGAAAGCCTTCTCAGGAGCCCCCCGTGGCCTTCGACAGTCGAGGCGCTGAAGAAGGAACCCTTTTCGTTGGGAGGGGGCTCCATGGGTCCTGAACTGTTTCGCAGCTTGCCCTAGGTGTTCCTTAGCTTTTCGATTGGGAATCGAAGCTTAACCTATGGACAAAAGGGGTCTCGTTCTTTACGGTGGGGGTGCTGGTTGAGGAATGCGCCCAGGAGGCTTCGGACCCTGGAGGCTTCCTTATCTGATGAGGGCGGCGGTGATATCCATGGCCGATCCACGAGTGGAGTTCCACTGGCTTCCAGATCCTGGATTCCTTCCCCAATGGTTCCTTATCTTAGCTGCTCGTATACGCGCGTTTGAAACGTAACACGTGCCGTGTTCAAAACGTCCGTGCTCGAACCGTACGTGTTCAGTCTACGTGTTGGGCTCCGTATCAATACGCTACGTGTTGCGTGTTGCGTACCGGGGCAGCTAATTTCCTTATTCCATGCCCTCACCGTATGTAGGGCTGCTGAGGTCAACGCCGCGACTGTGAGGAGGCTCGTACCCTCCTCCGAAGGAAGGCGGCCCCTCCCGCGCCCACCCCTTTCGTGGTTTCGCCGCCGGACGACCGAGCTTTCCGTCTTACGATCCGCGACAACAGAAGAGTCTTCAGCCCAGACGACCCTGGATTCCTGATCGAAGGTTTCCTTATCCAATGCCCCCACTGTATGTCCGTAGCCATTTTGGCTCAAGGCAATGAACCGTCCCGACGACCGCGAGTCTTTCGGGGCGACTAAGCGCGAGGGAGGTTCTGCTTTGAGGCTACCTTCCTTTCCAACAAGTGTGAGCTGCCACTGCAGCACCCTGGACCTGCGGGTCACGGCTTCTTCTGTGTCGGCGGGTCCGCCCCCGTCGGCACCTGCCTGCTGCACGCCCGCGGCTGTGCAGCGCGCCCGCCCGTTCCGGCGATGGGGCCGAAGGCCGAGCCTGGCTTCGTCGTGTGCACGGGCTGCCGTTTCCGCTGGAACTTCCGCAGGAATGCGAAGTGCTGGCTGTGCGGGATCGGGCTGGAGCTGGCGCCCTCGAAGCCTTCGCCCCGCGTCGGGGTCTGGGCGGACGACGGCGGCGGCGGCTCCCAACCCGCACTGCGAGGAGGCGGCAGCGGAGGCCCACCGAAGAATGGCGCCAAGGGCGGCAAGGGCGGCAAGGGCCGTGGAGGAGCCTCCCGTGGCGGCGGTGGTGGTGCAGCCTCCCGCGGCGGCGGCGGGGGCGCGGGTGGCCGTGGCGGAGGCGCCTTCCCGAAGGCCCCCTGGTCGGCCCCCCCCGAGAGCGAGCTCGAAGCGCTCCTCGCTTGCGGGGACCCCGCCATCGCGGCCAGGCTGCAGGAGGCAGTCCGTGACGCGCGGGGCTGCGTCGCGCCCGCGGTCGCCCCAGCTCCGAAGCCGCTCGAGCAGAGGCTGCAGTCGGCCACGGCGAAGCGGATCCACCTCCAGCGCCAGCTCGACGAGGCGGCGGACGCGCTCGTGGCGGCGGAGGGCCACCTCGCTCTGTGCCGAGGCTGGCGCGACGAGGCGGCGGTCAACCTCGCAGAGGCCAAAGAGGAGGAGAACGCCCTCCTCCGCCAGCGAGCCCATGCGGCTGGTGTCGTGGGCGCCCAGCCCGATGGAGCGAGGCAGCTCACTCTCAACTTCGACGCGGAGTCATTCGAGAACTTCGCGGAGCTGGAGGAGGAGGCGCAGGCCACCCTCAGGCGCCTCTGTGACGAGGGGCTCCAGATCATGCAGGGGGCGCAGGCCACGTTCGAGCGCAACTGCCAGGAGCACCAGCAGCGCATCAAGCGCCAGATCGAGGAGGAGGTGGCCAAGAAGCGCAAGCGCACCGAGGAGGGGCCTGCAGCAGCCGTGGCCGCTGGCACCCCCGTGCGGGGCGCGGCCGCCCCGCCGCAGCCAGCAGGACAGGCGGCCGCCCCTGCTGCTGCCGCCGCCCCAGCAGCAGGCGCTGCGCCTGGTGCAGGGCCCCCCCCAGCGGCCGCCGTGGAGAGCCGAGCGGCAGACGAGGCGGCCCGACAGCGCACTGCCGACCAAAAGGCTGCTGCGGCGGCCCCTCCACCTGCTGCTGGCGCTGCTGCTGGCAGCGGCCAGGCCCGCGGGTAGCACCCTGCTGCCAGGCGGCGGCCCCGTAAGCGCGGCGCCGCCCGTCCCAGACGGGGCTGAGGAGGCAGAGGCGGCGGCGCCCAGCCGCCCCGCGGCGAAGGCGGCGCCGAGCGGCGGCATGCACGCCTACCTGGCGGCCAACGTCGAGGCCGACGCTGGGGAAGGGCTTCCCTTCACTGGGCCGCTGCTGCGCCAGGACCGACGCTCCGACGATGCGCGCCACGGTTCCAAGTTCAAGGCGCTCAGTAGCAGGACAGAGCCAAGCGCTGCGGCGGACTTGGATGGGCCCGACCGAAGGACTGGCAGTCCTCAGCCCAGCCAGGGGCCCATACGGAATAGTGGGTACCCAATTCAAGTTGGCGAGGCTGAGGGCGAGGGCGTGAGACCCCCTGAGGTTCGGGGCCCCAAGGCGGCGGGCAGCCGCCCGCCTGGGGGCCGCGCGGGCGCCGCGGCAGCCGCGAAGCCTGCAGCCCAGCCCCAGCCAGGGCGACCGCAGGCCAAGCCCCTCCAGCTGGCCGAGCTGCAGCGCACGGAGGCTGTCAGGAAGCTTAGCCCCCTCACCAAGTGCTGGCGCTGCCTCGGGAGGATCACCAGGCAGCTCAGTGCGGCTGCTGCCGTCAGCTCACCCCCTGAGGGGCACGGGGGACACATGAAGCACCTGGTGCAGGTGGCCAAGGGTATGGGGCCCAAGTTCGAGCAGGCGGGCTGCTCCATGTTAGAAGGCACTAAGCTGGACTCGCTGACTGTGGTGATCCAAGAGCCCTCTGTGCAAGGGCAGGCCTTCTTGCAGATGATCGAGAGCGCGGCGGCGAGACTCTGCAAAGAAGAAGCAAAGGCGGCCAGGCTGCGCTGGATGGACTACGTGGACGTGGCCTCGACGAAAGGGGCGAAAGGAGCCCACGATGTCATGCAGGACCGCGATCAGGTGCTGGACTCGGTGATCGCGCACTGCCCCGACTGGGTGACGCTCCCCGTTGTAGTCCAGCAAGCCCAGAACCAGATCCGCATAGAGTGGAAGGCCCTCTGGAAAGGAGCCGATAGGGAGCACAGGACCAGACCAGCCGATTGGATCTGCTCCATGGTGCTGCCCCCGTTCACGGTGGGCGACAGCCTCGAGGCGGCGAAGTCGCTCCCGAAGCTGACCGCTCTGGGCTGGGATGCGTTCCACCCGCGGCTGGTCCTCTCCCAGGGCAGGCCCTTCGCCGATTTGATGGCAGAGGGGCGCACGGCTTGGGTGTTGCAGCCGCAGCCCACGGCCCTCTTCACCACGGTGTTCCTCTTCCCGGGGAAGCCAGACGGAGGCCGCCGCCCGATCGGCCTCATGGGCAAGTGGTTGCGTATCTGGTGCAGGGTGCGCCGCCACTATGGTGTCAAGTGGGAGAAGGACCACCAGCCCACTTTGGTCTGGGGCAAGGATGCGAACAGCTGTGACATGGCGGTCTACCCACACAACCTGGGGCTCGCGCTCGCCCGCCAGCTTGGCTTTGGGGCAGCCTCAGTCTATCTTGACGGCAAGTTCTACGCGCGGACCGACCACGACCGTTTCAAGCGAACTACCGAGTTGGTGAGCTTGATGGGCCACCGCTACGAGGAGCTCTTCTGCCAGGACCTCTTCGTCGGCGCCCAGTACCAGGTGCAGAGGCCGCGCTGTGACCCTGGCGGGGAGCGCCGCTCGCGCGGCTGGGACGCGGGTGCACCCGTGGTGCCCGCGGGCACCCTCGTCTTCACGGACGGCTCCTGCGTCAACAACGACCTGATGATCAGGAGCGCGGTCTGGCCGGTGGCGGTTCTCACGACCGTTGGCGAGTGGGTGGCGCAGGCGAGGGGTGCGGCGCCGTCTGCCCTGAAGCTCATCCCCTCCCGTTCGCGGGCGGCCATCGAGCGGGGCGACCTCATGGAGGTGGAGCTCTTCGGCAACCGCCTCGTGGGCCAGCTCGCGAAGGCGGGCGCGGCGATGCACGCCATCGCCGACGAGGAGGCCCGCCTGCTCCAGGGCTGCCAGGCCCGCACCCGCTTCGCGGCGCGCTTCGCCGCCGAGTTCGAGGCCCAGGACACGGAGTCGGGCTTGCGGGACCTCACCCCCTACATTGCGGCGGAGCTCGACGGCGAGGCCGACCCCCTATTCGCCGCCGCGGCGGAGCCCGCCCCTGGGACAGGTGGATTCAGCCCACCGAAGTCGCAGTCCCAGGGGCGCGGCCAGTTCGGGAAGAAGCACGACGTGGAGGTGCGCGCGGCTGGCATCGCGGAGCTGGACGCGCTGTTGGCTGCTCCTGACGGCGCGGCGCTGGCGCGCGGCAGCGGCATCTCGGAACCCATCGAGCTCCCCGAGGGCCGCGAGGCAGCCGCCGCTGTCGGGCACGCCGCTGGCGGAGGCCCTGGGCAGCCGCCGCGGCCTGCAGACAGCAGCCTGCCGCCCCCTGCTGCCCCCTTGGTGCGCCGCCCGCGGCAGGTTCGCCAGGCGCCACGCGACGCGGAGCACGTCGCGTTGTATGGCGATGGCAACGTGAAGGAGATCGACGCGGAGCTTTGCGGTGGCTACGCCGAGGCGCAGGCCTCGGCGGCTGATGGCGGCCCCCTCCTCGCCACGGCGGCGGCTTTGGCAGCGGTGGCGGCTGCTGGCGCCTCCAGCTCGCGCCCTTCGCCCATGAGGCGCCGCCCCGCCTCGGCCGAGTCGCCCGCGGATGCCCTGCGACGTGTCGCCCAGCGCAGGGCGCAGGTGCAGCCGAGGCGCCGCGAGGCCTCAGCCCCCGCGCCCTGCCCGCGCCTGGCGGCGGCGGAGGCGGCGAGCAGCGGACCAGCCACTGCGGAGGCGGCTGATGCAGCCCGTCCAGCGGGATGGAGGGTCAACGGCCACCTCCTCATGGAGTCGAGAGTCGAAGGAGACGACTCCGAGCCCTTCTTGGTCTGCGCGGCTTGCTGGATGTACTGCCGCCTCCCCAGGTACGCGCACCGCGGCCTGGGCAAGCAGTGCGGGGCCAGCGCGGCGGCTGGGCAGCCCAAGTGCAAGAAGGGATCCAGAGCCCAGGCGCGGTCGGACTTCGCTCGCGGCATCCTGCCAGCGCCGAAGGAGCCGATCGCGCCGCTGGCCTCGCCAACGGAGTGCACGCGCCGGCGCTGGGCGGCGGCGCTCCAGGCCAGGCAGGGCCACGGCGCGGAGGGGCAGGCGCTCGTGGCAACGCCCGTGCCAGCGCCGCGGCTGCCAGCAGCCGCCCAGCCCCCACCGCCTGCGGCTGGCGCTGGGAGCCAGGCGGCTGCGCCGCCGAGCGCCGCGGCTACGCGGCGGCTGGCCGCGGCGGCCCCGCGGGAGGAGGCCGCCGAGCCGCGGCGGTCCCGCCCAGGGCTCGAGGGTGTACGTGGAGCCCACGGCTTCGCGGACGCGGCGGCGGCCCGCGAGCGCGGGCGAGCTGCGACGGCAGCGGCCGCCCGCGCAGGCCGCGCGGGGACGCGCGCCGCGGGCTGAGGCGGCCTCGGCAGGCGGCTGTAAGCGCCCGCGCGGCCCTCCGCCTCTCCGCCTTGAATTTATGCAAGAATCCGCCGAGCCCGCTCGGCGCCCACACAGATAAATGCCCCCACTGTACTGCGCCCTGGCATGGTATGCACGCCCTCCGGGTCGAGGCGAGGAGGCCCTGCACACAACCCCTGGGGACCAGGATGGCCCTTGCCAGGCTTGGGTGGTGCGCAGGCGCCTTCTGCAGACAGGACGACCTTCTGCACGGTTCCCGGAGACCCGACACCCAACGAAAAAAAATAGCGGCGGGATTGTGGCAATTTGCAGATTGGGGGCCCTCGCCCGTCTTCGGGAGCGTCAAAAAATCAAGAGTATCCCACTCGTTCACAGCGTACAGTATTTTTGGAACACCGGCTCTACTTGTTATGGCAATGGCGGCGCACAGAGCCGAATTGACTATTGGATCGGGCCGTCAGAATCAGCCCCTGTCATCAACAAAATCAAGTTCCACTAGAAGTCTCATCAACGATTACGCGTGCTGGTGCGTTTGAAAGACCACATCCCCATGATGATGCACATTCGCATAGTTTGCCCATCATCGAATTCAACGGATCACGCCCAGAGATGGGACTGGGTGCACATAGCAGCTGGACTGCAAGTCGATGCAAATGGCCCGATTTTGTCACGATCTACATGCATGGATCGAACACGGCCGACACAAGCAATGCATCTTACAGTTCGACCAGCGCCCCGACCGCCATGCCGCACATGTATCATCGAGACATCGGAGACGACCTGAATTTCTACGCCGAGCAAGAAAACAGCGGTTCGACCCATTAAAGGAACGTGCAAGGGATGTGCAAGGTTCAGAGACCACGGGATGGCAGGTGACGGAGATCATCGCAAAGAATTATCACGTAAGTTGTCACACAAGCTACGCGAACATGCTAAATAGAAACAAGCTTTGTGGACACATTCATTCGATGAGCAGCTGGCAGAGGCATACTACCAACGTCACTTGTCCAGAGTAGCAAAGCTCAGCCGACTCCGTGCAGGCACCCGAGAAGGGCCCAAGAAGCGCACTTACCTCGCCTTCCCCAGCGCACGCCCGACGGCCGCCCACTACGCCGAAGTCCGTGGAAATGATGGAGCTTTCGGCGGCCTCAGCGCGACCCCTGCACACAGTTAGTGCATCTATACATACACGCATATACATATATATATATATATGTATGTATGTATATATATATATATATATACGCCGAACAAAGAAAAAGCACGTGATGAATTCCACAACCGACACGACAAAGGCATCCGGCCCGTCGGCGAGCACAGAGTGGACCCCACCAGGGAAGCACTTCTCGAAGCAGCAAGGGATTTCACCGCCATGGGAAAACTATGGAAAACTATCTGGTCATGGCCAGTTGAGCTCACATTCGTGCTACTAGTTCCGAAGTACCCCATCCGCCCTGGACCACCCCGCAGCGGCATAGGATACGCCCCGACAGACGACGCATACTCACTGGAAGCACTTCGACCTGGGCTTGGGCATGCAGTTAATGAATCGGCAAGACCACGCGCCACAAAACGACCGCCATGATCGACGACCTGATTAGCGCCGACTGGACTTAGGTGAGCAACGCTGTCACGCGCCCCAGGTCATTCTCACACATGTGTTAGCGCGCGCGCGACTCAGAGGCGCTCCCAGTACAGCCGCGCACAAGCCAGACAGCTGCAATTTGAAAGGAAAACAAGGAACCGCCAGGATATCCAGTACGCGATTTGAACCAGTGCCTGGGGATGCGACACGTTTTCTGCCTCTTTCTGGCGATTACGCTTACAATGTGGAACGGTCGATTGCGGCAGTACTTATCAAACGCCCGCACGGGCGCGCTGCGGCACCCGCGCACGCAGACGTGAAGCTCTCATGATGCTGACGCGTAGTGCAACCTTCAAGCTACGCGCAGCTCACGCCCCGGCTTTCATCGCGAGCTATGACATGAGGAACGCTTTCGGCACAGGTTTAACGGAGCGCTCGCTGGCCTCCCATCCTGTTCGCACCGAGGATGACCACTTCGAGGACATGCTCTGCCAGCAACAAACCAGAGCCACGATGATGATATAAGCTAGCGGTGGTACACTCGGACTCCGGGCCCAGAGCGGCGGACGCACGGGCGTCAGCAGCGAGCCCGAAATCTCCATGGAGCCCCCCCATCCCGTGGTCACCGAGTGGGGCAAAGAGCTCCCAGGCTCTTCTCGGCGATGGGCCGACAGCGACTATCCCCGCCATGGGCAACTGGCACTGCGTAGACATTGGCCCGCTCATAGACGACGTTGTCCGCATCCTGACCATTCCCGACGGCGCGCCGCGGCAAGCCCTCGCCACTGACTGCATTGACGCACCTGTTCCCAATGGAAGATTGCAGGAAGGCGGCCACGGACAGAACGTCGACAAGCAAGATACCCGAGCAAGATTGCCCACGAGCGCAGCTACAAAAAAATGCGGAACAGCAACTCAGCGGCGCTTGCACGACGAACATCATCCACTTCGGCGCTTACGCCCGCGCCGGCGGCTACAACGCCCGCGGGGTCGAGGAGCGCACCCGCGCTCGCTGCGCCAGCTGGGCGCGGCCCGCCAATTTTTGAACGTCGCCCACGCAGGGGCGCTTCAAAAAAAATCCCCTCGCCAACATAGCGAGCCGCGAGCGATCGGGCCCGGGGTCGCCGGCCCTCGCGCAGGAGAGATCGCGCGCGCGGGCGCAGGCCCAGCAAGAAAAGATGCGACGCATATTGCTCGGAGAAGCCCACGCAGTTGACGAACATGGCGCCCGCGCATGTCTCGCCACGAGAGAGCTGCTCATCTTTCCGGCATCGACCCGACATCCCTCGAGCTCTGCGCGCGACGGCTAAGCAGGAGGCAGACGCTCAGCAACGGAGCACTTCAGCATGACCAGTTCCTTGCAGTTTTCTTCGGGCGCTGCGAGATTGAACGCCAGGTCGCCGCCCAGAGCCCCCCCGCCTCTCCTTCTACCTCGCTGGCAAACGGGGCCCCAACAGCGACGCGCCCGCGCGCCCATAGGCTCGCCCGCTCGGGCAAGTCCTCCAGAGCGCCCTCGAGGCGCCCGCCCCCGACGACTTAGAAGCAGCATGGGGCGTCAACTCCAGCACCCAGGAGCTCTTCACCAACCCCTGGGCCCAGGAGGTTTTCGAGAGGATCGACTTTGGGCATCTCCGCCAGGCGCGCGCATCGCAGTCCTGGGCCCCCCCGGAGCGCCTGCGCGCGCCCCCCAACGAGCCCCTCGCAGACCCCGACAGTGACCCCGAGGTCCTGAACCCGTTCGTCTGCAAGGTAGGAGGTTGCCCGCGACAATTCCGCATTTCCCCAGCACTTACCACGCGCCAAACATCGGCCGCACTTCCAGGACACGGGGCCCCCATTGCCGACGATCACCATCGACAACCGTTGCCAAGTATGTGGCAATGTGTATGGGTGTAGTCGGCATTGTCAACATTATCACCGTCGGTCTTGGATAGAATGAAGAGGCTTCGTCGATCGCACGCTGCACGCGCACGTTTGGGCCCCGCCCACAGGCGCGACATGCCCCCTGGAGCCCGTCAGCCCCCAACCCAGACCGCCGACGCGACTACCATAACCCTGAGGCTTTACGAGAGCACATGCGCTCGCGTGCCCCCCCCGTCGCCGCGTGGCCCCTTGCTCAAGAGGCCACCTCGCTCTGCGCTTGCAGCGCAGGGGCGAGGGCGCGCTGCGCCCACATCGCGGCACTTTCCTCAGCCAATCTGGAAGCCGACGGGTACCGCATATCTGCGACTCGAAGCACGACGAGCTGCGGATCGATTTTTGGGAGCTGTCCCGCGCGCTAGCTGCAGCGGCTACGCGCGCGCGCCAGGCGCAACCCAGTGGCTCGGCCTACCACGCGACCAGGGCCTGGCACGAACATGTACAAGTCCATGCAGGGCATCAGCTCAACGGCATGACATCCACTCCTGCTCTCCAACAGCCTCTCCAACCGACGGATCAAAATCAGCAAGGTCAACGATGGCGGAGGGGGGCCAGGAGGGCCCCCCCGAAGGAGACCTAGCCGAGAGCCCCGCGGAGAGGCCCCCCGCTGTCATCGACCAAGACAGGCGCTGTGGAACCACCGTTGAAAAAGCCGAGGACACAGTCCCAATAACGACGGGGACAGGCAGCAGCGTCAGCAGACGGCGCTCCCCGCCCCCCCCCCCCCCCCCCCACCACCACCCCCCCAGAGGAGGACAAGGACGGCGCGATGGGGGTGGACACAGCGGAGATCGCAGTTGAAGAACCTCGAAGGGCCCGCCGCCGAGGCGGCAGGGGGGCCCATCGAGGCCAACACAAAGACAACACGTGGACCAACAAAGACAAGAATCTGCGTTCTCTTCTCATGGCGCCCATGACATTGACACTGCAGAACACGCAGAAGATCAGAATGAGCATTGTCATGTTCTCAGTGGCGGACGCATTCACAGTGCCGATCCCCCACCCGATCATCGCTGACATCTCAGACGAGCAGAGGGGCTTCCGCGAAAGAGTCAACGGCCTCAGGCAGAACAAAGACCAGGAAGCACTGAAGCGCCTAGCCCCCCCGAGACCCGCGCTGGCCTCGGCGATGCTCGAGGGCGCGCTGGCGCGCGAGATCGGCGGCCGACGTCGGCAGCTGGTAGACGAGTACTTGGAGAAATTCCAGCCCAAAGCAGTCGAGCAGGGACCCACCATGGACATGGATCAGATCAACGGCGAAGTTCACTTCGTCAGAATCGAGAAAACCCACGGCCCAAACGTCGCCAAATTGGCGCTGGGCACCAAAGATGGGGGGCGCGCGAACTCTTCCCACGGCCGAGGGGAATCCCAGCGGCCAGGCTGGAAGAGGAGATCTCGATCTGGCTCGAGTACTTCCGCAGGAACACCTAATATTTGTACAAGGCGGGATTCCCCTCCCGGCTACTGCGCCAGCGCCAACTCCAGCTCGCGTGCACTCACCCGTCAATGAACCAGGCCCCGCTGAGGATGATGCCAACTCTGAGCAGGGCTGGGCCGCTGACGTGGAGGTCGCCGATTTTCTATTCTCCTAAGGTGCGAGGGTGAAAGCCCCCCCCCCCAGTCTTTCTTGCGCGCCGCTCTAGATCCCGCGTCCAAGCGCTTGAGCTGCATGAGTCACTGCGCGGAGCCAGGGAAGCCCAGCTGTTTCGGGTCTCTTCTCGCGCGCTTGTCCGCCCGCCACATGCGCGCGGCAGCGACGAGCTCAGATTGCATGACTTCCAGGGTGCTCGACGGCGACGCCCGACGCCGTCGGAATTTCGGGCAGCATGACCGACGCCCTCTCACTCGCGGTAGCGTTCATTAGTACAACCACCCACTGCGTGAACTGATTGGCCCCCACGCTGTCGTGAAAAATTGGCCCTGGGGAAGTGGCCCGGACTTCCGGGGCCCACGCGCCAAAGAAATTGGAGTTGCTGGACGCGCGGGTCCTCGGCCTGCTGCGTAGTTCGGATATCGCCAGGACCTTGGGCGAGGTGAGCCGGGCGAGCGACGGGGCCCGGAGCCCCGACCATGTACCTGAATCGCTAAACCAAGTGCGCCGTAGCTGGTGTCTTCGGGCGACTGCAGCGTCCGTCTGGAGGCGCGAAAATGGTAGTCCACCTCCAGGCGAACGCTGCCAGATACGGGCTTCGCGCCTACCCCAGCAAGACGAACGTTCTCACGAACTGCCCCTGCGACGCGGGCAGCGCAGCGCTCGCTGGCGATTCCCGAGTCGAGATTATTTTGCCAGGGGGGTCCGAGAAGTATTTGGGCCGAGTCATCAATCTGGAAGACTACCACGGAACAGAACTTTCGAATTGCATGTCATCAGCTTGGAGAGCATTTGCAACCTTCCGACGCGTTCTGCAGCTCACGGAGGTATCCATTATTTGCGAGGCTGAAGTTGTTCGACTCGGCAGTGACTTCGACAGCCTTATATGGATGTTCGAGCTTGGTGTTGAAATTGGCCGACCAGAGAATTATCCGAGGAGCCCGGCGGAAAATGCCGAGGAAGATCTTCAAAATCCCGCGCAGGCACGAGGAGGAGTAGATAGACTACATCCAACGGTCCACCCGTCTGCGCGAGCAGAGGGCCCGCGAGCGACAGAAGAGCAGGAAACTGAAGTTCGCCTATGGGAAAATTGAGCACGCGATCGTTGCGCTGGTTTCCGTGGTTCCGGACACGGGAGCGCAAACGTTCAGGGCGGCCGTGCAAGCGCTGGGCCGACGATCTTTGACAACCTTTCAACGGTCACTGATGAGTCACAATTTTCTGGGAGAGCTTCAGACTGATCAGGCGGTCGTCAGCCGCAGCGCGTCGGCCCGCCCCCTTTCTGGGCACAGGCAGACTGGCGCTCCTACAACTCCTCATCCCTATCAGCGCGCGGGAAGCAGAGTCCTAGTGAAAGCCGAAAATGCGCCCCCTCCTGGAGACAGCACCGCGGCGACAGCTCGGACTGCTGCAAAGGGCGCGCCCAATTTCGGATACCCTCCAGGCGACCCAGGGCGCTCACGACCGGATGGCGCGCCTGACTCCCGGCTGCGCGCGCGGGCCACAGACGGGCGCGTCTTCGCGATCGGCGCAGACGCTCTGGCCGACGCCTCCGAAGCCCCCACCCCCGTGGCTGACGGCTATTATGGAACCCACTACTTGGGAAGTCTGGGGCCGTCGTTGCACCCAGTCGACGGCGAGGCCCTGCGACGCCCAGCTGCGACTCCGCCCGCAGTCGCCCACGGGGCGTTCGACACCCCCCGCTGGGGGGCCACGGACCAGCCCTGCAGAGGCAGGACATCGAAGCCATCCGCCAGCTCGGCGAGAGAAGTCCCTTCGCGCCCATTCGCCCTCCTTCCCCTGTCAGTGAATCGACCCGAGTGGACGGCGAACTTCGCCCTGAAGCCCAGGCCACGCCAGAGAAGGAGGTGCATGATCTGGCGACAGACACGGCGTCGGCGAACGCGCATGCACGTGGCACGACCGACGGTGCTCCCACGTCTGGCGATAGCGCGGCGGCAGATGGGGGCGCGCCCGTGAGCGAGGGCCGGCGCGGGTCCGAAGGCGAACGCCAGTGAAATGGGCCTGTCCCCGCACACCTCAGAGCTGCCAGAGGCGATCCGGCCCCTGCCTGGCGGCCAACTGCGCGGCCCGCACCGACCCGCATGGCCCCGCCAGGCGCCCCTGCCCCAGCTGCCGCCGCGCCGCTCGACGCCATGTGCGGCTCTTGCGGCGGGCCCAACCAATCGGAACTGTCGCAAACAGAGCTCGAACGCTCTGTCAAAGACAGCAGGGCTGGTTCGCTGGAGACCTACGACCAGAACGCGCGGCAGCGCAGACAGCAGGACCAGGGGCGGGCGCAACCGAGTAGAGAACCAGAGCAGCATGCGGAGCAGACGCCAGGAGAGCCCGCGGAACAGGAGCTGCCCGCCGCTCACGGGGCGGGCGCGGAAGTGGCACCAGCGCAGGACTTGGAACTCGGACAGGAACAGGAACAGGCAACCGCCCGCCGCCACACTCCCCTGGCTGCCACTTCTAACCCTGGCCCTTCCCTCTCCGATAATGGCGCGAGCTCGAGTGCCGATGGGCGACGGCAGCGCGGCCGGAACGCGCCCCCAGCGCGTCTACCCGGCAGCGGGTGGACGCCCTGCCTGGCTTCCGCGACCGGCGATTATCCAGTCCCCCCGCCGACCGCGCCGGCGGGCCTGCCAGACGGCAGACGACAGGCGGCGGGCGCGCCAGCAGCAGCGGCAGCAGAAGCAGCAGCAGAAGCAGCAGCAGCAGCAGCCGCCGCGCCAAGGACCAACCGCTGATCACCCCGCCTTTGGTGACAGGGCCCTCCGCGCGCCAATTGCCAGAACCCTTCGACCCCGACACGGGGCAGCAGCTGTATAAAGCTAAAGATCGGCGGCATCCTCTGGGGCCCCCCCAGGGAGACACCTGGCAAGACGATAAGGCAGCTTCAAGTCACCCTTGGGGCGATGTTCACGGGCGCCCGGCACGCGTTCGCCGAGCAGCATGCCGTGCCCGGCAGCAAAGGCGCGCTCGACCCGCTACGGCGCGACCAGCAAACTTGCGTCAATTTCTCGTCCTCCTTCCGCAGCCACAACTGCGACGCGCGGGCCATGAACGACGCGCTGGACCTCGGGGTTGACTGGGCTCAGCTGCGGCATCGGTACCTGGGCGGAAGTGGGCGCGGGCAGGGGGCGCAAGGCGGCGAAGGGCCACGCTGACAGCCGCGCACCCAGGAAAGGCAATAATCAGTGGAAGGTCGCCACCTAAAGCTCTGCGGGCGCGCCCGCCTTTGTTTCGCACCAGTCTGCAGCCGCCCCGCCCTTCCTGCCCCTCGCCGCCCGCTGCTCGCCGGTGGCCCTGTCGCCCCTCGCCGGCTGCTCTGGGCGGCCGCGGCGGCCAGGGCGGCTCGCGCGCGCGCCCCCGCCAGCGCCGCGGACGCAGCTGACGCCTTCGGGCGAGTCGGCGCAGTCCGCGATCGCTAGCCCGCACCACGCGCCGCCTGCGCCACCCCGTGCCGACGCCCCCCGCGTCCGTCGGTGCCTGTGGCGCGTGTGTTATAGCTGTTTTCACTTCTGGCTGGATGCTGCCAGGCCGCAAGCCCTTGCCCTCGCTCAGTAGCGCTTGCTCTTCCAGCCGCCCCCGGGCCCTCCGCGGCGCAGAGGTGCATTCCGGGGTGGTGGCCCTGCACCGCCCTTCTTGCCATCGCTGCCTCTTGGGGCCCCTCGCCCCTTCCGCCCCTCCTCAGGCAGCCGGGCCCGCAGCAGCCCTGATGGCCCTGTTTTCCTGCCCCTCCCCTGCTCCACATGGCCAAATTCTTCGTTGGCGCATGGGGCCCCCGAGCGCACGTGGTCCAGCCTGTGCTCTCCTGACCGTCGGCCGACATTGTTGACTACGTCCACTGTTTCCTGGCGGCGGTGTCCACGACACTTTTCGTGTTCACTCGACCACGTGCTTGAGGTGTGCACCTGCCCAGTTCCTGGTCAGTTCTCCTCAGATGTCGTCGACCTAGCTCGGGAGTGCGCGTGGTTTCCTTTGATCCGTTGTCTCAGGTTCAGTTATGGTGTAGATCACATCCATAGTTTCCCTGGCAACTCTGCCATGCCGTTCGTGTTCACTTTGTTCACGGTTTGACGACAGGTGTCCGGATCAGTACTCCTTTCAGGAGTCTCGTTGTGTGCGAGTTTGGTGGCGCCACGTCCATGCACTAGTTCCCTGGTCAGCGAGTTCTTCCTGGCCTTGCTGGTGTCAGCGTTCCTTCGTGACGGTGCTCCTGGCTACATCCTGGCATCGCTCCCGCGCCATTTTCGCTGCGCTCCAACCTCGGTTGGCTAATTATGCATGCGCTCGCTCCTGGACCTGGTTCCTGGCAGCTGCAGCCCGCACCACCTCGCGCAGTCTGGTCAGCTTAGGTGCTGCTTAGGCCGCCGGTTAGTCGGCGCGTTAGGCAATCAGGTTCGCACGTAGCCCGCCCGACCCTTGACGCTGCTGGCGCGCTCGCCCGCGGCCGCGACGAAAAAAAAAGTTTGATCCTTCGCGCTGTTCATTGGCCTGTGTGTCCTTTCTTCCTTCCTTGCCTCGTTTCTGGCTCTCGGCTCCCCCTCTCCCCTCTCCCTCCCCGTGCCCTCCGCCTTGCTCTTGTGTTTCCTCGCCTTTTGTGTCTTGTGTGCTCTCCCTCCGTCTCCCTGCTTGGCTTCCCTGCTCCGTCTCCCCGTCCTCCGTTTGTCGGCCCAATTTGTCCTTCCTGCCGTCTCCCCTCTCCTCCCCCATCCCCCTTCCGCTCCTCGGTTCCTCGCTTTCCCGCCTGTCTGGGTTCCTCGCCTGGCACGTTTTTTTTTGTCGGCCCGTCTTGTGGTCCGAACAAGAGTGCGCATCCCAATTGCTCGTTTCACTCGGACGCCCGGCCCGCCGCGGCCGGTCAGCAGACCGTTTCTTCTTCTTGTTATTAATATGTTTGTTCTTTGTTATTAATAGTATCAGTATTATCATTTTTATTAATATCATTATCAGTTTTCTTTTTATGATGATGATGATGATGATGATGATGATGATGATGATGATGATGATGATGATTGTTATTATTATTGTTATTATTATTATTATTAACATTATTATTCGTAATAATATTATTAATATGATTATTATTGGTAATATTAGTATTTGTTATCATCATTAGTCGTATTAGTATTCGTATTACTATTCATATTATTCGCATTATTATTATTACTATTGCTATTATTCTTCTTCTTCGGGCGACGGCAATTCGGGTTAGCGGAACGGGGCGGGTGGGGCGCCCCCCAGTTCACTAAGCCAGGACCCGCTAGACCCATTCCCGCCAACGCCCGAATGGTTACAGTCAGCCCGCATAGTAAAGATGAACACTTGTCCAAGGCTACCATGGCGTCCTCCCCTTTCGGCTTATCCTTTGCCGACTTCGCTGGTCGCGCCACGCTCGCAGAGTGTCGACATGGCCTTCCAAGGCATTTCCATCCTTTTCGCGCGTCCTACTTATACGGGTTGGCCGTACACGCGTCTTCGGTCGCGTGGGCGCCCCTAGCCCTTGGCGCCCTTCCAGGCGAGCACCTCCAGCGCGCCCGCGCGGGGGCCGCCCGAGCGAGGCCAGGCCCCCGCCAGGCGGCTGCTGTTGCCCTGCGCCTGCATCTGCTCGGCGGGCGTGGGCTGGCTCCCGGCGGGCTCAACGATTCGGTCCGGAATGTTTGGTCAGCGTGTCCCAGAAAGGCACTTATCGGGTTGGGAGGATGGGGTCGGGAGACATGACGACACCATCCGTCTTGCCCCGCAGACTGAAGATCTCATCACACAGTCGTGCTCTGTAGCTTCCCAACTCCACCCTCCCAACACGATAATCGCCTCTATCGGTGTCTCTCCGCGGGTTCTGGCCCACCACGCTTCGGCGCGACACGCTATCCACGCTCCCACTCCCCAGCGTCAACGTCCCGAGCCTTTCCGAGCCTCCCACCCCGCGGAGCGGAGCGACACGCTGTCTTCTCGGAAGGCATAGCATGTCGCTAGGGTCGCAGCGGCGACACGCTATCCAAACGCTCCCGACCGTAGTTTTCGTCGGCTCCCTCGGCAGTCTTCCAGCCTCGGGGGTGATTCCCAGCAGCTGCGCCCTGCCGAGGGCATTCCCGGGGTGCCCGGATCGCCCCGAACGGCCGTTGGAGAGCCGAGCTTCAGGAGGGAAAGAAACACACAGACACAATTGATCGTCGACTCCCAGGAAAATATGGGAAAAGATTGGAAGTGGGGGGGAAAACAAAAACCCAGAAAATATGGGAAAATATGGGGAATAGTTTTAGTTGTGTGTATTTCTTTGTGTGTCCTGGGGCCCCTTCAGAGTTATGAGCCGAAAGCCAGGGGGCAACGTCAGGGCTGGGATAGGCTCAGGGGGGGGATGCATCGACCGCCAATCGCCCGCTCATCGCCGAGAAGGGCCCGATAGACCACCCCGCCCAGGAGCGTGCGGATTCGCAAGCGGGGGCCTCTCGCTGGTCTATCGGCGCTGTATCGCCGATTCCAGGTCGATGTCCCCTCCTCAGAGCCGGTCCCCCCTGTCGCCCCCCGCGCAGATGAGGCCCCAGGGACGAGAACCTCGAACAGTGAAGGTTCAGCTTGCGATCTGCGTCCTGGCCTCAAGGCCCCACCCTCCGGGGCCCCATCTTTGAACCGCCGAGGTTCGGGAGGGGAGCGACGCTGTGGCCGAGAGCGCCCTCCGCTGCCTTGCCGGCCCCAGCGGCAGGGCTAGCACTGGCGCCGAAGAGCCCGTACGAGGTGCTCTACGACACGTGCGTGTGCGACCTGCGCGAGCTGGAGCCTGGAGGGCACCGGCTCTGCGCCTGCACCGATCCTGGCCAGGGCCCAGCCTGGGACACGAGGCGAGGGTTGTCATGAGGACCCTTCTGTGCCCTGGGGTAGCCCTCCACGGGCCCCGAGACCGAACAGACAGCGGTTCTGGAGGAGGAGCTCCCTGGGGAGGGCCCCCTGGCGTCCAGGGCCCGGCTCCCCCCGGGCCCGCTTCCTTCGGGCCTGATCCTGGGCCCGGGATCGGCCCACCGTCGGGGCGCTGGAGAAGGAGCCCATCTCGTCGGGGAGGGGCTCGTCGTGCCTTGGTCGTGTTGCAGGTCGCCTCAGGCTGTTCTGGCGCCTTCGACGGGGAGTCGAAGTTCCACTCATGGACAAAGGGGGCCGCGCTCCTTCTTCAGGGTTCCTTAGGTCGGCGCCCCGATTGCAAGCTTGGGCCCAGGCTCTTGGGCAGGATCAGTGCAGGCGTCTGGTCGGCGCCCTCCGAGGAGTGCCTTCCCGCCGCCGGGTGCCTCGACTCGGCCATGGAGAAGGCAGGCGAGCGCATTGCGCTAGGGCTGCAGACCCGCAATACGCTGAAGAGCAGCTACATGACGAAGAGCGGGGAAACACGCACGCACCAGCACGATACGATAGGCCTGTCGAAGGATTACCCGCTCGGGAAACACATGACGTATGGACCGATCATGAACTGGAGGACCTGGGTGCAGCATGGCGTACTGGCGTCCTCCATGGGAAAGGAAAACTATGGAAAGTTCATCGATCCATCTCGGTATCGATACTGTCGGGAGAACAATCTGAGCGGGCCCAAATGCTTTTGGAAAGATTTCTCCTCGGCCGAGGAGCTCGGTAGTATTTCGGCGGCGAGCGAGGGGGGGGGAAGTGAGAAGGAGAAGGCCTTCTCAGAAGGTTCGGAAGTCCCCTGGCCTTCAGAGAAGTGTCCTAAGCCTTCCCCGAAGACAGAAATGACTTCTCAGAAGGCGCGAGGGCTTTGAGAAGTCCCGACGCCTTCTGAGAAGGCCTTCTCCTTCTCATTTCCCCCCCTCGTTCGCCGCCGGGTATTGAGGAGGATACTGTGGTGCAGGTCAGAGGTAATCCCAACATCAGCGCAGATTTGGAAAGGTTTCGCAAAGAGGCGTCGTGTTCTGCTTGTGTGTACTCCTTCGCTAACTCATACTTGCTGACGTTAGCGCACATCGCGCTGATACAGTTCAACCGGCAACCAAGCTTGGAGGAATCGTTTGAGCAGCACGTCTCGATCATAAACCCTGGCGTCGGCAAATTGAGAGTTAGTTTGCACATACGGCGTGCGGATGCGTGCAGCGGGCTGGTTCGCAAGGGCTACATGTTGCACGCTTCGCCTATCAATGAGCATGCCCAAATGACGAACGTCCGGCTGTGCTACCACACCCAAGTCTACGTAAATGCTTTGCGCCGCATCAGCAATCTCTACAGTCGTCCACTCTCGGTCTACATAGCCTCGGACGACGGTGGGTCAATTTTAGATGAGATCCAACAGCTTGACTTCGATCTCTACAGACAAGCATCTTGGCATCATCTGAACTTCTCTCGGGCGGCCTTGAAGTATGTAGGTACCGTTGAAGGACAGAACGCTTCCACGAACGGATTTCTTGGAGAGACGGCTGCTGCTGATGCCTGGCTTCTGAGCCATGGCGACGTGTTCGTGGGGCATTTGGGCTCTCGCTTTACCAAAGGCGCTTATCTGCTTGCTACTGCGCGCCACAACATCCCGATCCCGTACATTTCTGTTGACGGCCACAATTATTGTTGCCAGAACGATGAGCAGTGCTCAAAAGCGACCGAGGCTCTGACAGGTATTGTTGATTGCCTCACTTTCAGCCCTGAAATTTCAGGACAGAAAAACTACGGCGACTATTGGAAAGAAGGCGTCACAGTTCGGTGGAATCAGACTCGCTGAATAAAATGATCCATTGCGTTGTCTTTTCGTTTCGAGATACGAATCATAGACGCTTCGCGTACCCCGACCAGCTCATCCAGAAACGAATATCACGGGAGTAACCAGGCCAATGCAGCAATGTCCAGCGGGTTGCAGCCCAAAGTAGCAGCTCATGTACAGCGCTGGCCGCTGCATCCCTGGCACGTTCTCTGTTGTAAAACAAGAGTGGGCAACCAGGCCAAGGGAATGAATGGAACTATCAGTGGCACGTACAGTCGGCAGAGGGAGCATCCGCCGTATCCTTCTCGCGCCCCTGCATGGTCTTGCAGTAACTGGAGGGCCTCTCGCAGGGTCGACGCAAAGGCTTCCTCGCGGCCCTGTCGAAGGAGGAGGAGGAGGAGGAGGAGGAGGAGGAGAGGGGCGAGCAGAAGAGAAGGGATCTTGACCCCCTCAGCGTCTGGCGGAACCCTGGGTGGGAAGAGGACGAGGAGGATATTGGATGGGAAGAGAAGGAGGCGCAACACGAAGAAACAACAAACAAAAACACACACACACACAAAGAACAAGGAGAAGGGGGATGGGTGAGGAAGAAGGTGACGACGAAGACGACGACGACGACGGCGAAGGCCACGACGACGGCGAAGACCACGACGACAACGACGCGGACCTTTTGCTCTGGAAGCCTCCCGGAGGCTTCTTAAGGACAACTTGGAGCCGTCTTGGCACTATTTGCAAAACTTCCGAAGCCCTCGGGGGGGTCTCTTGGGGCCTTCTTCGGAGCATAGGGGGTTCTCTTGGAGTAATCCTGAAGGCCATCGATCGAAAATGAAGGGCGGAGACACTTAATTAGCCCCGGCCCTGCCTGCGTACCCCGAAACATTGCCTCCGGGGACCGTTTGGCGACGCTCTTGGGGGGCCATGAGCGCGGTCTTCAGGGCCATTTTGGAGCTCTTTTGGGCTGGGCTCTCTTGGGCGATCTTGGGGCCATCTTGAAGCCTCAGAGGGCCATCAGACACGAGAAGGCGAGGGCTCCAAATCATTGAACTAACACTTGTTGTTGAAAGAGTTCGGCATCTGCGCGGCGTCCTTGAGAGGCTTCGAAGCTTGTTTGGAGCAGTCGTGGTGGCATCGCATGGTTGCTTGGGGGCATGTTGGGCGCCATGCTGATCTGATTTAGTGTATCTTGTGCCATATGAGGCCGTCTTGGTTACCTGGTGCCGCATGGGGGTACCCTGGACACTAACACTGGCATGCCCCCCTGGCCAGACCCAGGAGAAAGGAGAGGGGGAGGGCACCCCCCCTGAGAGAGAAGAAAGGGGGTTGGGAAGGATGACCCGCTCACCAACTAGGTCTAGAGGGGCAGGTGGGATTCGTCGTGTGGTCGGGTATACAGAGTTCCGCCCACATGTTCTTACAACGCAGCGCCCTTTTAAGTCGGCACAACAATCGAGCATGCGTGGTCATTTCGCGTGATTCATACGTTCTGTGTTATCACGTCGCATGTGTCACATTGGCCATGCGTGATTGCAGCCATTTTTGTTCCTTCCGTCGACATAGCCATCCCAATGTAAAGCGGGATGGAGTTGCTTAGAAAGTGCAAAGTTACATTTCGTGTGTATTGCATCGCATCTTCACAATGATCAGGTATCACATCTGAAAGCACGTATTATCGAAGACGCCTACGGCAAAACACCGCCGCCCCCTGTTTTTTGGAAGCGCCTGTGTGGCCGAACGTTGTGGCCAGAGCTCGGCCAAGCTATCGGACCATGTGTTCCCCCAGACGCTGAGGAACCCCTTCCGGGAACACGTGGGGGAGAAAGAAGACGAGGAGGAGAGGGAGGAAAGAGGATGAGGACGAGCAGGAAGAGAAGGAGGAGGCCTCTTGGGGCACTCTCGGGGCCTCCTGGATGCTTCCTGGGGGCCTACTAAATTGCTCTTGCGGGCATCCTTGGGCCTCTTGGGGGCCTTTGGAGGCTCCTTGGGATGCTCTTTGGCGTCTGTGGGCGTTCCTGGCCTGTCTGAAGCCGTCGGAAGCCGTCTTAGGGGATTCGTTTTAGGGGGTCTCTGGGCCAACTTGGGGCTCTCTTGAGGCGCTTTAGGGCCGTCTTGGAGGACATCTTGGGCGTCTTGGAGACATCTTAGGCCGTCTTTGGGTCCTGTTGGGGCCGTCTTGGGTGGTTCTTAGGCCTTCATGGGACAAGCGTGGGAGCCTCTTGGGCGATCTTGGGGAGGATATTGGAGGCCTCTTGGGTCGTCTTGGGCCGCCGGAAGGCCAGAAAATAGTACAATGCACAGATCCGTCAAACACCTTGGGCCCTTGCCTGCCTTGATACGCCCGTTTTGATACGCAACACGCACTTTGCTCAAAACGTCCGTGTCGATACGTTGCGTGCTGGCTCAACGTATTGGCCCACGTTTTGGCGAGCGCATCGCGTCAGACCTACGCTTTCCGTCGACGTGTGGAGCTCCGCATCACTGCGCCACGTGCTGCGTGCTGCGCATCGGGGCAGCTGAGCTTGGGCCGTCTTGGGGCCGTCTTGGGCCGTCTCGGGTGCATCTTGGGCCGCCCAGGAGGCGCACCGCGGCCATCGCGCGCCCTCTTGGGGGGTCCTCCTCGGGGGGCCGGGGGGGAGGCCGACGGGAAAGCGAACGGTGCGGGTGGGCGGCGCGAGCGGCCGAGGCCCCCTTCCGGGGGGAACCCTTCCGCGAGGGCCAGGGCCTTGTCGGACGGGGCCAGGACGAGGATCTGCGCATCGGGTGCGGGGGGGGGCACGTATCAGGAGACCTTTTTTGAAAGGGCACCCTGGGGTTTGTTCGCTCCGCGCGCTGCGCGGTGACTTCCCACCGCCGTCGAAGAGGTTGCCGCGTTCAGGGTGCTCCAGGTTTCCCCGCAGGTGCGCCTCGCGCGCGGGTTTTCAGGGTTGGGTTTCTTGCGAGGGTTTCTTGCGGCCGCGCCCGCACCGTAGGGGGTCGATTACAGAATTGATGTGCCCCGAAATTGATTTGCTCATCAAGACCATGCTAGATACGCAGACCAGTATACGTATGTTGTGTAGATTCCGACGGGAAATTCAATTTTGGGGTAAATCCGTTCCAGAGCGTTCTGGAACGCTCTCAGAGCGTTCTGGAACGCTCTGAGAAGGCCGCGGCGGCCGAGACACCCTCCACAGCCGCTGAATCTCAGATTTCCAATTTATCCTCACCCGATTTTGTCCACGTCCTCGCTTCGTCTTACCACTCAGACATCCAGCACGCCGTGCACCCCTGTGTCAAGCCACAGGGGGCGGTCTCTCGGAGGTCTTTTGGAGACGGTTTTGGTGTCCTGGGGTCTTCTCGGGAGCCTCTTGAGGCATGCTTTGGGCTTCTTAGAGGCCTCCCCTGTGAGCTTCTGGAGGGCTCTTGGAGGCCTGCTGGCGATCTCCGGGGCCATCTTGGGGCGGTGGGCTCGAAATGTCGGTTCTTGTTGGGGCCCCCTTTGGAGCCGTTCTGGGACGTCTTGATGGCGACTTGTGCCGTCTCGGGGCACTCTTGGGCAATCTGGGGGCCCTCTTGCGAGCCTCTTGGGCCGTCTTGGTCGGTCGGAAGCCCGACAGGGCGACAACGCTAGAATCAATCCAAAACTTGTAGTTCAGTTCACGACTTTGGTCTCTTCGGACACTCTTGAGGGGCCTCTTGGAGTCCTCGTAGGGCGTTTTGGGAGACACGTGGGCTGTCTTGAGCCTTCTTGGCCATCTTGGGCGCTCTCGGGCCGACTCGGGGCCCTCTTGGACTGTCTCAGAGGCCTCTTGGGGCCCTCCTGGCCTGTATTGGGGCCTCCTTGGCTCCAGCTAAAGTCACGTGAACACGCCGCGGCACGCGGGAAGCCTAGGACAATTTGAGAATTTTGGGCCCGGGCTGTTTTCTTATTCTATCATCCAGAACTGAGGACTCGAAGGACCTGAGGATACTTCCACTCGTGCCTCAGGTGATCAATGGCACACCGCGAACTCTTTCCCATCACAATAGGAGGTTTCTTTGCAAGCAGAACCCAGCTGCCAACTGCACATTGCTTTATCCCTAAGGCTGCCGCCTCTATCGCCGACCCCAGAAGAGCTCGCATGTCCAAATTCAACTGAGTGTGGCTTGTTCGGCTCCTCAAGTGGCCTCCCAGATCGTCCCAAGACGGGCGCATGTACGCGCAAACGAGCCCGAAGACGGCCCAAGAGGGTTTCAGCTCTCCGATTTGCAAATCTGCATACCTTGACTTGCTGTTAGGGTGCTTTGCTGGGGTAGTCGTTTCTTCGGGCCCTGCTTTGTTACGCCAGCACTTCATCATCATGCTAGTACGTATTACGCCCGCATCGCGGGAGCCACGGCGACCCACAGGGGGAGACGAGCACGCAAGTCTGCAATTCGTTCATGCGTTTTGTCACTGCAATGGAGGCCCATGACAAGAAGCACCCTGCTTGTCTCCTGGGTGCCTTGGGTTGCTTGGGTTTCGATGATTTTGCCATGGAAAGCGCGACGTTCCCACGCCAAAAATCAATGGACGTCCTGGGGTCTCAGGGTTAGGTTTCTTGTGGAATGTTTCTTGTGAACTGGCCTCCACTGTATTTTTTGTCAGCTCAAGATGGTTGCCAAAAGGGTCCCTCCCACCGGATTTCAAGAGAACTCGAGAGGCCCAGAAGAATTCCCAAGAGGGCCCAAGCGCCCCCACAGTTGCCCAGGGTGCCCCCCAAGACGGTCCCAAGACGACTCCAGAACGGCTCAAGACAGCCGCATTCTTGCCCCAAGACGGTCTCAGACCCCAACAATAGTTCCGAGGGGCCCGAAGATGACCCTAAGAGGCCTCAAGAGAGACCAAGATCACCCTGAAAGCGCCCCAGGATTTCTCCAAGAAGGCCCCAAGAGGACCCCATGAGGAGCCGAAATGTCTTGCGAATTGATCGCTTGGCTGGCTGGCTGGTTGGCTGCTTGGCCGATTGCCGGACTGGTTACCTGGCTGGTTGGTTGGATGGTTGTTTGACTGGTAAGCTAGCTCGCCTGGTGGCAGGTTGGCAGCTCTGTTGGTTGGTTGGCTGGTCGGTTGATTGGTTGGTTGGCTGGTTTGCTGCTTAGCTGGGTGGTTAGCTTCTTGGTTGGTCGGCTGGATGGCTGGTTGGCTCGCTGGGTCACTGGCAAGCTGTTTGGCTGGTCCGCTGGTTGGTCTGCCAGCTGATTGGTTCGTTAGCTGCTTTTCCGGCAGGCTGGTTGGTTACCAGGTTGTTTGGTTGGCTGTCTAGCCGGCTGGTTGTCTGGTCGGCTGGTTGACTGGGTTGGCAGGCTCGCTGTTTGGCTGGCTGGATGGCTGGCTGGCTGGCTGGCTCGTTGGTTGGTCGGCAGGCTGGTTGGCAGATTGGCTGGCTGGTTTCTGGGCTGATTGCCTGGCTGGTTGATTGGCTGTTGGATGGTTGGTTGGCTGTTTGGCTGGTTGGTTGACTGATTGGCTGGCTGGTTGGCCGGCTCGCCGGGTGGTAGGTTGGTCGATTGGTTGGTTGGTTGGTTGGTTGGTTGGTTGGTTGGTTGGTTGGTTTATTTAATCGCTTCGCTCATGCCGCCGGCCCTGGAGCCCTCTTTAGGGCCTCTTGGGGGCCTCTTGGGGACCTCTTGGGAGTCTCTTGGGGCTCCTTGGCGGCGTTTTGGAGGCCCCCAGGGCCTCTTGGGGGGCTCTTGGGGGTAGTCGATTGCGGCTCCCCCCTCGGAGGCCACGATCCTCGTGAGGGGTGTCGAAAAATACCCTCCCCTGGAGTGGTCTGGTGGCTTCTCCCGGGCTTCTCTCGGGACCTTGCCGGGGTACTTTTCGTCCGGGGGCCCCCAGGGGCCGCTCCGCGCGCGCGAACTAGAAATATTGTTAACAAGTTACCGGAGATCTTAGCACGCCTCTGGCCCGTTGGGCCGGCGAATTGATTGGTTGGTTGGGTGGTTGGTTGCTTGGTCGGTCGGCTGGCTGGCTGGTTGGCTGGATGGCTGGGTGGGTCATTGGCAGGCCGAGTGGCCAGTCCGCTGGAAAGCCTGCCGGCTGGTTGGTCTGTTGGTCGCTTTTTTGGCAGGTTGGTTGCTCGGCAGGTTGTCTGGTTGGCTTGCTGGCCAGCTGGTTGGCTGGTTGGTAGGCTGGCTGGTTGGCTGGTTGGCTGGTCAGTGCGCAGATTGGCTGGCTGAATGCCGGTCTGGTTGAATGGCAGGTTGGCTGGTTGGCTGGTTAGTTAGTACATTGGCTGGCTGATTGCCAGGCTTGTTGCCTGGCACGTTGGCTGGTTGGTTGGTTGCTTCGTTTGTTGGCTGCTTGGCTGGTTGGCTGGCTGGCTCGCCGGGTGGCAGTTGGCTGGTCTGTTGTTGAATTGATTGGTTGGTTCATTGGTTGGCTGGCTGGTTGCCTGCTTAGCTGGGTGGTTGGCTGGCTGGCTGGGTCACTGGCAAGATGATTAGCTGGTCCGCTGGTTTGTCTGCTAACCGGTTGGCTCGTTGGCTGCTTTTCTGGCAGGCTGGCTGGTTGTCTGGTCGGCTGGTTTGTCGGCTGCTTGGCAGGTTCGCTGGTTGGCTGGCCAGCTGGTTGGATGGCTGGTTGGCTGGTTGACAGGTTGGCTGGCTGGTTGGCAGATTTGCTAGCTGATTGCCGGGCTGGTTGCCAAGCTGGTTAACTGGTTGCTAAATTGTTGTTTCGTTGGTTGACTGGTTCTCTGGCTGGTTGGCTGGCTGGCTCGCCGGGTGGCACGTTGGCTGATCTGTTGGCTGTTTGGTTGGTTGGTTAATTGGTTGGCTGGTTGGTTAGCTGCTTAGCTGGGTGGTTGGCTGCTTGATCGGTCGGCTGGCTGGCTGGTCCGCTGGCTGAGCCACTTGCAAGCTGATTGGCTGGTCCGCTGGTTGGTCTGCTGGCTGTGGTTGTTTCGTTGACTGCTTGGCTGCTGGCTGGTTGCCTGGCTGGTTGGTGAGCTGGGTGACTGGATGTTTTGTTGTTTGCTTTGTTGGTTGGTAGATTGCTTGGCTGGCTGGTTGGCCGACTCGCCGTTTGGCAGATTGGCTGGTCGGTTGGTTGGTTGGTGGTGGGCTTGTTGATTGGTCGGGTGGTTGGTTGCTTAGCTGGTCGGTTCGCTGGCTGGGTGGGTCACTGGCACGCTGACTGGCCTGATTGGTTACTTGGTTGTTTTTTCTGCCTGGCTGGTTGGCTGGAGGGTCTGATTGGCTTGCTGGCTGGCTCGTTGTTTGATCGGCTGGTTGGCTGGTCGGCAAGCTCGTTGATTAGCTGGCTGGCTGGCTCTGCGGTGGGCTTCCTGACTGGCTGTGTTGGTGGCTGGCTTGCTGGTTGGTGTGTCGGCTGGCTGCTTGGTTGGCTGGCTGCCTGGGTGGGTCCCTGGTTGGCTGGTCCGCTGGCTGTTTCGTTGACCGAGTGGTTGGATCGCTCGCTCGATGACTCGACAGCTGGTTGGCTTCTTGACTGGCTTGCTGGCTTGCAGGCGACCTGCGTGCCTTGTCGATGAGTTCGTTAGTTGGCTGGCTCGTCGAGTAGTTTCATGGCTGGTCGGCTAGTCTGCTGTTTGTCTAGTTGGCTATCTGGCCTGTAGACCGGGCTGTCTGGTACGCTGGTTCGTTGTTTGGTTGAGTGGCGTGTTTGCCCTGCGGTTAGCAGTGTGGTTGGCCGGCTGGTTGGCTGAACCGTTTGTTGGTTGGTCGGTTGGTTGGTTGGTTGGTTGGTCCATTGTTTTTTTGGTTGGTTGGTTGATTATTTGGGAGCTTGTTCGCTGTGTTGATTCACTGAATGGTTCGTTGGATGGTAGGCTTGCTGGCTGGTTGATTGATTATGTCGTGTCATTAGTTCGATGTTTTGTTGATTGGCTCGTTACCCACTTTGTTGCCTGTCTAAGCGTTATTAGCATGCATCGCTTATCGATGTTAGCTTGTTCTGCGTGTATGACACATGCAGGTGTTTGCAAAGGGTATAAAGTCAGGACGTGAGCTCAGACCAGTCTGTCAGGCTTGAAGATCTGCCACTGTGATGTGGGGAACCTAAACGTTGAGGAATGAGGAAAGTTGGCGGTCGTATGTACCCATAAAGGGTCCATCCTGGCTTCAAGCATCCCATGTAGCGCATGCGATTCCAATGTCATCAGGGGTTTCTCTATCAGGCTCCAAATGGTCTGGGTAGCCATGCTCCCAATCGCATTGGCAGATGCTCCGTCCTACAAGTGCGAAGGCTTCACGCAGGGCCAGAACCGCCGAATCATTGCATCCGTTGTGGGACAGACAGGGCCGTCTGCTGAAACGGGCAGCTGAACAATTCACTGTTTGTGTCGACCAGGTGCCAAAGCATGGCGCTCCGTCACGAGTGGGCCGCTGACTTGCATTACAATGTTGCACCCGCGATACGGACATGACGCAAGAGAGTCTGTCTGCTCATATCTCACCACCCACCAAACCATCCCAATCCAACCCGAAGGCCCCAATTTGCAATCCTTTCCCAGTGGCGGGTGCGCCGGGAAAATTGAAAAATGCATGGAACCCGTACCCCCCTTTAAAACAGAAAAAGGAAAGTTGGATCTTCGGGTTTGGTTGTGGTGGTCTGACAGCTGGTCAATATTGCGTTTACGCGGCGCGCGCCCCATGCGCGTCAGAGCGCACACATCGTTGATTCCGCCAGGGTGCCAAGTATGCTGGCATATTTCGGTGACTACAAAGAGTATTGTTACGCCGGGGCGTGGTTTGCGATCGGCACCGTCGGGGCTGGGGAGTACGACACTGTCCTCGTCGGGCCTCCTCGGGGTGCGGCGGGGAGCTCCATCGAGGTCCCCGCCCGCCCACGAGGGTGTCCCCCAGGGTGCCAGTTGCAAAGTGCACCCTTTGCAAATCACACCCTTCGGACTCGCCGAATATGGCAGCCTCGTCCTGGCCCGTTGTCCCGCTTCGGGTCCGTCAGGGCAGTGGGCATCCTCCACGACGCCATTCAAGGTGGCAAGGACTTGCGCAGCCGCGGGGGCCAAGCTGCACGGAGCAGGTATTGGTTTCGGCCGCCGTGTTCTGGTTTCTCGGCGTCGCTCTGACGTGTGCATTGTTCTCGGAGGGGAGCATCGGTGATCATTTGGACGCCCACCTCGGACAGTCCGCCCCGATGTGCTGTTTCATGTTTGTTCGGAAAGTTTGTTTCCCTTGTGCGGGATGACATTCAGGTATGGGGTAGGAACTCATGTTGCTAAGAGTGTTTCTCTGGGTTCGTGCCTGCAGACAAGCGTGGTGGTTCCGTGCGTTGGGCACAACACTGCCCCGCTTGTGCTCGCTGGTGTCGTAAAGCTGAAATTCGCGAGACTATCCATTACCAGGCGCTTCTTCTCGTCCACCTTTCTCTTTCTCACATTCTATCACTTGATCTCCCCATTCATCCATCCATCCCTCTTGTCGAAGGTGTTCTACTTTTGCTGAGCCCGCAGAGCAGGAGTCAGGGCGAGCCCCCAGGGGGAAGCTCGCACGCCAATTTCGCAATCAGTGGGTGTTCGGGGTACGGCCTTGACGAGGGTCGGCACCGATCGTTGCAATGTTTCGTGGGCCCGAATTTGCGCCCCTTGTGGGATTGGGTGGTCTTGGGGGCCAGCTACGGGCCTTTGGGGGGACCATGGGCTACGAAGTGCGTGAGGTGTGTGCCGAATGAAGGCTCCAAGAAGCCGCCTTGACAGGCCAACTGAGAGCCCGTGGGGGTAATTAGAAGCACGAAGTGCGTGAGGGTTGTGCCGAATTGAGGGTCCAAGAAGCCGTCCCGGGGGCCAGCTGGGCGCCCACGGTGTACGAAATGCGTGAGGGGTATGCCGAACTGAGGCGCCCGTGAGTCTGAAAGTGACAATGATCCGCACGTTTACGTCCCCCAGGGGCCTCGAGGCGCACATCCTTCGTGTTCTTGCGTGCGCGAGTAGCCCGAGAGCGCAGATCGCACGTATGTCTACGTGCCAGAAGGAGCATCAAGGTGCGGCCGCCCTGCGGAAGGCGCGGGGCCCCTCTCAGCATGCCTCATACATGTCATCTCACCCTCCTCCAGTCATCCTCCCTGTCGTCATCTACCCTCCGAGGTTACAGCACGGCCAGGGCCCGCAGGAGGCCCGCCGAAGTCATCGCTTCGCTCATTCCGCCGGCCTATATTGCATCACTGGTGCTATATTGTGGCGTGGTCGTGGCGAGCGAGGGGGAGGAGGAGAAGGAGGAAGAGGGAAAATGGGGACGAGGCCTCACGATGGCTTCTTGGGGCGTTCTTGGGGCCAAACCGGGTCGTAGACAAGACGCCTCTTTGGGATGCTTCTTGCAGCATTTTGGGAGGCCTCTCGGCTGCCTCGTGGCGATATTTGGGGGACTTCCTGCGGCCTCTTGGGAGCCTCTTGGGCCTCTTGTGAGGTGTCTTTTGCGCCCGAGGGGCCTCCTGGGGGCCTGCTGGCGATCTCGGGTGCTATCTTTCGGGGAAGGGTTCGACATGTCAGCTCGGATTCACCCTCTTGGGGCCCTCTTGGGAGCCTGGGGGGCCCTCTCGGGAGGGTGTCTTGGGGCCCTCTTGGGCTGGCTTGGGGCCGTCCTGGGAGGCTCTTGGTTTGACCTGGAGCGATCTTGGGGGCATCTTTGGCCGTCTTGGGCGGTCGGAAGCTCGAAAAGGCGGCGATGCCCAACTCGGTCCACAACCACTTGGAAATTTGGCCTCTGCGGGTCCTCTTGGACTCTTGGGCCTCTCCGGGACCATCTCGGGGTGATCCTGCGGCCTCTTGGGACTTGTTTTCGGGCCGTCTTCAGGCCTGCCACCCACTGATCCCAATTCATGGGCCCTCTTAAGAAGATTCCCATTACCAAACAGTGAATCTGACGGGAAATGTGGCCGATTGCTTGTTTGACAGCGGGGATCCCATTGTCCAGCGGGGAAAGCTCGCTCAGCACTTTCCGCTGCAATTTTGCGCCCTCCCCCCCCCCCCCGTGCCCCCCTGTCCGGGGGGAATTATGGGGGTGGGCCCCCGGGTGCGACGATGAGCGCCCCGAAGCCCGGCCCCAAGGAGTTCCGCCATCCGTGGCCGCCGCCCTGTCGGGACCTGTCCAGGCTACAGTCGGGGCGCTGAAGAAAGAATCTGTCTCCTTTGGGAGGGGCTCAGTGTTCCGCAATTGGTTTACAGTTTGCCTTCGGTATTCCTTCGGCTTTCGGTGGGAAACCGAAGTTTAACTCATGGGAAAAGGGGGCCTCGTTCCTTATTTAGGATTCCTTAGGTCAACGCCCCGACGATACCTTTCCTCCAGGGACCCCCAGGAGGTCCGCCCCACGCGCGCGCTGATCCCGGCACCGGAGATTTTAGCACGCCGCCAGCCCGTTGGGCCGGCTAACTCCTGCCGTTGTTTTGCCCAGTCGTGCTCACAAACGAGGGGCGCATTCTGGCAGAGCTTCCCGTCGCCACTGTTGGTGTCAGTTGCCCCAGCTTGCAATGCCCCCTGGTTCATGTGATGCTGTCTGCTTCTGGTCGACAGAGGAGGCCAGGAGGAGAGAGGGAGAGAGGGAGAAGGAGGGTGGAGGGAGGGCTCTGGAGGATCGAATAAGGAATGAACAGGGCGAGGGGGGAACGGAGAATGGAGGACGCAAGAGGGAGAGGCCAGAGTTCGAGGAAGAGGAACAACGAGTGAGAGACGGGACGAGGGAGGAAGGAGGAGGAGAGCGCAGGAGGAGGATAAAGGATACACACATATATATATATATACATATAAAGGATAAAGGATAGAGGATAAGGATACACATATAAAGTGGCACGTGTGTGCCCAGGCTCATACAACAAGCTGAAGGGGCGTTTGAAGCAGGAGTGACATGCAACAGCGAAGTCGCACTCGAGCGCAAGTGGGGTTGCCACACCTTGCGATGTGTGTACCAGGGCCCCCCAGGAAGCCTCAGGAGGCCCGACTTGGATACCAGAAGAGGCTCCAGGAGGCCCCAGGATTGTGAGTGTTGTGTGTGTGTGATGTGTGCTTTGTGTGGTGCGTGCTTTTTGTGTGTTGTCGGTGTTGTGTGTGTATGTTATGTTTGTCTAGCGTGTGATGTGTTGGGCGTGATTTGTGTCTCTGTGTGTGCATGTAGTTCTGAAGCCCCAGGAGGCCCCAGGAGGCCCCAGGCGGCCTCAGCAGGCCCAGGAGAACTCCAGGAGGCTCCGGGGCGGGGTCTGGGGTACCAGAAGGTCCACAAAGCCCCAGGAGGCCCCAGGAGGTTCCAGGAGGCCCCCAGGAGGCTCCGAGGAGGGGTCTGGGGCTCGATTTTGGGAGGATGTCTCAGGCGAAACCGCCATTCTCTGAGAATCGGGGTCAAAATTATTGAAATTACCATGTGTTTTAGAAGGTTTTATGTTAAAATGTTGAACTTCCCATGTGTTTTTTGGACCCTGACGTCACGATCTGCGTGAGGGGTGCCACCGGTTTTCAGAATTCCGAGGATGTCCCGAGCGAAACGGCCAGAAAAAAACGCGGACGACGTGCGCATTAATCGCATCTGAGCTCTACTCCCTCGGAGAGGTGCGTATGATAATATATATATATATATACATACATACATACATATATATATATATATATGTATGTATACATATATTTATATGTGTATACATATATATATATATATATATATATATCCGTAACCACTTTGGCTCAAGTCCAGAGTGTATCGCTCAGGTTTGCCCGTGGGAGTCGCGGCCCGCACCGACCACAGTTCTGAGCGACCCCGCGGTGCTCAGGATACGTTTTTGGGGACACCATTTTCACTGCCACAGTGCTGTATTGAGGTTTCATCTCTCACTCCCTTCGATATCGCCATGTTCCCCTCGCGATTCTTTCCTGCTGGGGGGAATGCCTGATGGGGCTGCCTCTCAACCGCGTCGGCATGGCAAGGCTTCTGGCGCTGGTGGCTCTCGGCGTCGCGGCAACCCACGTGGAGAGGACGACGACCGCAGCAGGAGCGCGGGCGCCGACGACCTTTTTCCAGAGCGGCGCCGACCCTTGGCAGCGACAGGGTGATGATGACCGTGCTGATACTGCTACTCCTGTGGCCTCGCAGCCTGCGACCCCGCGCAGCGCCCCTGGCCCTCGGGCTCCTCGGTCGCCTGGCCGTCGCGCGGGGGCGGGAGCTC
Source organism: Prorocentrum cordatum (assembly GCA_963575745.1). Classification (NCBI taxonomy): domain Eukaryota; class Dinophyceae; order Prorocentrales; family Prorocentraceae; genus Prorocentrum; species Prorocentrum cordatum. The sequence continues at coordinate 149,684 of CAUYUJ010008779.1, read as the reverse complement.
GTGGATCGGACGCCCCCGTCCTGCACTCGGAGCTGGAGGACATCCTCGGCGCCATGCGGGACGAGATCGCGGGCACGGTGCAGGGGTCCAACGACGCGCTCACGCTCTCCATCACCAACAGTACCACCAGCGCGCTGCGGCTGTTCGGGGAGCGCCAGGAAGCCAAGAATGCGCAGTCCGTCTCCAAGCTCTCCAGGGAGCACCGCGAGATGCGCGAGCAGCCCGCCATGCTGGAAAAGACTATGGCTGGCTGCGAAGCCGCCCCGCCGATCCAGATAATCGGGGACATCGCGGACTGGGCCAGGGATGTGGACAAGTCCGTCTTCGTGGTCTCGGCGAAGGAGGCTGTCACGCACGAGGCCGTCCTCGCCTGCGTCCGACCGTGGCTCACGGACGCCGAGCTGGACGACTCGCAGTGGTCCGTTGAGGCCCCCTCGCCTGGCAGGCGTATCCTCATTCGCATGCGCGGCGCCGACGGCCTCGCTGCTCGCAGGGTCACGGCAGCCCTCATGCAGCTCAGGAAAGACGGCACCTGGGGGCGCTTTTTCCGCGCCCCCGGTCGATGGCAACGTCGTCAGCATCTTCATCGGGCTGGACAAATCCCCCCGGGCCATCCGCCGCGAGATCCAGACCAAGCGCCTCCTCGAGCTGGTCAGCAGCTCTGGGGCAGCGGGCCGCTGGCGCGCCAACCGCCGCGCAGGCGCCATCAGCGACGGCAGCAACTCGTCATCAAGATCGCGGTCGGTTTGACAGCGGGGGACCCCGCCATTTTGGAGTGGAACTATCGCGCTGTGTCTGGTGCTCAGTTGGACAAAGACAGTACCAAACGGGCTTTTGACGAGATCTTCGGTGAAGCCGATCGCATCCACTGGTCTATTTAACAATCGCTTTGCCCCTTCGTGGGCGCCCTCTGAGCACCGTGGCTGTGTCGCCTTCGGATCATGGAACGCGCGTGCACTCCTTCATCACAACCTGCAGGTGCGTGACGGGAAGTTCGCCGACCTTTCCTCCTACCTAAAGCAGCAGACCACCATGTGTCTCCAGGAGGTCAACGGCGCCGAACTCGAGCTCTTCCAGGAGTTGCATCGTCATCATCTCCAGGTGCGGGCATTCACTAACTTCGGGGACAGGCAAGACACTGCGGGCACCGCCACTCTCCTCCCTGGCCTCTTCGCCCACGAGGGCGCGCGTCGCTTCTCGCGCGAGATCCGCGTCGGGCCGCGTTCAGCGCCTCCGTGTTTTTGGATTTCAATCGCCCGCAGCCGCGCCTGCCCCCTCGCTCGCCATCTACAACGCCCACAACTTCGGGCTCAGCGCAGAGGACATGGACCTGATCACCGCCCGCTTCTACAGAGACCTGGCCATCGCGAGCTCTGCCCCGCAGCTGACCACCCCCCTCCTCATCGGGGACTTCAATATCTTCTCGGCCCCACCGCTTCTCGCGCACACCCCGCTCCTCAACAAGGGCGTCGCCCAACTTCATGCTGCCCCGCGCCCTCTGGAACATCGCTGGCAGGCCATCTTCAACGAGCTGGCCGAGCTTTGACAACGAGCTCCCCATTCAATTCAGCGCCCAGGAGGACCCCCCGCCCAAGCTCACCCAGATTGACAAGGCGTTCCTCGCGACGCCCAGCTGGCTGACCATCCAATGGCGCATCACGGCTACTACTCGCGACTTCCCTGAGCGCCTCCACGAGCAAGGCCTCAGCAATCATGCCCCGCTCGCCATCGCGATTGCCGCCCGACCCCCACTCCGTGGCGATGCTCAACCCATCCCTCGGCACATCTTCAGGGGCCCCGAGTGCCCTGCGCAGCGCGCGCTGCTGTCCAAGCACGTCAACTGGGACTCACTCACCACCTACCAGCGCAGGAGCGAACAAAGGCGTCTCATGAAGGAGGCGGCAAGGCATGTTCGCGACCGTCTCTTCAAGGCACATTCTCATTAGTGCGACGCCAAGTGACTTCTTCTCCGCTCCATCGCGAGGGCCGTTTGGCGTGATGATGTCCTGCTGGCAGAGAGGCTCGCCGCCACCTCCCAGCTCGCCGCCTCCCACCTGCTCGTCGAGTACCACAGTGCGGGGCACCGGGACATCGTCTCCCTGCGGGATGCGGCTGCGTTCGAGACGGACTTCGCTGCCGCGCAGCGTGCATGGAGTGATCGTCGCGAGGCCCTGCTTGACCAGCGCGCCCGCGCGCTACCTCCTGACGGGAACTCATGCCGGCGCATCAGCGCGACGCGTCGCTCTCGGCGTCGCCGCGCTGCTCTGCGGTCTCCGTTCTCTCGCGCTCTCAAGCTTCAAGGGCTTCGTCTCCCAGGTGCTGATGGGGAGGATCGGGCGGTCAACGCCCAGTCAGACATTCTGCGCGAGCTCCGCTCTCACTGGGCCCCCGTCTTCCAGCGTCTGCACCATGAGCAGCCTTCGCCTCTCGAACGTTACCTCAGTGAGCACCCAGTTCCCGCTGCTGGGCTCCAAGAGGCTCGTCTTGCTGATGCTCGTGGCCATCGTCGAGCTGCCGAGCGCGCGCGACCATCTGCGCCTGGACCAGATGGCCTGCCATGCGACGCCTGGGGCAGACGCGGCTGCTCGAGGCCGTCGGCGGACCTGGCTGCCGCGGGGGGTGAAATCGCCCAAGGCTCCCCGCCGCCGATGGACCTCAACGACCACCTCATGGCCTCCCTGCCGGGCACGGAGGAGGCGGATCTCGCCTTGGGCCCCGCCCATGCTCCTGCGACTACTCGGCCGCCAGCGCTCAAGAACAGCGACGTGAAGCTGCTCGCCGCCAGATGCAACAACCAGATCAAGTTCCCGAACGAGCACGCCTCGCCGGCGGCACAGCGCGGATTTCTCCCTGGCCGCAGTTTTCAGGGCAACATCGCGGCGCTGGACACCTTTTGCCCGCGTCATCGGCCTCTCCGAGCATACAGACGCCACGCAGCCACTCATGGTCCTCTTCGACTTCGGGGACGCCTTGCCGTCGCTCGCGGTCTCGTTTCCTCGGGCCACCCTCCTGCACGCGGGCTTCGATGGGGGGATCTTCCAGCTCATCGTGGGAATTTGCTGGCTGCCTGCTGCCTCCGTCGCCGTCGAGGGCGCCCTCGCACACTTCATGCACGTCGTCGCTGGCATCGCCGAGGGGTGCCCGCTCAGCGGATCGTTGTGGGCCGTCGCCGTGAAGCCGCTCGTGCTGCACATGGAGATCACCGTCAGCCCCTTTGCCTCCTCGGGGCCCGGGGTCTGCGCGGAGACGCGGGGGTCGTCGTGCAGGGCCGCCGCATTTTGATGCGGCTCTGGCGCGTCTTCAGAGCGGCCGAGGTCCTTGCGGGGCTCTGCCCGAAGCTCCGCAAGTGCAAGGACATCCCCTTCAGCGGCTCTTTCTGCCCTGAGCTCGATGATGCCGCTCGCAGTTGGCTCGCGGACGCGCTGCCTGCGTGGCGACCCATGGGCGCCGCCCCCTTCGCCGAGCACCTCGGGGCCACGCTGGGGCCAGAGGCTACGCCAGACATCCCGTGGCAGAAGCTCGGGGCTAAATGAATCCACCGAGTCCGTGAACTTGCTCGCGCCGGGGCCCCGGCGCACATCTCCACCGTCATCTACAATTCGAGGGTGCTTTCGGCGTTGGGCCACATTATGCAGCTCGCGCCCGCGCCGCCCTGGCTGCGCCGAAGAGCGGCATGGGCGCGGCGCGAAGTCCGGCACCTCCCTCCTCAGTCGTTCCCGAAGCGCGCCATCATGGGCCTTGCTTCGTGGTCAGCGCTGCGCCCCAGCAGCATGACGGCGCTCAGCACGGCGTCTCGCACGCGGGCGGCGTGCTCGACCCTCGCGAACTGGAGGCCGCTCCTGGCCAAGCTCAAGGCGATGGTGGAGGAGCGCGGCGCCCTGGCTGCGATCGGGAGCGGGCGCCTATCGCCGATCTTCTGGCGCTCGCAACCGCTGGTCCAGCACGCGGAGGCAGCCTCGCTCGGCCAGTTCGGCACCCGCGAGCTCTCTGAGGCTGCCGCCTGCGCCCTTGCAGCCCTCGAGGACCAGACTGGACCAGAGAGGGTGCGTGTCCAGAGGCTTCCCTCCTCCTCCCTTCGATCGTTTCTCTTCCCAGATGTTGCGCAGGATGCGATTTCGAAGCGCATCGCCTCCTGGAACGTTGCTTCTGATGTCCAGAGTTGGGCCCCCCGCAGGGACCTCGCAAAGGATGGCGGCCCGCCATCATGGCAAAGCGCGGTTCTAAAAACCGGGGGCGGGGCCTGGCCCACGAGCGCCCGTCTTCATAGCGCCGAGGTTCGAGGCTGTAGATGATTTTGCGTTTGTTGCCGAGATGGCAAGTCTCATCGCGTTCGTCGTCCAGTTTTGCGGGGCCCTGTACACCACCCCGCCGCGCCCCTTGCGCGCATCGCCACTCGTCTCGGCCTCGCTGGGGCACCGACTCCAGAAGAGGTTGAGCGGACTGTACGTGCGCATCACATGTACAATGCTGTGCGCACGGCCCCTGATCCTGGCCCCCATCGTCTCAGAGGAGGACAGAGCCCGACATTTCTACGCCATCCGAAGGGCAACGCAGGCCCTTGTTGACCACTCCCGAGCGCCCTTCTAGTCTTAGTCGGACGCTCTGACCTCGATGTCCAAGGTACAAGTGGTATACATATACATATATATATATATATATATATATATATATATATAATATATATAATCCCGGGGAACGTGGCCAAGGGGGTCCCGCCCAGGGACCTCGGCGGCGCATGCGGGGCCCGGAACCTTACTTGCCTTGCGTTTTTTGTTTAAGGTTTCGGCGACCCGGAGCCAACAGAGCCCCAAGAGGTTGCAGGGAACTCCAGGGGTTGTTCCCGCCTGGTGCCCCAGGCCTCCCACAGGCTTCCCAGGGGCCTCCAGGAGAGCTCCCCGAAGCTCAAACACTTGGTTGCCCCATAGTTTTTCCACGTTTTTCTCCATGCATCCTGTTCTGCATCCCCAAAGCGGACGGCGGCCCCAGAGGACGCCCAGACCGTCCCGGTTCGGCCCCAGAGTCTCTCAACCTTGTCCCCAGATGGCTCCGCATGGGAGGGTCGGCGCGCACTTTCCTTTTTTTTATATATAAAAAAAAAAGGTTTCGGCGACCCGGAGCCAACAGAGCCCCAAGATATTGCAGGGCGTTCAAGAGGCTGCCCCCGCCTGGTGCCCCAGGCCTCCCACTGTCACAGGCTTCCCAGAGGCTTCCAGGAGAGCTCCCCAAAGCCCCAGCCGCCCAGTGCGGATCCTGAGGCCCCCAACGCTGCTTTTAGACGGCCCAAGAAGGCACCCAGATTGCCCAAACTGCACCCAAGGGGGGCCCAGGAGTACCCCGAAGCAGCTGAAGCGGGGCCCAAAACAGCCAAAGTGGTCGGCAAAACGATCCCAGACACTTCCAAAAGGCCTCCGCTGCGGCCGCGCGCGGCAAAGCGGGCGGCGGAGCTCGCGGAAACTCCAGTTGCTCCTCTTCCTCCTCCTCTTCCTCCCCCCTGCTCCAACTCCTCATTCTGCTCACGGTGCTGCTGGTAGTGCTGATGCTGCGCTCTTCTTTCTCTTCCTCCTCCTCCACCTCCACCTCCTCCTTCCGCCCCTCCCCTTACTTCCCCGCCGCCGTTCTTCCTCCTCCTCCTCCTCCTCCTCCTCCTCCTCCTTCTGCGCGTCCTCCTCCTGCCGACAGCACAGCACGAGAAATCCAAGGCTCCAGGAGGGTCGGCCGCCAGGACCCTCTGGAGTGATATCCGCTGTCGATGGCACTGTTTGCCGTAGCGTCCTTTGCCGCCATGATGCCGCGGTTAGAACCGAAGCGCGCGCGTAGCGCGCGCGTAGTTCTAGTGTGTTTATATGTGGTATATATATACATATATATATAAATGTATATATATATATATCTATACACGCATATAAACATATACATATATACATACATACATACATACTTGTATAAATACATTTTTTATTTATATGTATATATGCATAAACACAGATTACGTACATGTGTATACATATACATAAATACATATATAGATGGGTATGGGGTCCAGGGGCACCCGAAGTGCACTGATTTATCTTTCGGTCGTTTCGGGCCCGGCTGGGGGCGCCAAACAACGTCAGACGGGGCCGAGAGACGTCCAAAAGGGCGCCAGCATGGCCCAAGAACACTCCAAGAGAGCCCGACACCGCACAAGAGCGTTTCAAAATTAGTCCAACATGGTCTAAAGACAGCCCAAGAGGGCTTCAAGACGGCCGAGATGCTTTCAAAAGGACTCCCGCGGCGAAACAAGTGGGTTCCTGCATGGTGTTTGAAGGTTTTTCGTGTTCCCGCTGTTTCGTGCTTCCGACGGTCCAGACCAGCCCACGAGGCCCCAGAAATCAGCTCAGCACGGCCCAAGAGGCACCGAAACTTGAGGGTTTTCACGTGCCGGGCCCTGTGAGGCGATTTTCGTTCGACATTGTTTCGATACTTTTCTGGGTGCTCGGTTTGTTTCTGGGATGTGGTCCTCAAGTGCGATGGGAACAATATAGGTTCAATGCGGATTCGAAAACATGTTGGGCGCATTGCCACACTGTGCTGTGGAATTGGGCGCTCGCCTTCCCTGGGCTCGTGCCTCGTCCTGTTCATGTTTTCTCACAGCCTCCTCTGTTTCCTGCCCCGCTCGTCCCCGCCTGCGCAAGTTTCGCTTTCAAGGGGCTCCACTGCTACACAGAGTTCATTTTAAATGATTCGAAAGTTCTTTGATTTTCTGGGGGGCCAAGATCCTTTCATTTCTGATTGTTCTATCCTGGGCCTCTTCCTGGCCACTAGGGCGCCAGGAACAGTTAGAAACGAGCATAATTAGAAATGAGCACGATTAGACATGAACGACGTGTACGCTGCCAAATGGGGCAATCTCGCGTACCTTCGCGATTGATGTATCTTCCGCAGCGCCGCCCCTCCCTTGACCGCCTTCGGGGCCTCTCGTCGGGCATCCTTGCGAACCCATGCTGTGGCCTCCGTGGGACCCTCGTGATGTTTTGTTGGGCTTCTCGTGGGGCCCACTTGGGCTGAGGTGACCCCCCCCTAATGACATGTCGCCCGAGTTCGAAGAGGTCCCCGAAGCCCCCTAGAGTTGTCCAAAGGCCGCAGGAGGCAAAAGAAGGTAGGAAACGTGATCTGCCCATGTTCCCGACAGCAAGGACAGAGGGGATGGGGGCTCTCGACTTCAATGCCGTCGACATCGAGAGCCATGTCGTCGGCATCGAGGACCATCGGTGGTCTTGACGTCGAGGGCCCTCGACATCTCGATCACTTCCTTCCGAGGGACGAGAGCAGACTTGAGCACACCGCTAGGATGTGCCGCCCGAGTTCGAGGAGCTGCTGAACGACCTCATCGTCGGCCAGGCCTCCGACCACGAGCCCACCCCGGACGACGACGACGACGACGACGACGACGACGACGACGACGACGACGACGACGACGACGGCGACGGCGACGGCGACGGCGACGGCGACGGCGACGGCGACGGCGACGGCGACGACGACGACGACGACGATGACGGAGGCGGCGTCGGATGGCGACGGCCACGGCGACGGTGACGCCGACGTTGACGGCGACGGTGACGGCGACGGTTCGCTGGCCGCCCGAGCACCTCCGTGGCTCTCTTAGGCGCCGCCCCCTACCGTGGCATCTCACCCACACCTCCTGCGGCAGTCCACGAACCCCCTCTTAGAATTCCACCCCTTGGGAGGCCGAGGAGGAGGAGGAGGCCCTGGGCTAAGCAGGGCTCAGGGGGCCTGGGGGGCCATTGATCGAGCAAGGCTCAGGGCCCTGGATCGAGAAGAGCCTGGGGGTCTGGGAGGCCCTGGGTCGAGCAAGGCTTTTAACCCCGCGACGACGACGACATCGACGAGGACGACGACGACGACGACGACGACGACGACGACGACGACGACGACGACGACGACGACGACGACGACATCGACGACGGCGACGGCGGCGACAGGCAACAGGCGACAGGTGACGGGTGACGGCGGCGACGATCTCGCCTTCGACTTCGGCCTCGCCCTCGACAACGGCGACGACGACGACGACGTCGACGTCGAAGCCCTCGACGTCCTCGCCGCCGCCGTTTCGGAGTTTTCTGTTCGCTTCTGTAGGGGGCCACATGCGAACCCTACCCCTACCCCCCACGATTTCTGAGGGGGAGGGGTAGGGTTCGCATGTGGTCTCCTATTCTGGAGGTTGTCGTGGCCACGGCTGGGCGCACCTCCAACAGATGGCCAGGACGGGCCCCAGGAGCACCGCGGGGACAGCGGCGGCGTCGGGTGGCGGCGACGACGACGACGACGGCGGTGGCGGCAGTGACGGCGGCGGCGGCGACGGGCGGCGGCGACGAAGCGACAGCGACTTGGGGCGGCGGCGACGACGACGACAACAGCGGTGGCGCGGCGGCTTCCCACGATCGTGCAGGCCCGCACCGGACCCCCCTGGTGATGCCAGAGCGGGCGTGGATGATCGGGCGTCTGGCAATGCGGGGGCGATAATTGGGGGGGGGGCGTCGAGGCTTGCACGAGAGGGGCCCTAAAGGGGCCCTAAACGGGCCCCCCGGGGCCCCGAGGGGGTACGAACGGTGCACGAGAGGTGCACCTCCCTTACCCTCCCCCCCCCCATCGCTCGCCCCCCCATTCGTGAACGCCCGAGGTGGCCTGGCACCGCTGGGACGTGTGCATCTTTGCTGCGGCGGGGGCCCATCGGCGGGGCGGCCGGGGGGGGCGGCGGGCGGCCGCGCGGCGGCCGCGTGCGCCGGGGCGGGGCCCCCGCGCGCGTCGGGCGCCCCCTCGAGCGCAGGAGACCCCGAGGAGGGGGCGCGCTCGCGGCTCGAGCCACGCTGCGGGAGGATCGCCCTGCGAATCCATACACGCGCGAATTCAAAAAAAAATGCACCAAAAACCGCTCGGGGGAAGGGACGTTCGAGCGAGGGCGGGGGGAGGGCAGCGGCGCTGACGTGGTCCCAGTACTCGCGTCGGTCTTCCAATGCGTCCTCCCGGCCTGCCTGCCTGCACGGATCCTGCGCCCGCTCCTCCCGTCGATCTGGGCTTGCGTTCGCTGCGGCCTCGTCCCGTGATCCAGGGAGCGTTCGTGTCGCATGGCGGGCTGCGCGCCGCCATGGTGCCAGCAGGTTCACGCCACGGTGCGGGCGGCACGCTTGTTGAGCATCCTCGTTGGGACTCTGCGGTGTTCTTTTCCCCCCGCGCGCTCAAGTTTGCGCCGGCGCTGCAAGTTCGCAGCCTTCTGGTCAAGTTTCACAGCCAGAGGAGTGGGCGATGCGGCTTCGGCACACGTCGATGGGCCGACGTGGCGGCAGCGGCGCCGGTCGGCGGCGACGGCGGCAAGACGCGTGTCCCCGTGCGCGCCAATGCCCTTCGGCGGTGCCGCTCGGACCGCGGTGGCCCCGCCCGCACCGGTAGTGCTTGGGGACGTCTTTCCTTTGGGCCTTTTCGGGGGGTCCTGGTGATTGGGGTGCTGTGGCGTTTTTAAGGGGTGCCATCTTCCCCGGATCGGCCTGCAGAGGCCGCCTCTGGGGGCCCAGGGCTGGTCAGAGAGCGATTCGGGATGAAAAACGTTTGACAGGATGGAACCTGAGAGGGGTCCAGATTGGGAGCGGATTCCAGTCGAGGCCCAGAGAAAGAGGAGGAGGACTTGAAGCCTCCACAGGCCTCTTAGGACTTTGGGGGACCTCGAAGGACTTGGGACGTCGTGTTTTGTCGAGTCCCCCATGGTTTTGTCCCAGACCCCGATTGGCGCTGACCCCGGTCTGACCCCAGTCTGACCCCGGCGTAGCGTATTTTTTGAGCCACGGCGGCGCAGGGGATCGATGATCCAGGATCGAGGTTCGATGCTCGAAGATCGAAGGTCGAGGCTCGACGATCAAAGGAGGAACAGGTACCCATACCTCTACCCTTCCCTCGTTTCTCCCCTTTTGTTTCCTCCTTGGAGGCCCTCGTCGCCACCGCCGGATTCGCCTCGAAGCCTTGGTCAGAACGCACTCCTGGAGAGGTCCCGGGGAGGGGGAGTAGCGGTATCGGTTATCGGCACCTCCTGTCTTGGCCTCTTAGATGGGGTCGGAGTCGATGGGGTCGGAAGATCACGCCGCACAGCCGATGCATCAGCGATGCGGCTCGGTGCGGATCCCGATTTTCTCCACGCCGACGTCGCCGATGCGTTGCCATCATCGGTGATGCATCGCCGACGCGTCGCCGATGCATTGGCGATGCGACGCGATCCTCCGACCCCATCCAGGAGGACCCCATCTAGGAGGCCTCTATCTCCCCCGGAATCGGACGGCTTGTTTCTCCCATACGCGGGCCCTGGGGCTCGATCCCCTCCCCGGGGGGGTGCTGTTTTTCGCCCGGGTCCATGTTCGCTGGTCCCGGGGACCGAAGACGGCCGCCAGGTGCCGAAGAGGAGGAAAGACGCCGGGAGTGACAAAAACAATCCGCCCGAAGTCTGGGTCTGAGCATTTCTCGCAAGGGTCGGAGGAAAGGGAAGGAACTGAACAACGGGGGCGGTACGAAGCCGGCTGCACGCAGCCGGTTTCAGCTCCGCCGCCAGGCCGCTTCCTCGATGCACGGTCGTTCCTGGCGGCGGGAGGCGCCCAGCAGAACCAGCTGCATGCAGCCGATCCACGACAGTGGGCGCGTCCAAAAAAAACCTGCCTGCCTGCAGGTGCCCCGCGGCAATGGCTTATCCACCGATGGCCCCTGGGACCCACACATGCACTTGACCACGTCAGGACGCTCCATGACCAGATTCGTCTCCCTGAAGAACTGGTCCGTATGCCAAGGATTCGCCGCGTTGCCGCCGCGTTGCCTCAACACCACACGGCTTACAATTCGAAGGTGCAATTACCGAAATGCTTGGGGCCAACGCTGGCAAGCGTCTCATGGTAAGGTGTCTCATCGTGTGTGCCCACTGCACCTCCTCCTCCTCCTCCTCCTCCTCCTCCTCCTCCTCCTCCTCCTCCTCCTCCTCCTCCTCCTCCTCCTCCTCCTCCTCCTTCCTCCTCCTCCTCCTCCTCCTCCTCCTCCTCCTCCCCTCCTCCTCCTCCTCCTCCTCCTCCTCCTCCTCTCCTCCTCCTCCTCCTCCTCCTCCTCCTCCTCCTCCTCCTCCTCCTCCTCCTCCTCCTACGCCTGCTCCTCCTCCTCCTCCTCCTCCTCCTCCTCCTCCTCCGCCTCCTCCTCCTCCCTCTCCTCCTCCTCCTCCTCTCCCCTCCTCCTCCTCCTGCCTCCTCCTCCTCCTCCTCCTCCTCCTCCTCCTCCTCCTCCTCCTCTTCCCCACTTTCCCGTCCGTCCCACGAGGCCTCCGCCCACCCGGGCGCGACACGCGCCGCCGCGCCCGCGCGGCGCAGGTCATGTGACGAGAGGACCTTCGCCCCCCGCGCGGCGGCGCCGAAGGCGCGGGGCCCTGGGCGGCGTCGTCGTCGGGAGCCCGTGTGGAGTGGGGGAGGTCGGGGGCCCCACGCAGGGCTCGTTTCGATTCCTCCGATTCGGTTCGATTTCGATGGCCTCCGACTCCGCTTCGATTCGATTTCGGATGCCGATTGGGGCTCCGATGTCTCACTGGAGGCCTACTAGCCTGCCGATTTCCGCCGATTCGACTTTTCCCGACTCGGCTGCCGATTTCCTCCGATCCGATTTAGTTCGATTGCCGATCCGACTTATCGATTCGATTCTGGGCTCTCCTGGGGAGGTCGGGGGGCCCACGTCAGTCAGGCGATCGCAGACATGGATCAAGGGGGCGTGGATCAGCGACGGGTCCCGCTCCCGCGGGACATCGCGTCCGTTTCCGCCGCCGAGCGCGGCGGCCTTTTGCCGCACTCTGGGCAGGGCGCCTCCCCCGATCCATGGCCTTGGCGACCGCGCGCCCAACCCGTGGACTTCGCCAATCCCGGCCTGCGCGCCCCCGAGTCAGCGTGCGCCCGCGGGACTGACGTGCCCCCCCGCGGCTCTGGCGCGGGCCCTCCCGCGGGACCGACGTGCCCGCCTGGCGGGCGGCCCACGGCCGGCCCGCCGAGGGCGCGCCGGCGGAGGCCGTCGGCCCCGCCTCGAGCAGTGGCGGAGCGTCCTGGCTCGCCTATAGCTTGGCATCGCTCGGACGTGTGCATTTTTTTTGCGGTGGGGGCCATCGAGGAGCATCCTTGACCACTTGGCGAAAAAACCACGCACGAAACCGAAAATTACCCTGGCGACGTACCCAACCCCTGCGCAAGAGCGGGGCGCGGATAGTTTAGGATACTTTATAAGGGGGCGATGGCGGAGCGAGGGTTACATATGTCTGCAGACGGAATTCGGGAGACTCGCAGGACACTGGCTACAGGAAAAGGGCTTGATAAAGCTGATGAGCTACAATTCCTGAGCACTCCTAGCCACTTCGAAAACGGAGATCACAGCAGGCCTCGAAAGTGGCGACAGTTTCACAGATCGCAGCCTCCAGGGGATGGCGAGGTCTCATTTGAATCTGCCCGTGGCGTCACTGCGCTGGGCCCCCCAGCAGGCCTCGAAAGTGGCGACAGTTTCACAGATCGCAGCCTCCAAGGGATGGCGAGGTCTCGTTTGAATATGCCCATGCCGTAACTGTGCAGGGCCCCCCAGCAGGCGTCGAAAGTGGCGACAGTTTCACAGATCGCAGCCCCCCCAGAGATGGCGAGGTCTAATTTGAATCCGCGCGTGGCCCTCACTGCGCTGGGCCCCCCAGCAGGCCTCGAAAGTGGCGACAGTTTCACAGATCGCAGCCCGCCAAAGGATGGCGAGGTCTAGTTTGGGTCTGCGCGTCGCCTCACTGTGCTGGGCCCCCCAGCAGGCCTCGAAAGTGGCGACAGTTTCACAGATCGCAGCCCCCCAGGGATGGCGAGGTCTAATTTGGGTCCGCCCGTCGCCCTCACTGTGCTGGGCCCCCCAGCAGGCCTCGAAAGTGGCGACAGTTTCACAGATCGCAGCCCCCCCAGAGATGGCGAGGTCTAATTTGAATCCGCGCGTGGCCCTCACTGTGCTGGGCCCCCCAGCAGGCCTCGAAAGTGGCGACAGTTTCACAGATCGCAGCCCCCCAGGGATGGCGAGGTCTAATTTGAATCCGCGCGTGGCCCTCACTGTGCTGGGCCCCCCAGCAGGCCTCGAAAGTGGCGACAGTTTCACAGATCGCACCCCCCCAGGGATGGCGAGGTCTAATTTGAATCCGCGCGTCGCCCTCACTTGCTGGGCCCCCCAGCAGGCCTCGAAAATGGCGACAGTTTCACAGATCGCAGCCCCCCAGGGATGGCGAGGTCTAATTTGAATCCGCCCGTGGCCCTCACTGTGCTGGGCCCCCCAGCAGGCCTCGAAAATGGCGACAGTTTCACAGATCGCAGCCCCCCAGGGATGGCGAGGTCTAATTTGAATCTGCGCGTGGCCCTCACTGTGCTGGGCCCCCCAGCAGGCCTCGAAAATGGCGACAGTTTCACAGATCGCAGCCCCCCAGGGATGGCGAGGTCTAATTTGAATCCGCGCGTGGCCCTCACTGTGCTGGGCCCCCCAGCAGGCCTCGAAAATGGCGACAGTTTCACAGATCGCAGCCCCCCAGGGTTGGCGAGGTCTAATTTGAATCCGCGCGTGGCCCTCACTGTGCTGGGCCCCCCAGCAGGCCTCGAAAATGGCAACAGTTTCACAGATCGCAGCCCCCCGCAGGCAAGACAGGAAGAGGCAGGGAGGGGGGAGGAGGAAGGAAGGAAGGAGTGGAGACCACACTTCTCTATTCAAAACGAATACCCAACCAAGGAGGGTTGGGAAAAACAGAGGAAATGGACGTCCGAGCGATGGCCAGATAGTCGGGTATGGCCAGGACCCCGGGTAAGGGGACCCGGTTAGTGGTAGGGCCCCGGAGCCTTCGAATTGGCCAGGATCACGAAACCAGGTTTGCCATAGATGGTGTTTTTTTCGGGTGACGGCAGTTCCGGTTAGTGGACATGGGACGGGGGGGCGCCCCCGATACAGATCACTCACTAAACCAGGTTCCACTAAAGCCAGTTCTACCAAAGCCCGATATAGGCCCACCAAAGAATGTTCTAAGAACCTTTTTGTGGCTTGCACAGAACATTCTTAGAACGTTTCTGGCTGGGACTGTCTTGTCCTATCAGATCGGTCTTGTGTTCTGAGAACATTGCTTGCGTTATAAGAACATCTTCGGGCTCTGAGAAAACTTCGTGGTAGGACTATAGGAATGCTGGGACGGTCGGTCTCTGCTCCACCGCGCCGCCATCCTCGGGGCGCCGGGGCCGGCAATGCTGGAGGGGAGGCCCGGAGCTTGGCGCCGCTCGGACGTGTGCATTTTTTCTCGGCGTGGGCCATCGAGGAGCATCCTTGATCATTTGGCGCCCAAGCCATGCACGAAACCGAAAAAAACACAAATGGATGTCCGAGCGATGGCGAGGGAGGGGACCATCCGCAGGGGCCACGTCGGGGGGGGTGCAGTCAGAATCCATCGTGAGGATGCGCTGCTTCACGAAGACTGCCTTCGCAGGACAGCCTCCGCCCGTGTCTTGTGCAATTGCGGTGCCGCTGCTTGTTGCCTTCACCGCTGTTTGTTTCTTCACCGCTGTTCGGCCGAGCGGCGTGAACCACTGTGCCGCGGTGGTCGTGTTGCCGTTCTCCGTCCGAGGCCTTGGGACCCTGCTGGCCCTCTGGAGCTCCCTGCAGGCAGGAAAAACCCCAAACAGTGGATGGTTCTCGCTGAGGATCGAACGGGAGACCGGGTGCCTTGGAACCCAGAGACCACCGAAATCGGCCCGGAATCAATAACCGGGAACCCGCAACCGGGAACCTGGGAACCCAGCTTGCTACCAACATCGGCGGGAAATGTTCGCCAAATCTTTCAACTTCCGCTAGGACCCCTTCAGTGCGAGCACTGATCGGGGAGAAAGCTGCCCAGAGGCTAGATACATCTGCCGCGGCCAGCGCTATAGGCGAGAGCTGGACACACATCGTGCGGCGCGCAGGACTTCCGCATGTGCGTATCCCGCGCGTGGCCTCCGGCTGTTCCAGATGCAGATCCAGGCATGTGTGTTTCCAGCTTCCTGCATACACATTGTTCCTTTCTAAGTATTCGACGTTTTTTTTTTTTTTTAAGTTTTTTGGGGGCCAAGATCCTTTCATTTCTAATTGTTCTTTCCTGGGCCATTTCCTGGCCACAAGGAGGCCAGGAATAATTAGAAACGAGCACCATTAGAAATGATCACGATTAGAAATGAACGACGTGTACATGCAGTATCGTTTAACCAACCCCCATCCCCATCCTCATCCCCTTCGAGACCCCCACCAAATTACCACCCCAGTTGGGGATGCACCCCTCGAAGCCCGAGGGGAACGGCCCATATCCCCATCTATAGGGGGATACATCGGCCAGTGGGGCCCAGGCCGCGCCTCTGGGGATGGGGATCGGTTAAACGATGCTCATACATCCTCGCTTCTTCGGCCCATCCTGAACCAAAGTTGACCGTAGCCGTTCTGGATCACGCAGCCTCCCTCGGATCGGGGCGGCGGGTCCCCCCTGGGGGCGCCCCAGGGCGGCACCGGTGCGCGGCCCGCATGGTGCTTGGCGAGTCGGCCTGCCTCGCATGGGTGCGAGCAGCTCCTCACCTGCGGAGTGCCAGCGGTGTCAGTGTCAGGGCCCGGCCCCCTCGGATTCGGGCGCCAAGTGGTGCAGCCAGCCGCGGGCCCCTCAGGACGACGGGGAAGACCGCCACGAGTACCTCCAGATGGACAGCCCAGAGGCTGAGGAGGCAGAGTGGCCGCCGGCGAGGAAGGGCGCCCGGCACTCCAGGCCCCCCGACGAGTACGCCGAGGTGGCCGTGGAGTCGTCGCGCCCCTCGCTCCAAGCTGGCGATCTGTTCGTCCCGGCGACCCGGACGTGGCCCGCGCCGGGCGCCGCTGCGCCCGCCGGCGGCGCCCCCCCAGCTGTGGCAGGTGCCGGGCTGCTCCCGCCATCGTCTCCGCTGGCGCGCCCTCGCGTGAGCCCCCAGGGGCACGCCTGGCTCACGGGCTTCGCCCCTCAGGCCGACGGGCGGGCCACCGCGGCAGTGCGAGCAGCGGCCCCCGCGGGGCCGGCGTTGGGCCGCGCCGCCGTGGCCTCTCTTGCCGCCACTGGGGGCGGCACCGTCTCCCTCGCCGCGCGGGCACCGCGGTGGCCGCCGGGCCAGCCGCAGTGGCGCTCCTTGTCGCCGGCGGCCCAGGGGCGACCCGCGTCGACCCCGCCCCCGCCCTGCGGCCCGCCGCCGCTGGTCGCGCCGCAGGCCACGGCGGCCGCTCCCAGACGCTCCCTGCCGGCCTCGCACCTCGTGCCGCCGCCTGGGCGCGGGAGCCCAGCTCGACCGCCGAGGAGCCCGCGCAGCGCCGCAGCCTGGACGGCCTGGGCCGCCAGGCCCGCCGGTGGCCCCGGAGCCACGGCGGCGGGGCAGGTGCTGTCGAGGGCGCCCGCCGCCGAGCCCGCGGCCAGCGGGCCCGGCGGAGCGCCGGCGGCCGCCGCCCCGCGTGCCGGCAGCGTGGCGGCGGCGGCGCTGCGCGGCCCGCGCGACGCTGGCGGCGCGCCGCCCAGCGCCGCCTGGCGGGGCGCTGCGGCGGACCGCGCGCCAGCGCCGCGCGGCGCGGCCGCGACGAAGCCCGCGCGCAGCCCGGGGGCGGCGCCCGCCAAGCGCACGCCGAGCTTGCCGACCTCGGCGGGCTGGGAGCCGGTGCCCTCCGCGGGCGGCCCGCCAGGCGGCGGGGCGTTCGTGGGCGAGGCCCTGGACCCCGAGGCGCAGGGCGACGCCTCCCCCTGGACGTACTGGACGCCCGCGGCGGGCGATCTGGAGTAGCAGGCTGCCTGAGTTGCAGGGTGCTGCGCCTGGCTGGCTCATCGCCCTGCGCCCCCCCCGCCTCCGCACTCCTCATCTCCTGGCACACTTCCCCCAGTCCTCTGTTCTCGCTGACTGGAGAGCGCGACGCCGCATGGCATGCCTTGCCTAGACTGCCAACGCCACGCGACGTGCGTACTGTATTGCATGCCTGAGCCAATGTATGCCCAACTATGCCGCGTCGGAAAAAGTCCTGAGCCAATGCTGACGTCAGAGGACATCCCCCTCTCCCGCCTTCCCCCTCCAGCCTCCTTGCCCGCCGCTTCTCCCTCCCAGGAGGACGGGGAGGAGGAGGAGAAGGAGGAGGAGGAGGAGGGGGGAGGAGGAGGAGGAGGAGGAGGAGGAGGAGGAGGAGGAGGAGGAGGAGGAGGAGCAGGAGGAGCAGGAGGAGCAGGAGGAGGAAGAGTAGGAGGAAGGAGGAGGAGCAAGGCCACGCGCCTCACCCTGACCCTTCGGAGGTCCCTCGGGGAGGCCCCCAGGAGCCATCCAGCAACGCCGAAAAACATACAAGCCATGGATCCTCGATCGTCCCCCCCACACCCCTCCCCTCCGACGTCGCATGCGTTTCTCGACGTGGGTCTGGGGTGATCTCGCGGGGGAGCTGGGCCCCCGGCGGCGCAAAGCTGCGACAGGTCGGCTGTCGCGCTCGTCGCTCTGCGGCGCCCAGATCTGAGGGCCCCCGTGTGGGACGCAGAGGAATCAGGAGGAAAAGAAACACA
The DNA here is from genome assembly GCA_963575745.1 of Prorocentrum cordatum. NCBI lineage: Eukaryota > Dinophyceae > Prorocentrales > Prorocentraceae > Prorocentrum > Prorocentrum cordatum. Next base: position 132,067 of record CAUYUJ010008779.1, on the reverse strand, counting down.
CAGACACAATGAATCCTCGATTCACCAGAAAACATGGGAAAATATGGGAATTTGGCGGGAAGACAGAAGCCCAGAAAATGTAGGAAAATATGGGGAATAGTTTTATTTGTGTGTGTTTATTTGTGTGTCCCAGGGCCCCTTCAAAGAAGGAATGCAGCGCCAGCGGCCCGCCCGGTCGGGAGCGGCGGGCCCTTCCCCCCACCCCCCGCCGGCTCCGTCGCGTTCGAGCTGGTGGGGGGGAGGAGAGGTAGGTCTGGACAAGAGGCACGATGGCCATGGCCAAGATGTCACTGGATCTCTTGTCGGCGCACACTTTTGGGCCTTGGTCCATTCCGACCGCCGATTCGCGAGGATGATCCACGGATCGACGGTGACCAAGGTCGACACCGACGCTTCCGCGTTCAGCTTTGGTCGTGGTCACCGCCTCTTTTCCCTCCAGCAGGCACGAGGGTTGAGAGAGCAACCCTCGGCTTCGAAGGGGCACCCCTGTCAGGGCTCATTTCGATCCCTCCGATTCGATTCGATTTCGATGGCTTCCGATTCCGATTCGATTACTTCGGATACCGATTTGGGCTCCGATTCTTCAATGGAGGCCTACCAGCCTGCCGATTTCCGCCGATTCGATTCTTCCCGACTCGGCCGCCCGTTCCCTTCGACCCGATGTACACTGGAGACACATGCCAAGCTGCTTGCCTCCGGGGTGCTCTGGGTTTCTTCAGTTTCGATGGCTTTGCGGTGGAAAGCGTGACGCTCCCGCGCCAGTAATCAGTGGACGTCCTGGGGTCTGAGGGTTGGGCTTCGTGCGGAAGGCTGCTTATGGACTGGCCTCCACTGTACTCCAGCTGCCGATGCGACGCATGGATCCGATTCTGGGCCCTCCTGGCCTGGTGCGTTTCGCCCGCTCGGGCGCTCTGCTCCGGAGCGGCGCCCCCTTGTTTGGGCGTCCCCTCTCCGCGGGGGCCCGGGCCCTTCGGCGGAGGCGCCTCCTCGGCCCGCGCTCTCCTTGTGGCCACGTCTCGACTGACGCCTCGAGGGCTAAGATTATAGGGGCACGAGCAATGACATACACAGAAGCTCGAAGGTCTGCGCGGATTGCTCGGATCGGCGCTGGGGCCCCCTGGCGGCGCCTCCGGCGCCGCCCCGGGCGCGCTCCGCGCGCTTGGGATCGATTAGACGTAAGAGTGACCTTTCGCCGGAGTGACCTTTGGTGTGGGCACAGATGGGTCCCCAGATGGCTGAAAACGAAGCAGCAGCAGCTGCTTGCGCGCCCAGGTGTGGTCCCCCCGCGGCACCCAAAAAGTCGCGCACCACAGGTCACTCTTACCCAGGGTCACTCTTGCGTATAGCCGATGGGATGAGGGTCCAGCCCGGATCCGAGAAATCCGCGCGGGCCTCCGAGTTTTTTGAATGCTTGTGTCATTGCTCGTTCCCCTGGTGATGTTCCAACGTGATCGTTTTCTTACTCACTGTTTTGCCGATCGGCGCTGGCCCTCGCACCCCCCCGCCCTCCCCCCCCGCTCATGGAGTGGCTCTTGGCTGTTTTGGGCGCTTGTTTCGAGCAGGTGGAATCTCCCCCGTAGGAAGCACTGCTGCAAACAGTCGCACTAAGCAGAGGACCACCCCCCCCCCTCCCCCCCTTCCGCCCAATGCCGTAACGCCGAAAAAGAAAACATTCTTTGACCACCAAAAAGAATGTCGAGCATCAAAAAGGAATCGAAACTGGAAGGTTTTCACGCGTCGGGCCCCAGGGAGGCGATGCTCGTGCGGCGCTTCGCCAGCGTGTCGGGCAGACACTGTTCGATACTTTTCTGGGCGCTCGAAATCATTTCTGGGATGTGGCCCTAAAGAACGATGGGAGCAACATACATCGAGGGTCGAGGATGGACCGGCAGCGCGCAGGGGGGGGTGGGGGGGGGGCGTGGGAGGCGGCCTTCTGAGAAGGCAGGGTGCCTCCTTCCTTTGAAGGGCCCGGAACCTTCGAAGAAGGCGTTGATGGCCACCAGGGGCGCCACCTCCAGCGAGGTGGTTCACGACGGCTCCCCGAGCCGGGGATGGGAGGCGTCTCGAGCGGCGAGAGGGGTGGGGGGAGCACGCCACCAGGAGGACCCTCCCCGGCGCCTCGCGCGGGGCGGTGGTGGTGGTGGCGTGGCCTCTTCCTACTCTCAAGTCGGGCCTGTCCCTCTACACATTGTTCATGTCTAGTTCTTCGAGAGTTCTTAGATTTTTAGGGGGGGCCAAGATCCTTTTATTTCTAATTGTTCTGTCCTGAGCCTCTTCCTGGCCACTAGGGGGCCAGGAATTATTAGAAACGAGCACAATTAGAAATGAGCACGATTATAAATGAACGACGTGCACAGGAGGGATACTCAAAAAGAGTCTAAAAATAGTCTGGGGACGATGTTATCACTATTTATGTTATTTTTGGAATGTTGTTTGACTGTTTTGTATTGTTCTTCCAAAATCCCCCTGTAGGGGGACAGGCCCGACCTAACCTTACTTCTGTCGGAGAAGGCGGGAGGCATTCTAAGAAGCCCCGTGGCTTGTTGGAAAGCCCCCCCCCCTGCGCGCTGCCACATCGCGGGCCGGGGTTCGAGGTTCAGGGGTTCTCGCACGCTCTTGCCCCCAAACATCCGCCCAAGCAGCTTGCAGAACGGGTTGCCGCTGTGGCAGAGGCCAACTCCAGCCGCGGAACAGGGGAGCAGAGACGTCCTCAAGACACACCTCATGCTCCGGGCCGTTTCGCTTGAGACATCCTCGCAGCTCCCGCTGCTGAATTGTCCGGGATTGGCCGTTCGTCTCGAGACAGCCTCGAAGATCTGAGCTCCGGGACGCCGCGAGCGAGGTGTGCCCGAGACGTCCTCGGAACTCTCAGCCCCGAGCTGCCGTGCGAGAGGTGCTCTGGGCCGCTTCGCCGGAGACATCCCTGAAAATCTGGGCTCCGGGACTCCGCTCGTGGGGGGAGTTCTGGGCCGTTTCGCCCGAGACATCCTCGGAGCTCTGAGCCCCGAGAGGTGCCGTGCGCGAGGTGGTCCGGCTCTTTTCGCTGGAGACGTCCTTGCACATATGGGTGCCGAGGCGCCGCGTGCGAGGCGGTCCAGGCCGCTTCGCCCGAGACATCCTCGAAGTTTTAGAGCCCGGAGAGCCCGTCTCGCCTTTTAGACCTCCTCGCAGCTCTGGCCTCCGAGCTGCCGCGCGCGAGGTGGTCTGGCTGGACTCAGCCCGAGCCGTCCTTGCAGACCGCGGCTCCGAGATGCGGCGCGCGAGGTGGTCCAGCCCGTTTCGCCTGAGATGTCCTCGCAATTCTGCGCTCCGAGCTGCCGCGCGAGAGGTTGTCTGGCGCTTTTCGCCTGAGACATCCTCGCACCCCTCAGCTCCGAGATGCTGCACGAGAGGTGGTCCAGCTCACTTCGCCTGAGACATCCTTGCTGCGCAAGTGTGTGTGTGTGTGTGTGTGTGTGTGTGCGTGTGTGTGTGTGGCCCGTTTCGCTTGAGATATCCTTGCAATTGGATGCTCCGAGATGCTGCGGGCGAGGTGGTCTGGCCCGTTTCGCCTGAGACATCTTCGAAACTCTAGGCTCCGAGAGAGAGGAGAAAAAAGGGAGGAGGAGTCAGACCGGGGTCTGGGCGCCGCCTGAAACATCCTTGGAAGTCTGAGCTGCCAGATGTCGCATGCGAGGTGGTCCAACCTGTTTCGCCTGAGATATCCTCGCAACTCGGGGCTCCCATCCTCGAAACTCTGGGCTCCGAGATGGAGGAGCAGTCAGACCCAAACGAATCATGTGATTACACATTTGCTGTCGAATTGTACTCTGGGAGGGGTCTGGGCGCCGCCTGAGACATCCTCGGAACTCTGAGCTGCCAGATGTCGCCTGCGAGGTGGTCCAGCCCGTTTCGCCTGAGACATCCTCGCAACTCGGTGCTCCGAGATGCTGCGCGCGAGGAGGTGACATCCTCGCAACCCTGGGCTTTCAGAAAATGTGCGCGAGGTGGTCTAGCGCGTTTCGCTCGAGGCCTCCTCGCAATTGGGCTCCGCGGTGCCGCGCCTGAGGTGGTCTGGCCCGTTTCGCTTGAAGCACCCGCGAAATCCTGGGTTCTGGGGGGGAGGGGAGAGGAGCGAGGAGGGAGGGGAGAGGAGCGAGGAGGGGAGAGGAGCGAGGAGGGGAGAGGAGCGAGGAGGGAGGGAGGGAGGGGAGAGGAGCGAGGAGGGGCCAGACCCGAACGAACCCTTTGATTCCGTCTCTGTTCTCGACTTGGGCTCCGGCAGAGGCCTGGGCGCCCCTGGCCCGACGGAGGAGGCAGCCGGCGCCGAGGCGCGAGCGCGGTGCCCTGGCAGAGTGCAGGGGCCGGTCGGGGAGGGGAGCCGTGCGGGAGCCAATGGTGGCGATGCCCCGACTCGAGCGCGGCGGGCAGGGAGGAGGCGGGGTCGGGGAGGAGAAGGGGAGGAGGAAAGAGGTCCGGGCCGGTCGGGGAGGAGCCGTGCTGGGGCAAGTTGTGGCGATGCCTCGGCCAGAGCGCGGCGGGCAGGGAGGAGGCAGGGTCGGGGAGGAGAAAGGGGAGGAGGAAAGAGGTCCGAGATGCTGCGCGGGAGGAATCATTGAGGACGGGGACGGGACCAGGCTCACACGCTGCCTGTCTGAGGGCATCCTTGACGAGGGTGCCTCCTGGAAGCGGCATCGACAGCGCGAAGGCATCCCTGGCATGGCGGAGGAAGCGGAGAACAAGGGGGACCACGAGATCGGCGTCAAGAACGTGCCCCCGCACACCGGCATCCCCGGGACCCTCGCCCTCTTCACGGGCTGCCTCGCGCAGCTCGGGGCAGACGGTGCCGCCCGGGTCCGCCTGGGAAAAGGCCCCCCCGGGGCAGCAGACGTGGCCCTCCGTCTCCTGCGGGACCCGTTCTCCGGGCACGAGAGGCGGGCGAGCGACTTCCACGCGACGGCGGCCATGAACCCCCTCCGGGCGCGGCACGGCGCGCGATCCGATGGGGGGCCCGCGAGCGCGCCAGCAAGACGGGCTTTCGCTCGGGTGAGAGGCCGTCGCGGCGCTGACCTCTGCTGGCCCCCCGGGATGCGAAGCCGCCGCTGTCGCGGAAGCCGATGCGGACCTGCGCCGGGCGGAGGAACAAGCGGTCGGCGAGCACGCGGCCTAGCTCGAGAGTGCGCTTCGGGGTCTTGCGCCGGCAACGCCGCGGCAGTGGCGCGAGCGCCTCGCCTTACCACCCCCAGACGGCCCTATCGTGGGACGCCCCGGATGCGAGCGGGCAGGCGGGCCAGAGGCATCTCCCTGCTGCGGCCGCGCTGGCGCGGAGGCTGGCCGCGGCGCGCGGGAGCCTCCCCCTGCGGTCGACAGGGGACATCCCCATGTCCCCGTAGCTTTTGATGTCCCCTGGGGACATGGCCGCGACCTCATGTCCCCTGGGGACATGGGGACATCACGTCTTATAGGGGACGTCCCCGCCTGTGCCCGCGCGACGAGCGTCCTCTACTGGACGTCCCCGCTACACTCGTGCACGCAGATATATGTGTGAGTGTGCAAATGATATGCATATGCACCGAAATCACAGCTACATGTGTCCATATATTGTACATATACACAAATCACGGCCCGAGGAGGAGGAGAGGAGGAGAGGAGGAGAGGAGGAGGAGGAGGAGGAGGAGGAGGAGGAGGAGGAGGAAGAGGAGGAGGAGGAGGAGGAGGAGGAGAAAGGAAAGGAGAAGGAGGTCGGGGAGTAGTGGGGGGAGGAGAAGGAAGAAAAACGGGGCAGGGAAGGTTTCCTCTCTTGCTCCCGCCGCTGCTCCGCGCGCCGCTCGCGCGCCAGCTCGGCGCCCGCGCGCGCGCGCCCCCGGAGAGCTCCCCCCGCCCGCGGCGCCCAGACAGGCGCGAGGGGGTGGGCGGAGGGGGCGGGCGAGGAGGAAAAGAGAGGGGAGGAGGAGGCGGAAAAGTAGGAGAAAGGAGGAGGAGGAGGCGGAAAAGTAGGAGAAACGAGGGAGTACAGAGGAGACGCGGAGAAGCCACCCTCGCTCTCTCCTTTTCCCTTTTCCCCTTCCACCCTCCCCTCCACCCTCCCTGCCCCGAAAAGGCGGTTTCCAGAACCCCCTCCCGAAGGATCCTGAGGGGGGTGTCCTGACTGCCATTTTCCTCTTTTTGTTTGTCTGTGCTTCCCTTTCCCACCCCTCCCCACGCCCCCTCATTATTTTTCTCCCCTCCCCTGTTCCCTCGCCCATCTCCTCCTCCCGCGCCCCCCCCTTGCCCACCCCTTCCCCTCCTCTTTTCCCATCGCGCACCCTCTCCCCGCTCTTCTGGAAGGGCCGACCCCGCGGCGCCCCCTCAGGCCATGGAGACGCCGATCGCGGCCGCCCAGGGGGCGCAGCCGGCCGCGGAGGCCCGCGCCCCCGACGGCCTCGACGCGCGGGCGCGGAGGGCGAGGAGGAGGAGGAGGACGAGAAGGAAGAGAGGGACGAGAAGGAGGAGGGGGAGGAGGTGGAGGAGCTAGAAGGAGGGGGCGAGGATAGGGAGGAGGGGGGAGTGCGAGCGAGATGCGGATGAGGGTGGCGAGAAAGCTTTCAGCTTTTGCGCGGTAACGGCGGAGGAGGGCGACGACGACCAGGAGGTGGAGGAGGAGGCGGATGGCGAGGAGGAGGAGGAGGAGGAGGAGGAGGAGGCCACAATAGCGGCGATGGGGGCGGTGGCGTCGGAGCAGGCTACCCGTGCAAGTCCTGAGACGGACGCGGACTTCCCCCCCCCAAAAAAAAAACTCTCACGGGTGCCCAAGGGAAGGGGTCGGGCACCTCTGGGTCTCAACGACGATGATGTTATCATGTGCTGCGTAGCTACGCAGCACATGATAACATCATCGTCGTCAGCATGTGCCTGCTTACATAGCACCCCGCGATTGCGGATAAGAATGAGGGTGCGCCTGCGACCCGCCATTCACCCACGGGCAGTGAATGACCGTTCGGCCCCTCGCATCCTCCTAGCCGTTGCCATCGTCATCGTCGCCATTTCCATCATCGTGAACTGCATCAGCATCTCCTCACCCGATCGCATTGTTGCGAACCCAACGGGCCTCAACCAGGGGCACCCATTCGTGCGGAATTTCGTAGCCAAACATCGCTTGCGCCCGCATGATCTGGACCGTGTCTTCCGTGGAGATATCGGGGGGTGAGCGAATTCGGATACCTCGTCGCTTGCCGTCGCCCCATTGGTCCTGGCCCGTTTTCCGTAGCCCATTTTTGCTCGAGCAGATTGGCGCACGAGTGCCCACCGACTCGATGAAGAGACCAGGGACAGCGGATGGAATCAGGGCAGCAGCACATCACAGGGCCAGCACCATCGATTTCAACGGCCGATCCGAGATGCGCACCAAGTTAGAGGACACGCTTCGCGTGCACTTCGACGTACCCGACGGCATCGAGCACCGCGAGACATACAAGGGGCAGTGCGACTCCGAGAGGATCACGGAGAACATGGCGCTGCTGATAGAGATAAGGGAATGCGTCCACCCCTATAACAACATTTCGGACTCCGCCCTCAAGATCGTCTTAGACACGATATCGAGATCTAAAGAGAGCGAGTGGCACTTGAGCAAGGAAAGGCCCGAATGGATCAGGAAGAACTCAGCGATGATACGAGCGATGCTAGCTGATATTGTGAAGGCGGAGGGCCGAGTCCGATCGAGAGATGAGCATACTAGGACTTGGCCTAAGTGGCTCAAGCCGTTCTTCCCCGAGGCAGCCGACGACGCGGAGGGCGATGACGAGGAGGGCGAGGATGGGCCAGCTCGGAAGAAGCCAGCTATGGCCGGGCGAGTGGCCGACGACGGCGACGCCGAGGAGGGCGAGGAGAACGAGGAGGAGGAGGAGGATGGCGAGGGCGAGGAGGAGGAGGAGGACGAGGCTGATAACGCGGAGGAGAACGAGGAGGGTGAGGAGGAGCTGGAGTTCGAGCCCGATGAGGAGGTCGAGGCCGACGAGAAAGGTAGGAGGAAGCCAGCAGCCGCGGCACCTAGAGCAGCTGCTGACGGTGTGCTTCTCGTCCCGCGCTGGGATTCTGAGACGCAGGCGGTCGGCATCCATTCAAACCTGCGGACTCGGCGGGCCCAGGGGGGCCCGAGAGGGCCAGGTCAGGAGGGCCCTGGGGTCGACGGTGTCGGAGGCTCACGGGGGTGGGGTTAGGGGTGGATGGGGGAATGGATGCCCACCGCTATCATCGCAGGTGGTGGTTAGGCAGGACGTCGACGGGAAGCGCCCCGCCGAGATAGCCGTGAGAGAGGAATGCGACGATAATGGTAAAGTGTGGGCATTCTTCCGCGACGGTTCGAAATGCAAGGTGCCTGGCCTGACAGCTGCGAAGTACCATGAGGAGAAGAATGCTGGGCAAAGTAGGAGAAAGAAGGGGCACATCAAGCCCCTCTGGGAGGAGGAAGACGAGGAGAGCATGGCCAGAGTTATGCCGTGCAAGAGGGGGGACGACCCAGAGTGGTCCTTCATCTTGCGGCACTTCCCCGACAAGACCAAAAAGGATAAGAAAAGCCAGATCGCAGAATTGAAAACCCAAGGCCTGGAGAAGGGCAAAGCCAAAGCTTGGATGTTGACTGCGGCAAAGCGCTGGTGGGATAACGACGACATTGATAACCGCAAGGTCGCCATCAATCAGGAGCGGCGCGAGTGGGTTGAGAAGCAGCTGGGGCAGCCGCGGATGAAGAGGCCAGCCGCCGCCGTGGTCGAGGATAGTGCTGCCGATGCCGACGGCGCTGCAGCAAGCAAGGGGGGTGCATCCAAACGCATTCGCATGGCGCTTGGGGCCGTTGAATGGGGGAGCCTCGCACCCGTTAAAATCGGGGGCGGTGGTCGAGGGGCGCTCGTCCACTGGTAAAAGGGGGGTGGGTCTCAGGGGAGTGGCGAGGCGGCGCGGATGCGATCGGATGCACCCCCCCCCAGTAGGCGCGCCCAGCAGCAGCGGCGGCAGCCTCGCAGGCCGCACTTCTCGGAGCCAGGCCGAAGCCAGCGGTGACGCCGAAGATGAAGGCCGCCTCTCCCGCACAGACAAGCGCTGATGCATCTGAGGTGGCCAGTGAGGAGATTCCGCCGATCCCAGCGATCCCCGATTTCGATTGAAATATGCTCGGCTGGGAGTAGAGTAGACAACGCTGTGAACTGCCGCTGCACCTGAAAACGCACATAGATACCCTCGGACCCCCCTCTGTAGTTTGCAAGTCTGGCCCCAATGTATTATTCCTCACCCTGCCTTCTCCTTCTCCTCTAGGCTTGCCCTCCTGCACTCTTCCCATGGCGTCCCTCCCCTTTCCCATTTCAGATCCCCACGGCCCCCCCCCTTCGGCCGCCTCGGAGGCCGCCCTGGCCGGCAGCGACGACGCCGCGGCGTCCAGCCAGAAGCGCGCGCTGCCCGAGCCGCCCTGGGGATCTCCACCACCGAAGCTGCGCCGACAGGATTGCTCTCTTACATCTTATTGCGTTTCTGCCCTGTCGTCTTAATTATCACCATCGTCCCATTCCTCCTCTCCCTCTTTCTCCACGTCCTCCTCCTACTCTCCTCCTCCTAGCTCCTCCCAGCCCCCCCCACCTTCCCCTCCTGGCCAACCTCTCGGCCCTCGGCTCTCGTCCATCCTTGAACTCTCATGGGTGCATCTGCGCTTGCATTCTTATCACTAGCTACCCTTGCATTGCAAACGATGCCGAGCCCATACGCAACTCCCCGTTTGCACCTCCCCTTCAGACGACCTTCGAGTTCCCAGTGAAGTCGCCCCCCAAGCCGACCGTTATCACGCAGTGCCCGAACCAGCGTCTCACTGCAATTCAGCGTCGTGCAATCCAGATTGCGAAGCGAGACTTCTGTCGCAAGTGCTACATCTATCAGCGCTGCAACCACGTATGCACCGCAGCCAAGCAGGCCCGAGCGAGAAAACTCCAGACACCCCGAAAGCCGCCCTCCTCTCCCTCCTCCCCTCCCCCCGCGCCTCACCGAAGGAGATCGACAGGTCGAAGCTGGGCGGCAAGTTCTGCGACTTCCCGAGGACCTCGCGCCGCCGACGCGTGATGGGGAGGCTGTGCATGATAAGCCGCAGGGGCAGCGGGTAGGGAACAGGGCTAAAGACTGGGGAAGGGCGAGGGGAAGGTCAAGCAGCCGTGGTAAACCGAAGTGCTCGAGAGGGATGGTCCCTCATCTCCCTTGCTCGCCGCAGAACCCGCACAAAAACACATTCGGAACGATGTGGTTTCTTTCGGTTTTCGTGCCCCCTCCTCCTCCTCCTCAAACGTTCCTCATCTAGAAGACCATCCGACTTGTCAAGTTGATTTAGAAAGTCACGTAGTTTGCTGCCCTGTTCAGGTCACCGCTCCTCTGCCTCCTCCTCCTCCTCCTCCTCCTCCTGCCTGCCCAGGATGTCGTCGGGCACCTCGGGCGGCCTCGGCACCGCCACGTCCGACCACACTGCCAAGGAGGAGGCACCCGATGAGGACCGCGAGGGCGTCGGCGACGAGATAGGCCTGTTGACGGCGGGCCTGCCCAGCATCCCGAATCAGTCGACGCTCGAGGACCCCAGGTACGCGGACACTGGGTCTCAGCAGCCAGCTGGGTGGAGCCAGGGGACGCGGGCCCAGGCGCACGGCTGTCAGCCGCAGCATGAGCGCCCCCAGTTCGGAGTTCCCTCATCCCCGAGTCCGACTCCGCGTCTGCAGTGGCCCGCGGGGGAACTCAACTTCGGCTTCAAGGGGAAGGGGAAGGGCTCGCCGCTGCAACCCTCCTCCATATGCCAGGCTCCGAACCCCGCTGCACACCCGCCACCCGCAGCGCCCGCCGCACCGCCGCGCCTTGCGGCGCAGCTGGCTGTGCCCCCCGAGGCGCCGTCGGGCGAGCAGGCCGCGGCCCCTGCGGGGACTGCCCCAGGGCGCGCCGAGCCGCTGGCCGCAGCCGCGTTCGGGCCCCAGACGCCTGCGGCCTTCAACGGGGTCGCGCACGAGATCTTCCAGAAGGTGGACGACGCGTTCGCTAAGGAGCTCAATGCCATTAGCCTTCTTAAGAATCCTCCAACTCCTCCCTCCTCATCCTCAATCCGATCCCACGCCCGCGCCCCCCCCCTCCCCGAGGAGGCCTCTGGCTTCGCAGGCAAGATCGCCAGTGAGCTGCAGACCCAGGTCGGCCAGCTGCTTGACTTGAGCAACTCGGATAGTGACACCATGGACCGCATGCTGCAGAAGTTCTGGACCATGCACCCTCGGAAGGATAGCCCCGTGGAGCAGGAGGAGAGCCCCGTGGATGAGAAGCAGGAGCGCCTCGATACGTACATGGAGAAGCTCCAGGCCGACGGCTTCAAGTTCAGCCTCGCTGGCAGGGACGTGATGGCCTCTCGCTGGAAGCGCCGCGTAGCGAAAGAAGCCAATAAGGCTGCTTTCAACGGGAAGGACGAGGCAGGCAAGATCGAGATGAAGAAGAACTTCGCCAAGGGCGAGTACGACAGGTGGAGCGAGATGAAGAAGATGAGCGAGAAGCTGAAGGAGAGTTACGAGGACGAGGGGACGTACCTGTCCATCCAGAGGATCGCGGAGGAAGAGGGGCGCGGACCATCTGGGCAGCGCGCTGCGCTGAACTACGTGTTGCGCTGCATGGAGATGGGCGGTGAATTCGTCTGGTGGGACGACTGGGCCCAGACGATCAAGTTTCTCTACATCGTGAAGAGGAAGCGCACCACGTTCACCAAGGCCTGGGAGAAGCACGTGTCGTGGCGCAAGGACAAGTCCAAGAAGCTCACCGACGCGGGGAGCGCCCAGGTCCCCACAGGCCGGCCTAGCCATCGGGGCCGAAAGGAGGAGGGGGAGGAGGAGGGGGAGGAGGAGGAGGAGAGGAATAATAAGGTGGAGGACGGCGATTGGAGAGGGGGAGTGGGAGGTGGGAGGAGGATGAGGAGGAGGATGACTGGGCTGGGCACTCGGCGGAGACCTGGTTGCCCATTCTGGGCCCTCCGCTGAACCCAAAACGGGCCCAGAATGGGCTCAGGGCCCTGCCGAGGCCCCCACTTGAAGATACTTGCACCTGCAAGGCGGGGCCGCCGCTAGCTCCTCCGCGGCCGAGCCAGAGGCTGCTGGCGAGGACAAGGATTCCCATTCTCTCCTCCTCCACCTCCTCCACCTCCTCCACCTCCTCATCCTCGGGATCCTCCACCTCCGCCTCGATAGGACGCGCCGCCAGTGGGCGCTGGCCGCAGCCGCGGCCAGGGCTCGCGCGGCCGCGGCCGCGGGGGTCGCGGCCGCGGGCAGGCTGGCGAGGGCGCCGAACCTCATGGGGGGAAACAGGTGTCCGACTTGGAGAAGAAGCAGCGCAAGGACCTCGGCAAGGTCTGCGCCGACTGCAAGAAGGCGAAGCAAATGTATGCCGACGCCATGGCCGACGCTGACAAGGTAATAGCTAAAGTTACGACGGACTCCGCCTGGAAGCGTTTCGACACTCCTGATTTCAAGGGGCCCATCGAGAAGGCGCAGGAGGACATGAAGAAGCTCTGGGGCTCGGACTTCGGCCAGGCTTTCGAGGAGCGCCACGACATCAACGAGGTCAAGAAGAGCATGGACTCTGCGGAGTTCATGGTGGCTGGCAAGGCGTTCTCCTCGAGCATGATCGCGTTCGCGGAGGACCTGAAGGAAGAGTGCAAGAGCCTGCGCGAGATGGCTACAATGAGGGCTGCGAGGCGGGCCTCGAGCTGATCATCGATGGCTTCGTCACGGCCTGGGCGCCGTATCTCTCCTCTCCCTCTCTCTCTCTCAACCGATCTCACTCCCTCCACTTCTCTCCTGGGGTTGCACGTGCGCCAGCGGGGCCAGCGAGCCGCGCACGTGCTGCGAGGGCTTCGATATTGGGCGGGGGCAGGGGGAGAAGGCCAAGTAGAAAGGCCTCGGGGCTCTTCGCAGGAGTTTTCCTATCTCGGGGCACTTGGTGCCGTAGCGGTGCAAGCTGTGCGCGGGGACGCTTGTGAGTTGCCACCAAGACAAGATGAAAACACCACCTCGCTCGCCATGTTCATTCCTGCCGGACAATTTTTGGATAATGCATGTTTTCTCTGGCTTGGGACCGCCTGACGACCGCCTGAGGACCGCCTGAGGCCCGCCTGAGGCCGCGCAAAATATTGCATATGTATCAAGCAGAACCACCCGCCTGAGGACCGCCTGAGCCTGAGGACCGCCTGAGGTCCGCCTGAGGGCCGCCTGAGGTCCCACAGGGCCCCTGCGGGGCCTCCACCGACGATCGTGCCGGAGAAATTCTTGAACTGAAAGACACGGTTGCTAAGTTTCGGGGTCGCCGACCCCCGATCCGTTCGCGCAGCGTTGGCCCCGTAGCCCATTTTGTTTCTGGCCCTAGAGTTTCAAGCATATGGACGATCAGCAATTCAAGAGGCGGCGCAAATCCCATCCCCATGGCGTCGCTGGCAGTTCGAACGTCCCTGATCGGCCTGGATGGCAGCAGAAACGGAGGGACGCTGGGCATGAGCTCAGCAACATGTTCCTGGCTTTGTTTGCGTCCCAGAAGCTGTCTGCAAGAGACTTCTGCATTTTAAACTACTGGGCTGACTTAGCAGGGATCGCTGGTGCCGACTTCGGCATTTACGCGATGGCACCTGATCAACCTAGCGGCCACTACAAGGAGCTCTGGGGGAAATCCTACAGACCTGCTCTTCCATGCTGATGCCTCCGCCTCCTTGCCACTGCCTCAACCTCCCTCCCACTCCTCCACTTCCAGCCCGCTGCCTCCATCTCCCTCCTGCGAGCTCCCTCCGCTCACCTCCCACTGCCCAATCCCTGCGGGGTCCTCCGCCCCGCCGCAGCGGCCTGCTGGCGCGAGAGGCCGAGGAAGTCATCGCGCCCCCCTGCCCCCTGTAACGTTCGGACGCGTAGGGAGGGGGAGGAAAGGGGGGAGGAGGAGGAGGAGAGGGAGGTGAGGCGCCCGATGAGGCCGCGACAAGTGCGTTTTGGACCCCCCCCCCCCCCAGGATCATAGGGGGGAATCTCTGATGCCGCATTTTGCACGGGCGGAGGAAGAGGAGGACGAGGTTCAAGAAACGGCAACCTGGATGAGGGATGCAGGGAGGCAGGGGGAGGATAACCTGGATGAGGATAAACTGGATGAGGGTAATCAGGAAAACGAAATCATGACAATCAGGACGAAGGTAACCAGGATGATGGTAATCAGGACGAGGATAGCAGGATATAGGAGGAATGCAAGTAGGGGGGATAAGCAGGACAATGATAAACAGGAAAACGGGGCAAACGATGGAAAGCATCGCCAGGAGCATAGCGGGGACCTTATCGACCCCCCTCATAGCGGGCCCTATTCGAATAGCGGGGGCCCAATTCGGGCCCCCCTTCATAGCGGGGGCCGAATCGCCCCCCCCCTTCCATCTTAGCGGGGACTTAATCGACCCCCCTCCACACCCCACTCCCCCATCAAAGGGGTGACCTAATCGACCCCCCCCCCCTCCCCCCCCCCTCACAGCGTGACAAGTGGAGGATATGGGGGGCGAGGATGAGGGGCTCGGCCCTCCGAGACGTCCCAAGATGCAAGGCCAGCAGTCGGCGCCTTCAGGAACTCCTGAACAAGGTGCTCCCCGCGACGCCGACGCTCGACTCAATCAAGGTGCCCTGTTTCAGCCATCGCGCACACGGCCGAACTTACACTTCGATGAAGGTGGCCCCCCCTCATGAGGCATTTGCGCGAGAGGTTTCTGAGAACCCCGAAATAGTTTGCGATGCAGTGGCAAAGAGCTGGCCTAGAGTTTACGACGACAACCCTAGAGTGCAAGAGATCGTGAGCAAGACGGGTGTCAAACCCGTTCCTGTTGTACTGTTCGCCGATGGTGTCCGCTACACTTCGCAGCTCGCTGGCAGATCTGTGAGCGCGACGGGTTTCTGGCTCCGATCGTGCACGAGTAAACGCCGACACTTGATTGCAGCTCTTCGTTCGAGTATGCTGTGCCGCTGCGGGTGCAGAGGGTGGTGTACGATTGCACCAATTTTGTCTTACATTGCATTTGGGATTCGGAGGATGACCCTTGGCTATCGCACAAACCTGATGTGGGACGGGAGCACCCGCAGTTCCAGCCACCCGTATTCTGTCGAGTCGAAGGGCAAAGACCTAGGGTACAAGGCAGTGCTCCTGTGGATCACAGGATTGCGCTGCCCCCCGCCCCCGCCCCCGAACCGGAGACATAATCTAACTAAGACGAAGCTGGCGGTGGGCGGTGGCACACGGGCCGCGGGCGGCCAACGGGGGAGAGGGGTGGGCGGGGAGGGGGAGAACACGCATATATGCACAGGAAGAGAAAGTTGTCCATACAGTTAGGCTGTACACATTTAGTCGTGGATGCACAAGCGTTGTGTTGTCTTCGCAATGGCTGGTTTGTCTGGAGGCCGCAAAGTTTCGTGTCTTGTCCTGGTTGTATGTGTCGTGCTTCGTCTATTGTCATTGGGCTTTGCTTGGTGTCGCTCGTACTCAAAAGGGCCCCCAGCTAGCTGCGTCCAGTCCGTCCAGAACAATCTGAGCACGCGGTCCAGGATACCTCAAGCACCAGCGACGCCTCCAATAGACCCTCTAGGAATACATGCCCCGCCAATTGCCGCCCCTCCTGCTTACGCGCGGCGAACTCAACCCAGCTGATGAGTGCCAGCACGAGTACCTCCCCTTTGGCAGGAGTGCGCGTGGGAGGCGGAGGGGGAGCGGGGATCAGGATCAGGATAAGGAACGCTAAGGGAGCTCCAATCGATAACCAAGCATGCTTACATCGACCGATTACTAAACTTAGTGCAACACTACACTGAACGACAGAAATTGTTACACTATATCTCCAGCGTGGTAGTTCCTAGCCACTGGCACCACCCAAAAAGTCATCGCTGCTGTCCCTCCCTTCCGCGACCTCTACCCTTCGATCGAGGCTCGCGGGCAATCGCAATCAAAGGCCCCCCCCCCCCGCCCCCCCACGCCTATCCGCAGCTTCGATGGGGGCCCCCGAATTACTGCCGATCGCTTGGGGAGGAAGAACACTCGAGGGGGAGGGGGGTAGCACCGTCACACAGAGGGGGGCCGAAAGGCATAGTGGCGATCTGAAGTGCAGGACCTGAAAGCAATCTTGACCCAACGATTTCACGGAATTTGCTACTACCCCGCATCACTGCTTCTCCAGCCGATCGAGCCTTCGGCCAGGCCCAAGAGGCTCCCCGCGTGAAGATCTTCAGTGAAGATCTTCACCCGCGTGAAGATCTTCATTGAAGATCTTCACGCTGGGGGGCTTTTTGGAACCTCCACATCGCCCGAAAAGGCTTCAGATGGCTTCCAAGACGGCCCAAAAGGCTCCCAGGACGGAGGCCCTCGGCCAGGCCCAAGAGTCCCACGCCTAGACCCCCCTTCTTGCCACGCCCTCCTCCCCCGAATCCTCTGGTACAGAATGCACCGCCCACCGCCCCAGGGGCCGTCCTCGGGGATGGTCGAGGGGGGACGGGGGCCGTGCTCGGAGGCGAGACGGCTTGGGGGGATGGGCAGGGCGTCGGGCTTTGTATCAACGGCTCGTTTCGGGCTACGTTCGCAACCCCTTTTTTCTTCCGCTGTGGCTTCGTATTTATACAAATCGCTCCCAGGCGACATGGGGGAGTGGCCGACGCTGGGCCTGCCGTCCGTGAACTCTTTTCACCACCCTTGCCCGTGCTGCAACGCCACCAAAGCGACGATGCACAAGGGCTACGTGGAGTGCTCTTTGGCTTCTTTGCCCTGGGAGGAGCGGTCCGATGAGTTCTACGGCCAGGAGTGCGACCGCTGCGAGATCAGGATTTGGGCGGGGTCTGAGGATGTACGGAGCACACTCATATCAGTTGGTAAGCCCGTCTACACGAAGGGTAAGCTGACCAGGGGTAGGGCACTCAGTGAGCCAATACCTGCTTATGGGTTGCAAGCGGGGGACCGAATAGAGCAAAGTTATGACGTCCGAAGGCCGGGCAAGGTTTTGATTGACCCCGCAGCATTGGAGACCCAACATCTCCCTTTCGAAGTGGTTTTCTGGAGAGCGCGATTCGACGCTCGGCAACGCTGCACGGACCCAGTCCATCGCCGTAACCCCCTCTTCGACCTCCTATCCCTCGGCACGTCGCCCGCCCGATCGCTGGCCTTGGACAGCCTCCACTTGCTCTACCTCGGGGTGCTGGGGAGATTCGTGTCCGCTGTGCTCTGGCGGATCACGCTAGACAACCCCTGGGGCTGCGACGCGACGACCCAGGAGGCCATCCTTGACCAGGCGACGAGCGAATGAACACCTCGCGCCGCCAATCACCCAAGACCTCGGTCAGGCCCTGGGGGTGCCCCCCAGGACCTCGTCGAGATCCGTGGTGATTGGAGGCCTTCGCCGTCGCTTTAGTCCACGGCCTGGCGACCTCGAAAGTTTGACCCACCCGCCAGTGGCAGGGGGAAGGGAAGGAGGAGGAGGAGGAGGAGGAGGAGGAGGAGGAACCCAAGGAGTGGGAGGGCCACGGAGTGGGGGCGGCGACGGAGGCGGAGGAGTAGAAGGAGAGCGTGGAGGAGGATGAGGGATAAGAAAGAGATTGTCAAGGTGATGGGGACCCTCGCAGGCATCCCGCCGCTTGAGGGCCGATTTAATCAAGTGGCAGTCCGACAACGTGCCGACCGCAGACCGAATCAGCGACTTGACATTGAATATGCTGGGGGGGCGTCGCAAAGCAACTTCTGATGTAAATCATTTGCACCCTGGTTCGGTCCCCAAGTTCAAAGGGCACGAATGTAGTGTCATGCTGAAGTTTACAAACCATATTCTCTCGACTTACGGAGTCAAGCACTATCAAAATGAGCTCGTTGAGGCAGGGCAGTGCTTGCAAGAATTAGTCCACGTAGTCAGCACGTGGGAGCCAGAGCCACAAACATCTCAAAGGATGATGGAGTTATCGGTCGAGGCCCTATGCCGCCTGCAAGATTCGAAAGTCGGTGACGTCCCAAAAACACATAGCCTAACCCGCTACAGCAAGAGGACGTCGGGGTGGCAAAATAAGCACTCCCTTCACTCAACTCCACCCCCGCCCTCCTTCCCCCATCCCGTCCCTCCTCTCTCACTCACTCGCGCGCTCACTCTCGGACTCATTCGCTGTCGCACTTCCACTCGCACTCACCCACTCACTCACTCCACGCTCACTCTCTCTCTCTCTCTCTCTCTCTCTCTCTCTCTCTCTCTCTCTCTCTCTCTTTCTCTTTCTCTCTCTCTCTCTCTCTCTCTCTCTCTCTCTCTCTCTCTCTCTCTCTCTCTCTCTTTCTTTCTCTCTCTCTCTCTCTCTCTCTCTCTCTCTCTCTCTCTAGAGCTCTACCGTCTCCGCTCCCACGCATTCCGTTCCTCCTCCCTATCCCCCCTCTCTCCTTCCATCCCTCGCTTCCCCTCGGCCGTTCCCGACCCGCCCTCAACGGGTACCGCGGCGCCAGCGATGGCCAGGGGCATCGCGGGCAGCGCCTTCGGGCTGGGGGAGGGGTGCAAGCAGATGGTGAGGGGGCCAGGCAGGCAGAGGAGGGGAGGAAGGAAGGGAGGGGGACGAGGGGCGACGGGAGGAGGGGGGACTGGTCGAAGGTGCACTCGTGGCCACCGCTGGCGCCCGCCCACCCCCAACCCCAATCGCACGGCAGCGAGCTAGCTCGGAGGACCCTGCGGCGCGGAGGGACGAAAGAGTACAACACTTGGATGGACGAGAGTCTCAACATCATTCTTAGGCGAGTTGGCCAGCACAGTCACGCACTCACGTCCGATGCAACTGTTTTTCAATCGTTTCATTTGATTGGCAAGCTGGGACTGAATAAGTATATCTACGGTTAGGCAAAGGCCAGCCTAGGCTGCATGGAGACGAGCCTCGCGAGCACGCGGGGAACATGCTCAGACAAATAGTCTGCCCCTCGTTTGCAAACATCCCTGACGACGGCGGCGATGGCGACGGCGACGACGACGACGACGGCGACGACGGCCCGTCAAGCATCCCTGGCGACGACGACGACGACGACGACGGCGACGGCCCCTAAAACATCCCTGACTACGACGGCGACGGCGACGGCTTCTAAAACACCCCTGGACGATGGCGTCGGCGACGGCGACGACGACGACGAAGACGACGGCGACGGCGGCGGCGACGGCGACGGCGTTGGCGACGGCGACGGCGGCGACGGCGACGGCGACGACGACGACGGCGACGACATCCCTGATGACGACGACGGCGACGGCGACGCCCCCATCCTGCGTCGGCGACGGCGACGACGACGACGACGACGACGGCGACTACGACGACGGCGGCTGCGACGGCGACGGCGACGGCGACGGCGACGGCGACGGCGACGGCGACGGCAGCGGCGACGGCAGCGGCGGCGGCGGCGACGGCGACGGCAGCGCCGCTGCCGTGCCCCCCGTGCTCGCGGGCGCACGTGGTCACGTCGGGCCAGCGGGCCGGGGCCAGGAGGCCGCGGGCAGGAGTCGTCGTCAGGGATGTTTTAGGGGCCGTGGCCGTCGCCGTCGCCGCCGTCGCAATCGCCGTCGCCGTCGCCTTCGTCGTCGTCGTCGTCGTCGGCGGCGCCCCCTCCTCCCCTCCTCCCCGCTCTCCCCTCCTCTGGGGCCCTCTTGGAACCGTCTTGGGGCCCTCTTGGGACCCTCTGAGGGCTTTTGGAGTGGCGCCCAGACAGGCACCCTGCGACCTTGAGTGAGCCCCCTCGGCGGCAAAGTGGCTGAGAAAATTTCTCAACCACTTTACCGCGGGGAACTCGTAGAGTTTGGGGCCCTCTTGGGGCCCCTCTGGAGCCCTCAAGGGCACGGTGGCGGATCTCGCTGGTGATATTCCGCCGCCGTGCGTCGGGTCGCATATTCTCCATGCCTCCTCATTTTCAAACTCCCTCCTCGTCCTCCCCTCTCCTCCTCGCTGCCCCCTCCTCCTCCTCCTCCTCCTCCTCCTCCTCCTCCTCCTCCTTTTCCTCCTCCTGTTCTCCCCGCCCCCGCCTGCCCCCTTTTGCCTTCTCCTCCTTCGCCCTGCTCTTCCTCCCTAGCCCCTCCCTTCCCGCGGCCCCGGGTTAAGGGGGCCCGCGCCGCCTCCGCGGGGGGCCGCCGAGAGCGGGGGGGGGGGCGGCGCGCCGCTGGAGCCTGAGAGGCCTGCGCGGCGAAGCCCACCGCCGCCGCCCCCCCGATCGGGGCGGGGCCGTCGGCGAGCGACCCAGGATGCCCCCGCGAGGTCGAGGGCCGCGGGAGCAAGGAGGGAATGACGGAAAGGGAAAGAAAAAAAGGCAAACAGACGGGTGGGGGGAGGAGGAGGAGGAGGAGGAGGGGGAGGAGGAGGAGAAACAGGAGGGGGACTAGGGGCAGGAGCAGGAGCTGGAACAGGAGGGGGGGGGGCGAGAACGAGGGAGGGAACAGGGCGCCAAAAACTGAGGAGGAGCAAGATAAAGAGCCACTATTGCTCTTTATCTTGCTCCTGAGGACGAGGGAGAGCGCGATGGGGGGGGGCTGGTTCTCCTCCTCAGCCATTCTTGCGCTTTATCTGGTTCCTCCTCCTCAGCCACTCTTGCGCTTTATCTTGCTGATCATAACTGAGGACGAAGTGAGAGCGCGATGGGGGGAGGGCTGGTGGTTTGATGTAACTATATGAGGAGGCTTAATAAATCCAGCCGTGGCTCTTATATGTTAAACCAGCTCCCGCTCTAGCGCCGATAGGGGCGATATTTCTTCAGTTCCCATATCGAGCCCAAAGCGCGCCACACTTGCGGGTCTGAGTGGCGCCTCTGGGTACTTGCCCGTTCACCATTAGTCGGGTGATGTCCCCTGGGGACGTCCCCGCGCGATCATGTTCCCGCGGACGTCCCCGCTGATATCCCCGAGCACGGGGACATGGGGACGTCCCCCGCTGACCTCTGGGCCACGACAGGCTTCCAGCGGCCGCGGCCGCGGAGACGCGGGGACCATTGCGGAGCACCACCGCGGGGACGCTGAACTTTGAGCTCAGCGGGGGAGCCGACGCCGGAGGCGCGGCCGTCCCCCCCCGCCGCTGGGAGGACATCGGCGCGGTCATGGAGGCTCTGGGCGCAACGTGGTTCCACGGCGCCCCGTGCCGCTGCACCGCCGTTGTTGACCTCGCGACGGCCCCCCCTGGCTTTCCGCGCGCGTTGCACGGGCCGAGGACGCTGCAGTTCGGCGCGGTCGTTGCCATGACCCACCAAAAAGCCGAAGGAACGGTGGCCACCTCCCAGATGAAGAGGAGGAGGAGGAGGAGGAGGAGGAGGAGGAGGAGGGGAGGCGCAGGTGTAGTGGAATGGGGGATGGCCAAGGCGAGAAGGAAAATTGCGTGGATGCGGGGGAGGACGACGACGATCGTTAAAAGCTGGACGACGACGACGACGACGCCGAAAGCACAGGCGGATCAGAAGCAGGAGAACGCACGAACACTCTTAGGAGCCACATTGGCTCAGAAAGCGCTGTTTGGGGATATTGGGCTTTGGCTAGAGTTTGTTTCCATGGAGAGGCCGGTGGATAATCAACAATCGAGGAGGGTCCTGTTCATCTTCAAGCCAATAAGCGAGGGCCTCCTGGAGACCCTCATGGCCACGACTGGATCCGCATCGACATTGTGGTCGGAAGGCGCCCCAGGACATGCACAGAGCGATATATATATATATATATATATATATAAAGAGAGAGAGAGAGAGAGAGAGAGAGAGAGAGAGAGAAAGAGAGAAGAAAAAAAAACAAAAAAAACAGACAGACAGACAGACACGGAAACAGAGAAAGAGAAAGAAAGAGAGAGAGAGATCCAGACCTCCGGCGTCGTCGTTTTCGTTGCGAGTTGTTTCTTTTTCGTTCGGTATCCAGGGGGGCGTTGTCAGTCTTTGGAGAGCTCAAACAAGTATTCGGGAACGGGGGCGGGGGCGAGAACGAGGGCGAAAACGGAGGCGGGAATGAGGGCGGGAACGAAGGCGGGAATGAAGGTGAGAACGAGGGCTGGATCCGAGGCGGGGACGAAGGCGCGAACGAGGGCGAGAACGAGGGGGATAAAGAGGGCGGGGACGAAGGCGCGAACGAGGGCGAGAACGAGGGGGATAAAGAGGGCGGGAACGAGGGCGGGAACGAGGGCGGGAACGAGGGCGAGAACGAGGGCGAGAAGGAGGGCGAGATCTCGGGGGCGCTCTGGTCGAAGAAAACAACGACGTGCGGGGCTCTCCGGGGGAGCGGAGGACACGGGTGGAGTTCCCAGGAGATGCTCCAGAGCTCCTGGAGGCGCCCAGAGCGGAGGCAGCCGGGGCCTCCCGATTGTTCTAAAGGTTGCCGGAGGTTCTTAGAGATGGCTAGAGAGCGTGAAGTACCTACCCCCCTGTCGCTTCCAGGCAAAGCCAGGTCATGCCACGCGCCTCCTCGTTGAGCGGCCTGGCCAGTGCAGGCCGTAGTTTGGCACCGCTCGGTATCTCTTGGAAGCGAGGGTGGTCAAAAGCGAGGTGGGCTTGTTTGCCCCCCAGATTGTCGCGGAAACTCCAGATCGGGGGTTTGCAACAAGTGTCCCTGGCCCACAGTTCGGGACGATCGAGATGGGCACGGAGCGAATGGGTACGATGTCCAACAGCAGTTCCTGTTCATGTTGGACAAGATTCGTTGTTCGCGCCGCCGCGGTCGTTGCTCTTTGAAGACAAAAAGCCGCCTGCCCTGCAGCGGCCGCTGTCGATTTTGGACAGCAGTTGTTGGGCATTGTGCCCACTTTTGCCATACGCATTTCGGGCGTCCACAAAGGTGCCCCCAGTTTTTCGCGTCATTTTGGAGCCCCTGGGGCCCTCTGGGCCTCGTCAGGGGTGCCCTGGCGGCCGTGGGGGCCTCCTTGGAAATCCGGCGGGCACCTTGGGCCAGGGGCGCTTCTAGCAACACCCGTTCAAAGGCACCTACGCTTAACGGGGGCCAGTCCCTCTACAGGAGGAATATTCAGAAATAGTCAAAAAAAAGTCGAGTGGCGATTTTTGATTATTGCGAAGGCCTTACGGCCGGTGCCGCCGACCCTGCAGACGGAGACGACGAGCAGGACAATTACATTGAAGAGCAGGAGGCGGAGGACGTCAGGGAGCAGGAGGGGGGATGAGGAGGAGGACGAGGAGGACGAGGAGGACGAGGAGGACGAGGAGGACGAGGAGGAGGAGGAGGAGGAGGAGGAGGAGGAGGAGGAGGAGGAGGAGGAGGAGGAGGAGGAGGAGGAGGAGGGGGAGGAAATTAATAGGAGCAGGACAAGGCAGGGCCTGAGGCCTGGGAGTCCTAGACTTTTTGGGAGGCTGGTTCCTGGTGCTGGGTCCTGGGAGGAGGTCCTCGGGGCTGGGTCCTGGAGGGTCCCGGGGACCTCAGAATTATGGGTCCTGGGGTGTCCCGTTGCCGAGCGTTCAGGAGACCGGCTCGGTTCTGGAGGGCGACAGGAGAGATGAGGATGGAGGAAGGAGGGAGGGAGGAGCGGGCGTGGTAGAATGCCTCGGCTGTTGGCCCGTCTGAGGCTTTGTGTGGGCCCCTGGACCCCAGGGGGGGAGTCGTATCTGACGCGGGACCCCCACCTGGACCCCCCCAAGAAGGCAGGGAAGGGATCAAAGGGAAGGGGCTTCCCTTCGACTCAATGACAACGTTGCTCTTGAGGGGGAGGCCCTTTGAAAGCGGAGGGGGAGCGGCGACGGGCCCAGGGAAGAGGGGGAAAGGGGAGGAGGGGAGACGGGCCCAGGGAAAGGGGGAGCGCAGTGACAGGAGACGACTGGCTCAGGGAACGGGTGGGCGCAGGGACAGGAGACGACGGAGACGACGACGAACGAACGACCGGAACGGACAAGCCCCTCACACACGCCGACACAGGGTCGGCGGACTTTTGACCATTTTGGAGTATGTTTTAGCTAGTGTCCAAAATCCGCCTGTAGGGGGACATGCCCGACCTAATCCTAGGCAGACTCGGATGGTTCTGGTTACTATCCGAGGTTGTCGGTGATCTTCGCAGGGTTTCGGATATTGAACGATCCACGCTGTGTCAGAAGCCAACGCCGGCGTCGTCACGACTCGAACCCCTCCGTATTCATGTGCTTGGGGAAGTCTTCGGCTGCTTCAGGATGTATCCGCAGGTTTCCGAGAGTCGTTCGGCTGTTTCCAGGACGTCGGAGGCTTTTGAAAGTGCTCCGCGGCAGAGCCCCAACTTCATGTTGAGATGATCCCTGTTCATTGCCCTCACTCATGGGATCCGATTCGTTTCTCGACGTTCGCTTCCGTATAATATGTCTCAACTCAGAGGGCTTGCTGGCCTAATTTCACGTCCTGGTAAGAGTGCGGTGGGCACTAGACGGCAAGGTTCCCATGCGTCGTCGTAAGTTTCCGTCTTACGAGCGACGAGGAGGTTGAGATCGATGCCCCCGCGGCCTGGATTCACCGAGCGCGCTCCACTACTCGCACAGCACCTGCTCACAAACGTCCGAAAGCACACATGTCTGCTTCGATGCAATTTCTCGTAGATCCCCCGCGGCGGATCCAGGCCATTTGCGAGTAGTTCCTGCGAGTGGTGGAACGCGTTCGCCTATGGATAACAAGGCGATGTCCGAAGTACGCGCGATCCCCTGGATACGCTCCGCGCGGGGGAGCCGCGCAGAGCGGCCCCGTATTCATGGTGTCTCGTAGGAGGAGGAGGAGGAGGAGGAGGAGGAGGAGGAGGAGGAGGAGGAGGAGGAGGAGGAGGAAGGGTCCAGGGCGCGAGGCCGTGGATGTGAGCACGTTTCCCCGCCATTGAAGGAGGCGGGCCTCGGTTTCCACAGGTTTCCAGGCGGAGGCTGGGCGAGAGGTAGTGTCCACCACAGCCCGCGGCCTTCACCCTGGCCTCCGGGCGGCGTGGAAACCTCACGCTTGGCTCCTGAGGCTCTCGCTGATGGATACAGCTCGAAGAATCCAGGTGGAAACTGGGGTCGAGAGCTCTACAGTTGGGGCGCTGACGAAGGAACTGTTATCGTTAGGGAAGGGCTCGGTGTTCCTTGATTGTTTTACAGGTTGCCTTGGGTGTTCCTTAGGCTTTCGATGCGAAATCGAAGCTTGACTTACCGAGAACAGAGGCCTCGTTCCTTATTTAGGGTTCCTGAGGTCAGCGCCCCAACTGTAGTCGTGATCTCCGCGCGACGCCGTGGTTTTCCACGACGTCGGACGTGTGGGCGGGGGGAGGCCGATGCCACCGGGAGGGAGCATGGGGGAAGGAGAGGGAAGTCGGAATTGCAGCGATGATCCGCCCAGACGCTACCAGGATACGGGAGGAAGAGGAAGGGGAAGTGGAAGGGAGGAGGAGGAGAGGGATAAAGAATGAAACGAGAGAGGGGAGGAGCGGAAGGAAGGGGGAGGGAGAAAGAAACGAGGGAGGGATTTGGGGGTTGTGGAAGGGAGGAGGGGGGAGGCGGAAGGGAAGTGGAAGGGAGGAGGGGGTAGTGGAAGGGAGCTGGGGGGGAGGAGGAGAGGAGGGGAGGAGGAGGAGGAGGAGGAGGAGGAGGAGGAGAGAGGAGGAGGAGGAGGAGGAGGAGGGGGGGGGGAGCAGTGGAAGGGAAGTGGAAGGGAGGAGCAGGGAGCGAGCGACGAGGCAGAGCGGATCTGGGAGCCAGACCTCCGACGGCCCGACTGTTTCCCGGCAGGGGCTCCAGCCCAGGGTTTTCCTTTAGCTTGCGGGCCAGGGGGGGGAGGGGGAGGGAGGAGGGCCAGAGGCCTCCTCCTCCCCTCCTCCTCCTCCTCCTCCTCCTCCTCCTCCTCCCTCCTCCTCCTCCTCCTCCTCCTCCTCCTACTCCTCCTCCTGCGTCGACACGCGCCACGAGTGCCGATCACATGCGTGAGTTCAGATGTATCGCCTGGGGGCAGAGCAGCTGGCGGCGGCAGGAGCTCCACGCTCGAGGTCGCACGGCGGCGGGCGGGGCTCTCGCAGGGGCCGCTCTGGCTCGGCAGTGCATTCCCAGCAGCGTGGAGGTCGTCGGCGGCAGGACAGGCAGGCCGAGCCCGCCAGCGCGGCTCCTGTACGGCGCGGACCTCGCCAGCTCCAGGCTGCGGCCCCCGCCCACGGTGGGGGGCCTCCCGCAGATGCGCGCGCGAAGGTCGGCCAGGCGTACGGGCTGCCAGCCGATGCCATAGACAAACTTCCACCTATGGATGTCCAGATGTGCGCCAAGCTCATGCCGATACTCACGAGGGCGGTCCTGGGCAACTCCTTCAACATCCGCCTCCTGTTGGCGGCCGAGTTCGTGACGATCACGATGGACGAGGAGGCGGACCTGATCAAGGCGGGCTTCACTGCTGGCCGTGCGGACGCAGTCGAGGCGGCGAGGATGCGCGAGGCTCACCAGCAAGACCCGAAGAACAACGAGCTGCCCGAGGTGACAATGGGGCCAGCATGCGTGCAGGTCTTCATGGTGGTGGCGCGCAAGCTCACAGACGCAGGCGAGAAGGTTGGAGCCAGGAGCGCGAAGGCCTGGGCGGAGCAGCAGGTGAAGCTAGACGGCCTCAGCTCGATCGCGGACATGACCTGCCTGGTCAAGGGGTTCCGTGTGAGCAGTGCGTTTCGAGAGGGCCTGGCGAAGATGGTGTTCAGCCTAGCGGATCCACAGATGCAGCGTGTCTTCCAGGAGTGCGTGGAGCAGCTCGGAGGGGAAGTGCGCCCAGGCATGGCCCCAAGGTCACACGCCGAGAGGTTGCTGCAGCTAGCGTTGGACGAGACGGAGCTGTGACTGCGAGTGGCGTTAGAGCGCCTGGCGTCAGTTCGCAAGACCCAGACTTGGCTCCCTGGGCTACGTCGCCGAGTTTTGAAGGCAGCCGAAAGCGTCAGGTCGCAAGTCCCAGAGGTAGCCGCCTGGGCAATGTCGTCGCCACATCAGCGTCGCCATCTTTGCAGGATGAGATGGACGTCGTACACGGCGAAGGAGTGTCGAGGCACTGTAGTTCTCAGGATGAGCAGGGCATCGTGGGAAGGGAGGCAGTGCAACATCTCCTATCGGCAGCCTCACGCGTGCAGTTGAGGGCGGCGTCTCCGATTGAGCTGGCGACATCACAGAGAGCCAGGCCTGCTTCAGTGTCGCCGTCGAGATCGATGGCGCCGAGGGGTTCAGTGGAGTTGCCGACACCGCAGAGTGAAAGTTTGAGTTCGCAGAGTCAGGCCCGTCGGAGCGGGACGACCGCGGCGAGGAGGGTTGCTGGGTCGTCTGAGTACGGGGGCTCCGTGAGGCCTGACTTCCAGGAGGCAGCCCGTGGCGCTGCTGCCGCTGCTGTCTCTTCCCCCCCTCCTCCTTGTCCTTCGAGTCTTCCCCCTCGCCCGTCCTCGACTCCCAGCGTCAAGAGCCTGGTCGGGGGCTGCGTGAGGCCTGACCTCCAGGAGGCAGCCCGTGGCGCAGCTGCCGCTGCTGTCTCTTCCCCCCCTCTTCCTCGTCCTTCGAGCCTCCCTCCTCGCCCGTCCTTGACTCCTAGCTTCAAGAGCTTGGTCGCTTATGCGACCCGTTTTTGATTCCTGGGCTGTCTTGTCCTGGCCGCGGGTCCGCCATGGGGCCGTCTTTGTGTGAAATTTATTCGTAGTCGTCGCTCGCCGTGAACCGTGGTTGAGCAAGGACAACTTGGGGCCCCCACCTGCCAGAGGGGGGTGGCCATCCGTATATCGCATCCTCATGCGCGCGATAGGTCGCACATAGTGTAATTTTCTCGCTGAATGGTGCTATGTGGTCAGGGAGACATTCGGCCCGATATCGCTCCGCCGCCGCCGCCTCCTCCTCCTCCTCCTCCGCCTCCTCCTCCTCCTAGGTGGCTCCTAGCTGGCCCCCCCATCGCCCCCTGCAGCTGCTTTGCCCGCGGGGGCGCGGGGCGCGCCAGCCATTGGGGGCCCCCAGCCCCAGGCCCCGCCAGGCGCCTGGCGCGACCGCCGCGGCGCGCGGCCTGCAGCGGCGGCACGGAGGCGGCGGGCGCCGCGGCCTCCTCCCCCGCTGCCCCATACAAGCGCAGGAGGCAGCCATCACCAGAGTGGCATCGGAGGCTGCGCAGGAAGCGCGGGCAGGCTCGCCTGCTCCTGCGCCTCCACCGCGCCGCTCACGTCCTCCGTCGACACCACGGGCCCCGTCCCCCAGGACCCCTGCCCATGGGCAAAGTGGGCCGCCAGGATGAGTCCCGCGGCCCGCCCAAGGGGCGATGGGCGTGCACCGCAACGAGGCAGTGTGGCTTCCAGCGCAATGTTGTTGGCAACGACCGTTGCTATGGTTGCGGTCGCGATCGGCAAGGGCGGCCATATCCAGATGGATGTGGGCGTACACCAGCAGGACTGCCCCAGGCGGTCTTCGTCCGCAGGCGCGGCGCGACTTGCTTGCTGTCAGCGGAGGCGGTCGGGATGCAGCCTCAGTCGGATCGGCCCCAGAGCAGGTGGATCCCGTGGCGCCGGCACGGAAAGCACTGCAGGCCTTGCGACGCCTCCAGCTGGACGACACCAGCGACCTCATCATCACCGCCAAGAGGCAGTCGGCTGAAGCGGAGGAGGTCGAGCGCGCCAGCCGCGCGCCAGACGACCTCCTCCGCAGAGCGCTCGACAGGCAGACTGCCAAGCTGCGTGAGCACGAGACAGCCGACGCCGAGGTCAAAGCTCCCCAGCAGCAGTTGGCCGACAAGTAGGCAGCGCTCGCGACGCTCACTGATGAGCTGGCAGCGATCCGCCTCGAAGTGGCTGCGGCCCGAGAAGCGGTCATGGCGGCCACAATTCCGCAGGCTGGCCCCGACGGAGTTCATGACGTCGATCAGGCTTTGGGGCGCCTTCCAGCGCGGGTGGCTGCCGCGCCAGCAGCTGTCTAGGCAGGTAATATCACCACGGCCCTCAACAGCATCGGATCCACCTGCCGGGGCTCCACAAGGCCTGCCAGAAGCACAAGCGCAGCGTGGCGCCACAACTGGGACATGGGCCACCGCCCGCGGCCCCTGTGCCGCGCGCGGGGTTGCCTCCTCATGGTCTTGACGCCGACCTACATGGAGCAGTCACAGCTCAAGACCTGGCCATATCCATGGGCGGTTCCGCCACAGCCAGCTCAACTGCGACCCCTGGTTCAGCGTCTGCAGCGACAGCGACAGCAACAGGTGCTGCCCCAGCTGTAATCATCCCAGAGTAGTTGTGGCGAAATGTCTTTCTTCGTGCCTGATCTCCGCAGGCTTGGTGCATGCCGAGCAGCTGAGGAAGGCGCCCCTTCCATACACATTGGCTCAGACTGTGCTGCAGTTTTGAACGCACACGGGCCTGATGGCGACTCAGGCGGTGCTTTCGGCATGTTTGCTCCCCGCGGATTAACTACGCCAGTGTCAGCTGATGGCGGCTCAGCAACACGGCAGCGTTCAGAAGATACTCTCCCAGCGGTGTTGGTCACGCGGCACGCTGAGGGCGAATCAGAGCCCGCGCTCGCTGGGCCCAGCAGTTATCAGCATACTGGCGGTCGTTTCGATGGTGATGGTGCCTCAGCTTCCCCTGCGGCCCAGCCCACTAGCGCACCTGACGCGCTGCCGAACACACCAGAAGAGGAGGAGCTCACTGACCATATGGAGACCTTCGTGGGCCACTGGTACGCTGACGTCATCACCTGGGATGACATCATGGCTCAGGAGGACTGGGATTTCTGGTGCGTTCCCTACGTGGAATTATGCATACGAGAGCACGATGGTCTCAACAGCACAGCTCCTACTGGTGCCCAGCGAAACGAGTTGGCGGAGCGCATCTGTCACTACGCGCGGTTCCAACGCGCCTCTCACCTTCGCCGACATTTGGAACAATTTCGGGTTATCTACTTGGGTAACCGCCAACGGTGGCGCGGCATGATGGCGCAGCGTCTTCGCGCGCTTCGGGACACCCGGTTGCACCTTGCCAGTGAGATGTCTGGCCAACCTTTTGTTGACCTCATGATCGGCGAGGCGACGCGCGCTTTTGACGCTGCGACGAACATGAAGGCGGCACTTCGTTACCACACTGGCGACGCCCAAGGCGTCGCGCCTGGGGAAGGCGGTGCCCACCCTGGTCACCAACTGCCAGCGTCCGACCCTGCTGACGATGATGTGGATGCAGGTATGGATGATCACGTCACCTCATCCAGGTCAATGGCGGCGAGGCGACGGATCTCCAGGGCGCGAAAGCCATGAGAAGCAGCTGCGATCTGCTCGGGGCCTGGGCCGCCCTGAACTGAAATCGAGCAACGGTGAGGTCGATCTCGCGCCCGCTCGACGTCGATGGCGCAAGGGACTGTCTCAGTCAGCTGCCAGTCAGCGGGACACCCGTATGGAGCTGTTGCCGGCAGTGTTTGCTTTCCTCGACTTGCCTGCACACCCATCCAGTGCGGCTTTGCCTATGCACTCTCGCCCGACAGCCCCGCCGTCTTCGCGGCCTCGGAAGCGCGCTCGGATGGTCCGCCCAGTGCCCACGGAGGCCCCCGCAGTTTCTCAGCGGCCCTCAAACCGCCCATGGAGGCGGGCTCCCAAGACGGCGTCAAAGAAGACGGATGTCCGTGCCATCGCTTTCAATCCTAGTGGCTGGCCGCAGGCGAAGGCTCTCCTACAGGATGGGCCACGTAATGCTATTGTTCTCACTCAAGAGCACAAGCTGCATGGAGATCGGTACTTGCGGGCTCTTGAGCGGGCAAGTGCGAATGGTTGGGCGCCTTTCATGGCCCCTGCAGTACCTAGCGACCATCACGATTGTCTTGGCAGTGGAGGAACGGGAATCTTCGTGCCTAGTCACATTGGCGTATCGGTACCAGGTCATTCGGCTGATCATGTTATTGTCCCAGAATTTGCTGTCTTTGTGCATACACATGCGGGGCCTCGTCATGGTTTCCTGGTCGGGGCCGTCCGCCTGGAACAAGGGCGCCACTTGGGAGGCCTCAACACTGACAAACTGAAAGCAATGTGAGCCACATTGTCATACTGCAAGCTGCCGTATTGCTTTGGGGGTGATTGGAACGTCTCTCCTCAACACCTAAGTGAATCAGGACTATGCGATCGGTTGGAGGCAAGGCTCAGTGTTCCCACGGAAGGTATTTACCGTGACCCGAAATCAAGAAAGCGCAGCCTCCTTGACTACTGGATGGCCAGTGACAACATCGCGTCTTCCAGCACCGCACCAGTCACACTTGCGGATTTTCCTTCCAGGAACCACTACGCAGTGATGACCTCCATTCTTGGAGGGGTGCGGTCACATGCGGCCATGGTGCTATCGGGCCCTGGACCCTTTCCCATAAAGATGAAGGCCAAGCTCCAGACTCCCGAGGAGGACGCCGACGGTGAATTGAGTTTTGATATTTCCAGAGGTCAACCTGACATGCCTTGGACCGATCTCATGGCAGCGGATTCGGTGCACCGTCTGGGTCAACACGGTGACCAAAGAGATCGACTCGACCAGCTCAGCCGAGCTCTATATCATGGAGTTGAAGCTGAGCCTGCGCCACTTTTTCAGGCCGCTGAGAGGGCATGACCGCATGGTAGACGCTCGCGTGGGCCTCGCTATCGCAAGTCGACCTCTAGGGGAGCGTTAGCCAGATACCAGCCCTCAGGGACCCAGACTTCCAGAGCTATAAGGATTCTGCTGCTTCGTGCTCATGACATCCGCATTGTTCGAAATGCGTCCCTTGACGAGTCTCGGGCTTGGGGTTTCCTTTGTGGTTTTCTGCCGGGGGACCACCGACATGGCAGGATGCGAAAACACATGCCCCCTTGCAATTTGTGATATCGTCGTCTGCCTGATCCAGCAGGTGGTGATCTTTCCCGCGGGCACCCAGGGACACCTCCTTCAGTTCGCAGGGAGCTTTCTTGGGCACCTGGCCGCTGCAGAAGAGCGTCGACTTGCACAGGCTAGCTCCAAATATTTTATTGCCTGGCTCCGCAAAGTTGGACACAACCTGGGCCAGTTCACAGATGGACTAAGCCGCGCGGGTGGTGCTTATCCCAGGTCGATGGGGCTTTGGGGCCCACCAGCTTCCCAGGCGACGTCGTTCAGGCCCAGCGGCAATCCCGGGCCCGAGTTTGGAACGCGCGATGAACCACCTGACGACGTTTTTGGTAGTATTCATGACGAAACCATGTCGGACGGCATTGTGGATGAAATGCGCCACCTATGCGAGCACGGGCCGAGGTTACCGCCCCTTAGAATTGCTGAGCTACGTGCCGCTGCACTCCAATTTCAGCGTCGCTCCGCGGTTGGTGCAGACCGATTTCGGCCTCGGCACTGGGCATTGTTGACAAACGAAGCCTGATCTTTCCTGGGGCATCTGCTTTACCTTTGTGAAATGTTTGGGGCTTGGCCCGGTATAGTCAGGAACGTTCATATTGTCCTCCTGGCGAAGCCCTCGGCGAACTATAGGCCGATTGCCTTGCTGCCGTCGGTGCGTCGGATCTGCGTGAAAGCTGGGGAAGATATGGGTTCGGGCCTGGGCCTCGCAACTCAATAGGGCCTACCTGGCCCCCGGCGCCCAGGAATCGACCACGGACGTTGCTGCCAGGTCACTCGTCCACGCCGAGGCTGGAGGGCTAGGCTCCAACTCCAGACGACATGCACCACTTCTCGCCATTGTTGACATCGGGAAGTGTTTCGACAAGGTTCCGTGGGATAAGCATATCCAGGCTGGGATGGTTCACGGGTTCCCAGGAACCTTACTTCTCATGGCCTTGCGAATGTGCTCTGGAGCCCGTCGGCTGGTCCGGGATATCAGTTTTTCTGATGTTACTTGGGCTCGGCGCGGAGTGCTGCCAGAACGCGGTTTCGCCACGTTCGCCTCAGTGCATCGCGCCCACGCCCATTGACGCACCATATAAGCACACGGCCAGCATAGCACGCGCAATTGACCTGCACGCAGACGACATTGCCCTGGATGTCTCGGGTTCTGCGCAGAAGCTCCTTCATGATTCCCCCGAGATGTTGAAGATACTTGTGGGCGTTCTGAACAAGATGAAGGTCACTTCTAGCAACCCTCAACTTGGGCGTCGGGTGTGCAGAATGGTCCAATCCTTGGGGCACACCTACTGCAGCGCCCTCGAAGTCTCGGGCATTGATATCTCCTCAGGGCGCCCCCTTCGGCACGCCAAGCTGCGGTCGAGAGCGTGCGCTGTCGGTCGTCGGGCGCCAAGGTTCCGATCGGCGCGTCGCGCTGGCAAGTTGGCTGCGCGTTTTGTGCACCAGGCCATGCCGCCAGCCATGGCCTACGGAGTGGGAGTGCACGCAGCTCCCCCACGACTAGCGGCTAGAATGAGACGTGTTCTTCGAAGCGCCTGGCATGCACCAGGGGCCGCCACCTCGGCTTGGGTCACCTCTTGCCTACTGGGGCACCAGCACTCTGACCCTCAGGCCATGGCGCGGTACGCTCCCATCTACCGCTGGTCTCTCCTTTTATCGAGACCGCGCAGTGCCTGGCGATTTTCTGCAACGGGCATGGGCTAAACAGATCCAGGCTATACACAACCATCCCAAACCATGGGCCAGGGTCGCTGGACCTGCGGATGCTACCTCGTTGGCTATTCGGGACCTGGGATGGTTTTTCTCTTCTGGGCATCTGGCGCGCACTGATATGGGTGACGTCTTGGATTTTCGGAAGGGGAAGGAAGCCCCATCTACGATATGTGTGGTTGCCAAGGAGCCGGCCGTGAGCAGGTCGCGGGCCCAGTGGGCCAGTCGGCCCGATGGCTCGCGCGAGCCAGTGGAACCCAAAGAGCCCGCGGGATATTGGCTGAAACCGATTGCCAAGATCTTGGGGCGAGAGTTTCCCCCCGATGAAACTACTGAAGACATCGACCCCGACCAACCTAGTGAACCAGGTCCACAGCAGGACTCCCAGGGCACGCAGAGCGCTAGGAACTGGTCTCCAGAACACTGGGAGGCAGGACTGCTACGAGCGTTCGTCACTGGTGGCATGTGGACGCCTGCGCATCTCCACCAGCTCGGGTACGCGGACGATGCCCAGTGTCGACTGTGTGCAAACAATTCCTGCACTATGCATCACATATTGTGGGAATGTCCCGCTCTTGATGCTGCCCGCTCTTGATAGACCGCAGAGGCTCCCTGCATGTGAAATTGGGTCTTGGTTTTCGGATCGCGGGCTCATCGGGCGGTCATGTTTTCCTGCGCTACCTGCAGGAGGCAACCGGGGGAGGTGGCATGTCCTCTACGGAAGTCCAGAGGGAATCTCGGGAAGGATCTACACTGATGGAGCGTGTCGCCGTATTTGTTATTGGCCAGAGTATGCCAGAGCTGGGTGGGGCTTCGCTCAGTTATCAGAACGAAGAGATGGAGGCATCAAATGTACAGTGTATGGGGCGCTACCTGGCGCCGTTCAGTCCTCACCGAGAGCTGAAACGCACGCCGCCCTCCAAGCCCATATAGCTTGTGTTCCTCCAGCTACTATAATAACCGACTTTAAGGGGCTCCCCGATGGCCTTGACAAAGGCCCTAGTTGGCGTTTAGCTCCCCGCCGGAAAAATCTTGACCTTTGGGAGGCCAACTGGGGCAAGATCGAAGACCTCGGGGGGCCTCCACATTGGCGCGTCTTTTGAACTTCGCAGGGGTCACCAGCGCGGCGCGAGCGAGGTAGCTAGAGGCAATCGCTGGGCCGACCTTGCGGCCACCTCGGGGCGCGATCTTCCTTGTGCTTCGCATCCTGCTCGGCAGGCCATGGCTGTTGCTCACAGCATTATGTGTCCAGCCTTCGCTGGATGGTGAAGGCTTTGTCCCTGTGCGGGGAGGCGGGTCGGGTCCCCGCTCGTCCCCGCGCGAAGCGGAGACGACGCCGCCCCCTCTGCCCCTGGATTGGAACCCAGCGCGGAAGTGCCAGGCCACTTGCGGCACGTCTTCCAGAGGATTCCAGGGCGAAGTATATGCAGGTGCGCTTTCTGTAAGTGTGGGGCCAAGGCCATCGATAGAGTCCGTCGTCTCTCCTCCCTCTCCTGCCCTGCTCGCCTGCGGGCTTCGAAGGGTACGCGCGGACTCGTGGCATCGCAGCTTCCTCACTCGCAAGGGCAAGGCCGCGTCTCGGCCTCGTCTGTCGACATGCAGCAGCAGGCTTCTGAACCATCTTCTGCGCCCCCACCCCGTCGCCTGGCGAACGGGAAACTGTGGCCAAGGTGCTCAGCGGCCCAGCTGATGATGGCGATGGCGGCTCGTCCCCCCCCGCGCGAGGAGGCTGTCACCCCTGAGAGGAGCAGGGGTAGCCTCCCTGCTGGTGCCCCTCGCCCGTTTGTCGAGGTCGATGTGTCGGACTTGCGTCTGTCGACGTGTCGTCCTCGCTCGTGTAGCTCGTCTGACGATGGTCGCCATGTGCGGAGGCGTGTCACCTTTGACCCTGTGACCCTGGCGCGGTCGCCCGCCCAGGAGCAGCAGGATCGCGCTGTCCAGGAAATTGAGGATGGACGTTCCCTGCCCGCGGCGAAACGCCCAAGGCAAAACAGGCGAAACCCTAGGCCCTCCCTGAGCGGGATCACGGTGCCTGCCGCCCCCATGCTGCCTTGCGGCATCGTGCCGCCCGAAGCGGCGCGAGGGCACAGGTGCTGGGTTGCGCCAGGGGATGTGGTCCTATGTATCAGATGTGGCTTCTACACCACTGGGGTGGCGAGCCACCTCCTTGTCGATTGCCGCCCGCCTGAATTCCATCAGATGTCAGATAGGGCGGCACGTAACAGGATTCTATGTTTGAGAGGTCGGCACCTTGCTGACGAGGGGAGGCCTGGAAGTTTGACCCTCCGAACCCCCAGGCCCCTGCAGGCCTCTGACCCTGAAACGCTTTGGTTACGGTCACGGCCTATGGAGGCCCAGCCTTGACCCGCGTTCCTGGCGTTTTCTCGCCACGCCCGCTTTGGGGCTGTGCCTGTGTGCCCGCTCCGTGATCTCCTGGGTGGGGGCGGGAACGTTTTCTGCTGGCATGAGGGGCATCCTTGGCCCCGGTCTGATGTGCTCACCCAGCGCTAGCTTGACCTGCGCGGTGACCGCCAAGGCAGTGCGTTATCCTCCTCCTTCCTCCTCCTCCTCCTCCTCCTCCCTCCTCCTCCTCCTCCTCCTCCTCCTCCTCCTCCTCCTCCTCCTCCTCCTCCCTCCTCCTCTCCTCCTCCTCCTCCTCCTCCTCCTCCTCTTCCTCCTCCTCCTCTTCCTCCTCCTCCTCCTCCTCCCCCTCCTCCGCCTCCTCCCCCGCCTCCGCCTCCTCCTCCTCCATCAGGAGGGGTGTCGAGCAGCAGGCGGGGAGGGGGGGCTCCCACAGGAGCCTCGGCGCGCGTGCGTCCGGCACGGGTGCCTGCACGTTCCTGGCCACGACGGGGCCGCGACCGAGGGACCCCACCTGTCCCGTCGGCTTCCTCACACGTGACGATGCGTGCGCGGAGGGGGGGGGGGCCCGCGCGCGGGGGACGTATTTTCACCCGCCCACGGCCCCGGGGGGGGGGGGGACCCAGCCTGGGCCCGCCGGATTCTCCACTCGTAGAAGCATCGGGCCGAACGAGAGGGGGGGGGGATAGGGAAAGGGCTGGGGGGGGTACGAAATCTGCTGCGTGCAGCCGGTTTGGGCCCCGCCGCCGGGCCCATTCCTCGATGCATGGGCGCCCCCCCGGCGCCGGGAGGAGCTGGGAAAATCAGCTGCGTGAGCTGATTCTCAAGCCCCCCCCCTTCTTTGCTATCCCCCCCCCCGTTCGCCCAGCCCGACAACACGTGCGCGGAGGGGGGGGAGGGGGCCCAAGATGCACCTGGCGCGTGCGCGCGGGGCACGTATTTTCACCGGCCCACGGCTCGGCACGCCCGAAATGGGTACGGGAAAGAATGCGTACAATGCCCAACAGCAGTTCCTGTTCATTTTGAACAGGACTCGCTGTCCGCGCCACCGCGGCCTGCGCCAATTTGAGAAAGAAGGCCGCCTGGCCAACAGCGGCCGCTGTTGGTTTGGGACAACATTTGTTGTTGGGCATTGTACCAATTTTTTCCGTACCCATTTCGGGCGTCCAAACACGGAATCCAGGGGGGGGGGCCCAACTTGGGCCCGCCAGATTCTTCACACGTGAAAGCACTTGCGCGGAGGGGGGGGGGGGGCAGCATGCGCCTGGCGCGTGCGCGCGGGCACGTACCTCTACGTGTCCACGGCCCCCAGGGGAGGATCCAACTTGGGCGCGCCGGATTCTCCATGCAAGAGACTTACGCGATCCCGCTGACTCCCAGAAGAGGCGGGGAGTCCAAGGCTGAGGCGTCGAGGGCTTTTTGGGCACTATTTGGGGGCTCTGCGTCTTGGGAGCTGTTCGGGGGCCTGGTGGAGCCTCTTTGAGGCAGTTTTGAAACAGATTGGGGCCTGTTTGGGGGCATCTTTTGGATCTCTTGGGGGCCTCTTGGGGCTTATTGGGGGCCTCTTGTGGGCCGCTTGGAGGCTTCTTGGGGTCTCTGGGGGGGCCCTTGGGGAGGAAGGATGGGATGCTCTGTTCGTGTTCTCTCTCCTCGACTCGTGGGGCCCTCCTGGGGCGACCTTTGGCCGCCTTGGGCCCCTCTTCGGGCCGTCTTGGAATGCTCTTTGGCCGTCCTGGGGCCCTCAGGGCCCTCTTGGGCAGGTTTGGGGCGGTCTACGGGGCCTCTTGGGCCGTCCTGGAGTGTCGGAAGCTCGATAAGACGATAACCCCAGAAACAACGAACAACCTAAGGACAACACATGCTTGTTGCCTCTCGGGGCCCTCTTGGACAGGCTCTTGGGGCGTCTTGAGGGCGTCTTGGATCATCTTGGAGCTATCGTAAGCGTTTTGGGCCAATCTTTCCCCGATCCGGGACCGTCTTGGAACGTCTGTCTGTCTGGAAATTCTCCGGGGGTGCGCCAGCGAGCCCGGGTCTCCCCTCCCCCCCCCTTCAAAATGCTGCTGTGCTGCCGGGAGGGACCGCTCCCTAAAAACGGTCGCCGAGGTTCTCCCTCGAGGCCGTCAACAACCGCAACCGGCTCTACCCCCCCCCCTTCAAAAAGATTTTGGACCATGGGGGAGGGGGAAAGGTGGGCAGCGGGGACAGCCAGTCATCTCACACGCCTTCTCACCCCCGGCAAGCGGTAGTCGGCGGACACGTGAAAATATGTGCGCGGGGGGGGGGGGCAACATGCGCCCGGCGCTTGCGCTCGGGGCATGTATTTTTAAGTGTCCACGGCCCCCGTTGGGGGGCCCAATTTGGTCGTGCCAGATCGTATCCTTCACACTACAGAGGCGCCGCCGTGCAGGAGGGAGATGACAATGGGGATAAGGAAAGTGGAGGCAGGAACATGATGACGAGGAGGAGGAAGTAAGGAGGAGGAAGGAGGAGGAGGAGGAGGAGGAGGAGAAGGGTTGAGATGAGGAGGAGGAGGAGCAGGAGGAGGAGCAGGAGGAGGAGGAGGAAGAGGAGGAGAGGTAGTGGTTGCAGCCAAGCAAACGGAAAGTGCTGCACGCGCGTCAGAATAAAGTTTGATTCGAGTTCTTTACCGGGTTCGTGAATCCCTCAAAGTTGAGCCGTGTGCGCCCCCAGACCTCCCAACCCCTCTCCAGGACAAGTTGTTCGTTTCGGGTGCTTCCGTTGACGGCCCCGAGGCTTGGAAGCAGCCCCCCAGGAGCCAGAAATCACGGAGCGGTTTCCTTCGCATGCTTGCTGGCATTGACTTGCCAGGGGTGCAAGCGAGGGAGAGGAGGTGGAGGGAGGATGGAGAAAGGGTCCCCCCGCTCCTAAAACCCGTGCTCCGCCTGGGCGAGGCGCCAGTGCACGCGGCGGCTGGTGCAGAAGGCGTGACCAAGGCAATTCGAGGGTGCCTGTGACCCGATGCATTCTTCTCGCCCAGTTGTCTCTTCATTTCACACTCATCGAGGCTCGAGGATTTAGGTCTGTGGACATGGTTGGCCTGACCCAGGCCTCCTGGGACCTCCGCGAAGCCTCCCCGGTCTCAGGGGTCTTCCAGGGGCCTTTGGAGACCATCAAAACACCATCTGGCATGAAACAAACGTAGAAACAACGGGATCGAGAGTTCTGGGGTTACCAGATTGACACCATCAATCTGCTGGAGATCTTGGTCGACGCACTCCGTCCGAGCGATGACTGCGATCCGCAGCTGCTGAAGAGCAGCTGTCGGCCTTGCTCGGCACCACGAGATGGGGAGGAGGGAAAAGTGGAGGAGAAAGAGAGGGAGGAGGAGAACGAGGGAGGAGGTAGGGGAGGGACGATCAGAGAGGAGGAGAAGTGGAGCGACGGAGAAGGAACAGGAGGAGGAGAGGGAGGAGGAGGATGGGGAGGCCGAGGGGTGGAGGGGAGTGGAAGACAGAGGAACGACAGAGGAACGACAGAGCCGAGGAGAAGGAGGTGGAGGAGGTGGAGGTGGAGGTGGAGGAGGGCGAGGAGGAGGAGGAGAATGGTAATGAGTAGTAGTAGAAGTAGTAGTAGTAGTAGTAGTAGTAGTAGTAGTAGCCGTAGTAGTAGTAGTAGTAGTAGTAGTAGTTGTTGTTGTAGTAGTAGTTGTAGTAGTAGTAGTACTACTACTACTACTACTACTAGTACTAGTAGTACTAGTAGTAGTCGTAGTCGTAGTAGAAATCGTAGT